>CM047807.1:39495178-40099581 GCA_026214975.1 Gentiana macrophylla | reverse complement strand
GGTTTCTTTTCGCTTAATTTTTCTGTGATTGCGAAGATGAATCACTTGCCGGGGCATCAATTGCCGCGGGAGTGTTGCAGTGGGTGTCGCCGCCGGTAATAAGTGCAAACCTTACCTAGATCCTCCATCGATGCAGATAGTAAAATCGTTTACGGCGAGGTCGCTTGTCAATTGCAAGGTTGGTAAAAACAGGAAGAAGGAAAACACCGGTCATCGTCAAACACAGAAGAACTTTCCCCCATATTTCACAAATGAAGGGAACGCACAAAAGAATACCAGTTATCATCTACAGATACAGTTTGATGATGAAGGGAATCAATTTGTAGACTTTGATGAAGATTGCAGCGTCCATGTAATAAAGAGAGCCCTTGACTATTTGGGAACACTTGACTGGGAATCCCTGCAGGTAAGTTGATAAAAATTGACACTTGAAAGATATTGCTTACAATTTGGACATTCCAATATGCATAGTTGACGCTTATGTTACCTCACTAAACTAATATTCCTGTCCTGTTTTCTGTGGAATCAAGTTTTGTCACTGACAAAGATACTTTTTTATTCACCTTTTTGAGTTTTGAATTTGCTGTGTATAGTTCAACAACATTATTTCAATTTCTTGTTGATGCTCAATCTTTTTCTTTTTTTTTTTCTTGTCTAACTTTGTTTGTGAATTTTGTTGTCTGGGTATTGGCTTTTGGATACCTATTGCTTCTCCCTGAATTTTTCTGTCAATCACCAAATGCATATGAATATATCTTTCACCATAAATAGTTGCTTTTGTGTGTGGTGTGTATGTGCACGAGTGGGTGGAGGGTTCGGTGATTCTCCACATCTGATCTAAGGACTGAGGATCTTGTATTTCTATGGAGTTTTGGTTCCATTGATCCATGTTAAGGTGATCACCTGGTACTCTTGTCTGAATGGATGCATGTATGGCTGATTTAATTTATATCATTGGGTGGTTAGGACATACTATATATGCTGGCGCATGCAAATGTTTTATTTGGCTAGAGTATACCGTGCTCACAAGGCATATTTGAATATTTGGTTGATACGAGTTGTGGCCTTCATTTGTGCTGTTACTGATCACTTCCTTAACTTTTTCCATGATCGTCTAGCTCGCCTAGGCAACCAACCCAAGCTCGCCTATGCTTTGCGTAACGCTTTGACAACCATGCATTGATCTATATACATGAAATCTATCTGGCTAAGGGATATTGGAACGCTTCTCACTGTACCCTCTTTTTATGAATGGGAATGAGAATGGAATGTCGCTTATGAACCTACACTAACAGAATTCAATCTTTTTTTACCTTCTATTTGTTTTGTTTTGTTTTTGTTGTTGTAGAATCACATTATATATTTTCCGAGAAAGCGGAGTGATGCTGAAGTGAGGCTCATATTTGAGAAGTGGGCAGCACACTATGACAGAAAGTATCCCTCTGCTGAATTGAAGGAGATGAGATTTGCAACGTTTAAGAAAAGATTGGCCGTCATTGATAAAGGCAACTTAAAAGGCGAGTTTACATCGTTATTGAAGGCGGATTCCGACATAGAAGGTTAGCCTGTTACTTGTGGCCCACCGTCTAAAACATCCGACTTACGAAAACCCTATCATTCATTTACAGTTTTACACTCATATAGTAATAATTATTTCTGTGGAAAGCGGTATTGGGTAGGCCCTTTTGAGAATTGTAACATACAGTAGTTTGTCTTTTGCTTCTTTTGAGGCTTGTAACATCCAGTAGGTTGTCTTTGTTTCTTTTGATACTTATAGGTCGTCTTTTCTCCTTCTCACCACTAAGTTGGATGACTAATAAAGGCAGCTATTTTTTTTGTTGTTGTTGTTAACAGTGTTAGTTTTATTAGGTCGGAACAGTGACTGGGCATCAATTCATCCCTGCTTGTGCAGGGGGCTAAGTTTGTTTCAGTCTTATTTTTCTGCTTTGAAGTAATGTCTGGTGTCTGTGCCAATGCCAGTGGTAAACATGTTCCTGCTCTCTCTCACATTCTAAGTCTTGTTTTTTAGCTTTCAATTTCACGTTCGAGTCCTGTTATTTGTATCAACTACTCCTGCCATTAGAATGAATGTAACGCCCCAAGACCCCGAGCCTGTTTGCGCTAAATGAGTCATAAATGGTCCGGTCAACTGCTTAGACCGCCGTCATCGCTTGGTTTAAAAAGGCTAACCCGAGTTGACAAGACCTTTATGTCTCACACTTATATGGGGGTGAGCAGGACGGCCAAGACTTGTCCCAGTGGACTTGTCCCTTAAATCACCCTAACAGAGATTTTTAGAGTGGCCCCAATCGACACAAAGCAAAGTGTGGCGCACTTGTCGTCGATAGTCGATTTCTGGCACTATTTTGTAACGCCCTCGGACTCGGTGCAGTTTGCTTGCTAAATGAGTCATAATAGGTCGGTCAATTGCTTGAGCCGCCGTCGCTTTGCTTTGTCTAAAATGGGTAACTCGAGTTAATGAGACCTTTGTTTGTCACACCTATATATGGGTGGCGTGTGCAACTATTTTTTTACCGATGTAGACTTACAATGCAATTACATTAATAAAATGTAAATATGTATGTCACGAATTCTAACTATTGAAATTATGACTCTCTTTTGAATCCACTTTGAAACTTTGCTTTCCCACTTTTTCTTTTAATAATCAAATGGAAAACGCCTTTGTCTCGAGAAAATCGTCATTGATCCCCGTTCGCCACTACTTATCGAGAACCCTTGCTATTCTGAGTCAGTGTGGGACCAAGAAGCTAGAAGTTTTGCATTGAAGCATCTTAAAGCTCTCGGAAAATCTGAATTTGTACCGCCGCATGTTCATGTACCTATCCGTTAGAACAAGAGTCTTGAAATTTGGCATAGAAACAGTTGAAAGGCTCTCAGAAAATCTAAATTTATACCATCACATGTTCATGCATTTATGCGTTAGAACGCAATCGTGTTTAGATACGGGTTCGTGTGACACCGTCAAAGTGCTTTAGACACCACATATATTGATTAAATCATTCCATAGTGAAATATTATCGTACAAAAATATGGTAACCTAAGTAAATTTAGCGTCTTAACGCACTTTGTTGGTGTCAAGAGAGCTAACCTATTTAGATTTGAGTATTTAACCCTTGTTTTAGCTTAGTCTTAAACAAGAGTCGGACCCAAGTGAAGTAGAGTGGAGCTAGTACTCTATTGAGATCCGAAAAACGAAGTAGTTTTATTGGTAAAAATATAAAAACATTGCTAGTATTCCCATTCGATTTTCAAATTTGTTCTGGTGCTCAAAATGAGATTTTTTTTTCTGTGTCCACCACAGTATACCAGAAGCGTTGTTGAAATTAACGTTATTAATTATTGTTTCATTTTGTACGTAGAAACGTCACTACCACGAACGTTTATGTAATGACTCGTTCTAAATGTCACTACCACGCACGTATATGTCAAAAGGAGCCAAGATCATATCAAGTCTTGAGAAATTGTTTCAAAGTAGAAGAGATCTAACCACACCCAAAATGTAGAAACATCTAGCCGTAGATTTCTTTTTTCAAAATTACGTCGTTATGGTGATAATGTGTAAAAATAAATGTACTTGACTCATAATTATTTGAGAGGATCCTTGCGCAAAGTCATTACGTATGACAATTCATATCCAAAAAATATATATATAAATCATGATTTTTTTTAATCTATATCTATATCTATATATATTAGAAAGGATGATTTAACCCAATTACCCGGGATTTCGCTCCGAAACCCGTAAAATATCCTGAAAAAAAACAGAAAAAAAGATAATCTGCAGAAAAAAAAATTATAATCTAAGATAATTAAAAAAAAACAGCTGTAAATAAGAAGTGTTTTCTAAAATTAAAAAAAAAAACCACCTAATAAAAAATCCAAACAATAACATCTAAAAAAAATAGATAATATACGGAAAAAAAAGGATAATCTGCGATAAATAAATATAAAAAAAAAAGAGTTGTAAAAGAAGAAGTGTTTACTAAAAAAATTCTAAACACCTAATAAAAATCTAAACAATAATATTTATAAAAAATTACAAAAAAAACGCATGATAACGGTGATTTCCTATGATAACGAAAAAGATAATCCGCGATAAAGGAAAAAAAAAAAAAAAAAAAAAAAAAAACCACGGGTAAATAAGAAGTGTTTATAAAAAAATTCTAAACACCTAATAAAAAATCTAAACAATAACATTTATAAAAAATTACAAAAAAAATACGCCTGATAACAAAAAACATCTATACTACTCCCTCCGTTTTTTATCTCATCACATTTCGATTTTATCATTTTTTATTTATCTCATCATTTTACATTTCCAATGCAAAGATTTATTATTTTTCCTCCTTTACCAATAAAATATTTACATCTCCAATAAAAAAACACAATTCCAATACAAAAACTCATTTACCAACAAAACATTTACATCTCCAAGAAAAATACATTTCCAATACACATATTAATTATTTTCTTAATTTGTGTGATTCTTCTCTCTGCGACATATATATAAAAACGGAGGGAGTATATAATAAAGAGGAGCACGTTTAACCCAATTACCAAAAAAAGTCCGATTACCCGCTCCACCCCTGTAAAAAAAACCCAACCATACGCATACACTTAGTTTATCTACAGAAATTTCGGCAACAACTTTCCATAAAATATGGGAATTCAAAAATAAATAAATAAATAAAATAAAAAGATCAAACCAAAAAAAAACCTTCTGCAACAAACTTCCGTTTATCCCTTGATTCAGTTTTCAAACCTGCATTTTTTTCTATGGCTCTACCGTACCATGATTCTGGATAAAGTAATATCAAGCAGTTGATTTTTAATTTTAAAATTAATTTGAAACCTTTTCTCCTACGACTCTCATTAATTTTAAGGAAAAGTAATACTCTACTGTTGAGTAGGCTCGATCGAAGGGGAAATTCTAACCTAAGGACTCCAACATAGGGAGTGACCCATGTGGCACAATCTGGACCACACAGTTTTAATGTTGTATGAATATTACAATCGGGTAATTGGGTAATTCTAATTAGGAAAACAGTACGAGAACAAGAATATTTGGGTATAATTTTGACCGAACTCTTGAGAGAGCCGCCACGTATCCAATTTAAGTAATAAAGCGGAATCAAGTCCCTCGTAGTTCGTTCGGTGTTCCTTATATAGTTGTAGATCGTGATTGTCTTCCTGCATGATGGGAAGTTATCACCGTTATCTCTCAGTATGTTCTTGATCGTGGGTCCTCCCACGTTTATAAGTGGTTGAATCATTGCTGACTCGGTCTTCGTTGCACTCGGCCGAATTTCGCCTGGAAACACTTGCGCGGCCCGAGCGTTCTGTCAGAGATATACTTCTAAGCGCATGATGGAGCCCCTCGCTCCTCTCGACTATTCTCGGTCGACACTTGTGGTCCCGCTCGTGCCAATCCATTATCTTTGACTTGTCCTAACTTTGGGTGCGCCCCAACTATGGGTAGGCCGGCCCAATGGGCTTGTTAGATGTAATATCGTCGGATCAATTATGGATTGACCCGATTACGCAGCGGAAGGCATCAGATCTAGATCTAAACGAAACAAAATACATAAATAAAAGATCTAAACCTACAAGGGGTTTAGGAGCCTACCTTTTATGGTGCTTAACTCCAAGAACAAAGGTCTCCAAGAACACGTGATTGAGAAGCCACAAACCTTCCAACGTGTGTCTCCCAAAGAACACCAGGTGGATGGTGTTTCCCGCGCGGACCTCCTTGATATGCTACGGAAAAATCCGAAGATTTTTCCAACTCAACCCTAAGAATAGAGGCCAAATTTTCAGCCAATTTCTCTTGTGAATAGTGACGTGAATAGTGTGTGTCAAAAGGCTTGGAAGAACTCTCTTTATATAGGAGAGTAAAACTTAACCTTCAAGGATTAAATAATTAAGAGATAATTATTACATTAATCCTTTTTCCAAATAAAAGATAAATAAAATGATTATCCCAAACAAATTAAGATAAATCATATTATTATCTAATATTCCATGAATTATCATTTAACAAATAAAAGATAAATCACATGTCAAATAATTATCCAAGAAAACTAATTTCCTAATAATTAAATAATATAACAAAACATGCGCCACCAACCTTAATCAAATAAGGTCCACGCACATTTCTATATTTGACCAATGAGGTCAAAAGGTCAACACACTTATTTGGGTGAGTCACGAAAAATGTCTTTTCCGTGTATTTAATTATTTAGTCCAACTAAACAATTAATCCACATATCAATTAAATAGTCCAATCCAACTATTTAATTATAATTGAGGTGCAACGACGAGAAATCCAATTATGCTATTTCGGGAGCCACGTCGGGGACCATGGACCCATATTCATTAATTATTACAATAAATTAGATAAAATTATTCATCAGACAGAATAATTATATCCAACCTATTAATTCCGGGATTACACCACCATAAACCCGAAACTGAACTCTATCGAATATAGATAACTTACACTCAATTTATGAGTCGAAAGCGTCCACTGATATAATCATTACATACGGATAAACCCTCCATAGACTGTTCATTTCGATTCGGGATATTTCCGTAAACCCTTCTCGAAACATCTTATCCTTATTTACCATTAACCCCCTAGTGATCAATTAGTTCATATTCAATATAATATGAACTCGGCCGATCGATCAGTTTCTAGGGTCAACAAATAAGTGGAATCGTCTGCCTACTTCCCGAGGAAGGAATGGATTCCATATCGTGATAGCACGGACTACTCACTCATCCTGAGAATAGAGCCAACGAGAAGTGTTGGACCACATACTTCGAAGTGATCCTTACTAACACATCAAACTCTACCCTAGTCTAAGCAGTCGTCTGTGATCACCTCAGGATTAAGATTAATCCATACATGATCATCTTGTGATTCGATAAGACTTCTCGATTACGGAATTATATCGAGAACTCAAATCAAATCGGTCCAAATTTATATGATTATCATCGTATATAAATGCCCCACTAGTACTACTATTACCGATAGTCCGGATAAGATCATCACACCTAAAGTGTCTTGGGCGCATTAATAGCAAATTAATCATGAGACCCATACTCAGATTAATAAACGCTACGGACTAAGTTAATTTTAAGTACATCTCACTAACTCAATCCTCTTGTGTATAGCCATACACTGAGTTATGTGATTACATAAACGAGGTACTTAGGGTTTTCAAGAGTGTCTTAATTATAAGCATACATGCATATAATAAGATGAATTATTAATTACGTCCCTAAAACAATTATACAATTGTCTTTCGAGCACTACACTTACAATCTCCCACTTGCACGAAAGGCAAGTGGATTAATTGTTTTAGAGCACACCCTTATTTATCTATATCTACAACATTCTCCCACTTGCTCAAAACAAGTGAGACGAATCCCTCAAATCCGTACCCTCCAAGCGCATCTTAGTAATTCATCCTTCCAAGCACGACCGGAGTGTGCCGCGCGCGAGTAGGTCGGTGACCAGCGCGTGCTTAGAATCCGAATACCATGTGACTGGTACACCGATCGAGGTAGGTTGGCGGCTTGAGTCAATCTTTGGGATCGAAATGTCGCCTTTCCATCTAATCGGTGGTATGCGATTTCAATATGCCTTTGATTCAACATCGAGGACGAAATCGTCTTAACGATCATCCTTAATCTGACTTAAAGTCAGAATTAGTGTCATCACTTATATTCTAGTTTGCACCTGAATATACTAGCATATTATTCCTCATGCTCCCGAAGATACTTGAGGATTCACTAAACATCCCATTTCGTATTCATCCTCAGGTTTAGATAACCATTCCTGAGAGGTAGGGTAGACTACATCGTTGAATGTTGCATAATGCAAGAATATCTTAACCAGGTGAATGGGTGGGATTGCCAATGATCGATTCTCGCGGATTTGAGCGAATCAACTCCTTTAGAATGAATCTCGATGGCATGTCAGACTCTGACTTGAGGTAACACACCCATGTTGTTTCCAATTGTTTCAGTGTTACCATTCACAAACACTAATCTACATACTACTTTACTAATATTGATGCCAAGTCTACAAAAGACTTATCAACATTCTGGTCAAGTCCACATATTAAAATGTATGACCTGTGAGGTTTGCTTTAATCCCGAAGGATATAAGCTATGGCGGGCATCCCGCCAAAGGTTCTTCTGAATAAATTAAGATACCGTTAGTCTTGCAAAAAGTCTTAGGGAATCACCCCTATTTTTAGCGTTTTAACGAATCCATTATTTGTTCTTAGCTAAAACCATACATTACAATGAATTCAGATTCCGTTGTTCGGCAAGGAAGTCTTCGGAATCACCCTATTTCTCGCTTTACGACGAAATCAAGCAAGGCGAGTGATAAGAGAGATCACGGTCCGTTAACTCTCTACCTTTTAGGGAATCACCCCTAAATTACTCAGCTTTGCGTTGAAAGTTAAACTTTCCTATTCATTCGACTCTTCTCCGTGTAGTTTCAATTACTCCCACTGGGCCTGAGATACTCAGGTGGTTCTACAAGAGTTTCAACAGGATTGGAGTATCATACTCCATTCACGGGGTTATGGCTTTTAAACCAACCTCATGATCGAGATCTATACTGATCCACGAAGGACTATAGGTCATCAATCTACCCTATAGACCATAAGGTCCTGCAATGGGTAATGGACAAACCATACTCCCACTGCGTTCGGGGTGGATTGATATACTCATCTAGTTTAGTAGTTCTTATTAGTGTTATCACCAATCGCCGGTGTTGGATGTGGGTGAACACATCGATTAGTAACATCTTGAGTACAAATACTTCAAGATCTAAGGTTGTTATTTATAGACTCTATCGGACCGAGTTTGACAAGATACCGCCGTCATTCTCTGATTTTACGAGTTTAATAACCAACCTTTACTCAATGCATTAAGATATTTCACGACACGAGCGTGTGCACGCAAAATTGCCGATCCTACCTTCAAGCACTCGGTGCTAAATGCCTCTATTTACGGAAGTGGGGTGAACCGAATTCACTTCTTATCCACAAATGCGTAGGCATCTTACGGGTAGACTTCTCGGTTTTCAATACAACCGTTATTTTGCAACCAATATCTTAAATGAGTTCAACAGAAATATCGTAGCACATCAATAACTATGTAAGGCAAATTTGTGGTGTATCCCTTTAGTGAAAACATTTCACTTGAGGCGGGCCGAGCATCACCCCAAGACTATGCAATAACCTATTTCTCGAGTATGGAATACTCTATCTCCTGGTGAAATCAGAGATTTCCTCCAAATATTTTGGATAAACTTACGGAGTTTCGAGTAGTTATCAGACTACATGTCACTACTCAGAAGCTCCCACTAGCTTGTATCTTTCATATGACCCCGAAGGTCGATATGAACAGGCTATGTAACTTCTTTAAATCTATTACCCTTTCCGATTGAAAGGAAACTTAGGCATTGTTCCTTTGAGACAGTGTTCCTTTGATCGAGATAGGAATCACCCTAAGCCACCAAACAGATCTTATCGTTGGGAATATGCACTAATTAATAGTATATAAAGAAGTGTTTATCTAAATACGGAAACCATTTGCGTTTATATAGTTTTAAGATGCGTTACTAATACCTTTTCAGCAATGCTTAGTGGTTCGACTTTATCAAACAAAAGTATTTAGTCTTGGATTCGCTCTACGAATGTTATATTCATCGTCAATAAGACAAACAAATTACCCTATTGAAAATGAATACGCTCGTTCCAACGAATCCAAAACAGAAAATTAATTTTACGTGATGCTCAAGAATTGAATCGAGATTCATTTCCTTATATCACTCCCACTAGTCAATCAAAAAAAACGCCTTATTTGTCTATTTTATTTATCGTTTAATGCAAAGCTACCTAGTTCTTCCAAAGAACTTTAGCTTTCAAGAAAATTGCTAGGATACATTGGACAGTGATCCGAAATCACTTTCATTATCCTCTAATTTCCAATTTATTAATTTTCCGGTTTAGCCTTAAAACTACTTAGTCTAGATGACTAACACGTATAAACATTCTTTCCCATTCTCGACTTTCCTTAAATGAAAACAGTCTTGAACTAGCAGTTCGTTCGAGTAGACACTACTCTTGAACGTGGGGCGCTCATCGATGTTACTTGCTTGGACTATCGGTTTTTCTAATCGTCAAATTATAATTAGACCAAAGCTCCGACTAGTTTATCGGTTCCAAATACCGTCTAACTAGCAACACTTTGTATTTATGATTTTTCAAAGATCAGAAAATCCCCAGAACTAAGCTCCCACTAGTTTATCAGTTCCAAATACTGTCTAACTAGTAACGCGTATTCTTGTTTTTCCAATGAATGGAGAAACTCTTGTGCATTCCATTACACATTTCTAATTATTCAGAAAAACAACAAATCATAAGACTAAGGCTCCCACTAGTTTATCGGTTCCAAATACCGTCTAACTAGCAACGCCTTATGTATATGATTTTCCAATTTTCAATTAGAAATTTGATGTGTAATTACACTTTTAAAATTCACTAAATGAATTTTATCTGATAGTCCTATGTCATCTTTTGTAAACTAAGTATGGTCGTCTCTCGTTCAACACGAGTGACACCCGTGACATACCTCTACTATGTCACTTAAGTTTTTAATGGCTCAAGAGAAAAATTTCTTCCGAAAGTTAATCGCATTTATTGATAATTACAACGTGCTTGTTACTTTCCACATTTTTATTGAAGTCCTATTACTAACAGTTTTAGTAACCTAGAGGTTTAGTTGTAAATAAAATGACAGAAAAGTTAAATTCAAAAATAAATTTTCACTACTAGATTTATATTTTAGGAATAATAAACTATAAAGTCTATCCTACCATTCCAAGGATTTAATCTCACACCTCGGTGCCGCCACAGGGTCACCAAAGAGGCGATGATTAAACGAGACAATCTCTCTCAATGATTAATCTTCGAGAATCAAACATCTCACGGGAATCGACATCCCGGACCTTAATCACCGATTACCTTCCTTTTCTAGCCTAGATATTTCGAAAATATCCATAAAGAGTGTGACCTACTATATCGGATCTCAAAGTACGCCCGAGTATGCCGCGTGAGGTCGGTCGATGACTCAACGAGTACCAAATCCTATCCTTTCGGAAACCAAGCCTTGAATTTTGATAGGGTGAACACCACCCGCAGGGGCCGAATCAAAGCGGCTCGGCGTCACCCTTCTCTCACGTGCTTGCATCTATAGTAGAGGCCGTGGGGTTGGTTGTCGCCTTCCCGCTCCCACTCAATATTTTGAAAAAGTGGTGGGTTTACTAATTACGGTTGCGGTCTTGACAATAAGAAACAATAAATCAAAGTACTCCGAATAGGGTCGGTTATGTAGGCAAGCCTCGCCGTCTTATTCGTTGGAACATATGTGACGATTCAGGCCAATCCGGCAAGAGAAGCCCCGTTTAGCCCGAAGGCTTATCGGCTATGCTAAGTCTGTCGAATCTGGCATAACGTACATCACACGTGGAGGGAGTCGATTGAGCGAAGCTTCGGTTGAACTCGCCCAACCATGGTTAGACCATTTCCGAACCCATGTACTAAGATTCTCCGATTTCTAAATTGTAACCCAAAGCGTAATCTCGTTTACGCTTAAGGTGGGTTCACTAAGAAGCCATCACCGAAAAGCTCAACGATTTATCCAAGTGGGATTCACGAGAATCCATCACTAAAATCGTAACGATTGACAAAACCGGGTCCTCGGTTTTATAATTAGCTACTTATTATTTAACTACCACATATTAAATTAATAAGCATTCATACTAATTATTCGAGTTATACATGCCTAATTTATTCAAATAAACTAGCTACATGTATGCATTGGAGTGGAATCATGATATGATGCATGTCATGGTAATTTTCCGGTTATATCATACAATTTTCGATCATACACGAAAAATAACGGAAAAAATAAACACCGAGATGGATCGTTGGTACTTCGTATCTAACCTATTTAAAAAAACAAAACCTAACTAGGGTTTACTATTTTCTAATCTGCTGCTGCGTATTATCGATGATCGGAAATCCAAACGAACCTTGATCGTCATGAAACTTTATGGATCTGTTCTTCACTCCGCCTACTTCAATCTGAACGGTTGGATCTTCGTTTCAATGGTCCAATTTTCTCCAGCAATCCGCCGATCTAACTGCTGCATCAGTTAATAACTGCGGCGCAACAGTGTCTTCCTGGGGACGATCGGGCATCGAGACAAATCGATCGACCTTAAATTTTTAGGGCTTGTTCATAACTCCATGGTAGTCGATCTGAACGGTCGGATCTGCGTTTCAACGGTCCAATCTCTTCCAGAAATTCGACGAACTCACAGCTAGGGTTTTAATGCCTGTTGTGCTTTTCTGTTACAGCAGCTACTTTATAGCAGAGATCAGACATCGAGATCGACTCCGATCGTCATGAAATTTTGAGGGCATGTTCTTCAACTTTTATTCTTCATTCTGACCGGAGGGATTGTCGTTTCAACGGCTCAAACTCTGGGAAAAAATAAAAAACGGAACAACAATAAAACAGATCTACTTCTAGGAAATTAAAATTACAAAATTTCCTATACTCATATAAACGAATTTATATGAGTTTCTACAATAGATCTAACGAACGTAAAAACAATACCAACCCCAATCCATCTCTTCAACCACAACAATCACAAGCATACAATCATGATTAAATTCGAATTTTACCAAAAAAACGAAATAAAACATCTAAAACATGCTTTTCCACTCCAAGATCTAAAATTCATATACTTTGATCGTTAGATCAAAGGCTCTGATACCACTTGTTAGATGTAATATCGTCGGATCAATTATGGATTGACCCGATTACGCAGCGGAAGGCATCAGATCTAGATCTAAACGAAACAAAATACATAAATAAAAGATCTAAACCTACAAGGGGGTTTAGGAGCCTACCTTTTTATGGTGCTTAACTCCAAGAACAAAAGGTCTCCAAGAACACGTGATTGAGAAGCCACAGCCTTCCAACGTGTGTCTCCCAGCAACACCAGGTGGATGGTGTTTCCCGCCGCCGGACCTCCTTGATATGCTACCGGAAAAATCCCGAAGATTTTTCCAACTCAAACTCCCACAGAATAGAGGCCAAATTTTCAGCCAATTTCTCTTGTGAATAGTGACGTGAATAGTGTGTGTCAAAAGGCTTGGAAGAACTCTCTTTATATAGAGTAAAAACTTAACCTTCAAGGATTAAATAATTAAGAGATAATTATTACATTAATCCTTTTTCCAAATAAAAGATAAATAAAATGATTATCCCAAACAAATTAAGATAAATCATATTATTATCTAATATTCCATGAATTATCATTTAACAAATAAAAGATAAATCACATGTCAAATAATTATCAAGAAAACTAATTTCCTAATAATTAAATAATATAACAAAACATGCGCCACCAACCTTAATCAAATAAGGTCCACGCACATTTCTATATTTGACCAATGAGGTCAAAAGGTCAACACACTTATTTGGGTGAAATCATTAAAAATGTCTTTTCCGTGTATTTAATTATTTAGTCCAACTAAACAATTAATCACATATCAATTAAATAGTCCAATCCAACTATTTAATTATAATTGAGGTGCAACGACGAGAAATCCAATTATGCTATTTCGAGGCCGCGTCGGGGCCAATGGACCCATATTCAAGATTCTGATAAATTAGATAAAATTATTCATCGAGACGAGAATAATTATATCCAACCTATTAATTCGGGATTACACCACCATAAACCCGGCCCGAACTCTATCGAATATAGATAACTTACACTCAATTTATGAGTCGAAAGCGTCCCACCGATATAATCATTACATACGGATAAACCCTCCATAGATCGCTCATTTCGATTCGGGATATTTCCGTAAACCCTTCTCGAAAACATCTTATCCTTATTTACCATTAACCCCTAGTGATCAATTAGTTCATATTCAATATAATATGAACTCGGCCGATCGATCGCTTTACTAGGTCAACAAATAAGAATCTGTCTGTCTACTTCCGAGGAAGGAATGGATTCCATATCTGTGATAGCACGGACTACTCACTCATCCCGAGAATAGAGCCAACGAGAAGTGTTGGACCACATACTTCAAGTGATCCTTACTAACACATCAAACTCTACCCTAGTCTAAGCGGTGAAATGCAGCAGATCACCTCGAGATTAAGATTAATCCATACATGATCATCTTGTGATTCGATAAGACTTCTCGATTACGAATTATATCGAGAACTCAAATCAAATCGGTTCACCCTTATATGATTATCATCGTATATAAATGCCCCACTAGTACCTATTACCGACAGTCCGGATAAGACTCATCACACCTAAAGTGTCTTCAAGCGCATTAATAGCAAATTAATCATGAGACCCATACTCAGATTAATAAACGCTACGGACTAAGTTAATTTTAAGTACATCTCACTAACTCAATCCTCTTGTGTATAGCCATACAACTTTGAGTTATGTGATTACATAAACGAGGTACTTAGGGTTTTCATGAGTGTCTTAATTATAAGCATACATGCATATAATAAGATGAATTATTAATTCAATCCCAAAACAATTATACAATTGTCTTTGAAAGCACTACACCTTACAGGGCCCACCTATCATCATAAGTCCCCCCAGACTAGGGTGGACTGCTTAACAGCCGCCTTAGTCTGAAACGTTTTATCTCTGTCATTATTATCTAGTGAAACGAGGCCAGGTCATGCTTGCTCATTGTCATAACTGTTAATTGAGCCATTGCGTCGTATCCACTTCTTGTCATATAATCACCCCTCTTGTCAAACGCCACTTTATATCAGACCTTTGGAATAACGTCTCAGCAGTTACAAGTAAGTCCATTTCTATTTGTTCTTTTATTTCTTTTTAAATCTTCATTCCGTTCATGTCTTTGAGAGCAAATACTGCCTCTAGCGATTCTATCGAAAAATTGTTTGAGTCTCCAGAAAAAATTTCTAGGGCCATAGGCAGGTGAGGAAGTGAATTCCTCTAACCCTGTTTTTTGTCTTGAAACTGTAAGAAACCTCGATCATCCATCTTCTTCTATTGATTTAAGAAATACCTCCACTTTTGGAGATAACCCACTGTGTCTTTTGCCTTCTCACCTTCTGCCTCCTGGGATTTTCACCCCCACTTCAATTGTTCATCAGTACCCAGAAGACCATACTGACTTCTTAAATACATTGAAGAGAGAAATCAATCGATTTGATAAAACCAAGGAGATAATGGCTTGCCATGGTGTCTCGAGCAAATTGACCAAAACAGAAATGGCCAGTCTATTGAAAACTTACAAGATCAGACTGAGCCCTTTGCAGTCCTTCTTCCTAAATCCACGGAGTATGCTTACAACCCCCCAGCAGGTTTCTGTACCGTGTATGCTGATCAGCTCCATAGTGGGTTAAGGTTTCCTCTTTCCCCTAGATATATTGAGGTAATGAAGTACTACAAACTAGGAGTTGGTCAAATACATCCAAACAGTGTTAAATTTCTGGTAGGTTTCATGATTTGGTGTCGTATGAACACCACTCCCTTCTCTGTAAAGTTGTTTAGGAACTTCTATCAGTGTAAATTGACACAGGGTAGTGGAGGATGGTACCATTCTTGTCGTAGATCCGGTAAGTTGGCCCATATTATCCCTCTGTCCAGCAAAGATAAGACCAAGAAGAAATGGTCAGAGCGTTTCTTCTTTGTAAAGCACAATACTAGGGTGGATCTCGGTCGTTGGAATTCATCCTCTATGAAGGACAAACTGGAAGACCATATAGATGTAAATTTGGTTAAATATCTTTCCAGAAATAACATCACATTGACTTTGAACACTATTAGTTCAAAGATCAGTGAATCTTTGCCCGACTTCTCACTGCGCGGGCCTATTGGTTATGTAGAATTTACCAAGAAACAATACCGAAAACGTATGTTTGTCTTTACTTCTGCTTTTGCTTTATGAACGTAATTTGAATATTTCTTCTTTGCAGTGGCCAATGTTGATGATTTGATAAACATTGATGTTGACGAGGAGGAGGAAACAGAACATGGGCCAGAAGATTCTGAACAGACCTTGTCTGTTATCCCTGAATGTGGTGAGGCTTACGCCGACAAAGATGTCATGGAGACAGGTCTTAACTCTGTAGCATTGCTCAGAAACCATCTCTACGATGATTTCCTCTCGATCGAATATTCGACCACGCTTAATCCTGTGGATCTCGATCGCTGAGGAAGATCTTCTGGCGTCCAATCCATCGCTTAAATGCGATTGCCTCTCAGATCAAGCTCTCTCAACGATGAAGAAGAGCACATCCACCTCCTATGGTAGTTCTGCAAGTGGTTCTTCCTTCAATTTTGAAGATATGTCTGCTGACGACTTTGCTGACTCTGTAAGTGGTTTTTTGAAAACTTTCATTTTCCTTTTAATTTTTATCTTCTAAGACTGTTCTTTTTTGCAGTGCTACCGCCTGGGTAAAGCATTGTATAAGAAGACTGCTAGCATGGCTGGGGACATCTCTGCCTTGCAACAAAAAGTATTTCAGTTGGACGAGGCCAATGCTAAGGTGGCCAGTTTGGAAGAATCTAACCTTGCTGCTCGTCTGGAGATTGAGAAATTGAAATCCGATCTGGCCAAAGCTGAGGGTATGATATTCACCCAGGAGGAGCAGTTGAAATTGAGAGATCAGCAGCTGGAGAAAATGAATGAGGAGCACCTGCAACATCTTACCACAGTCAAGAAAATGAAAGCTGACTTTGATGAAACTCTGAGGCAGATGGAGGAAATTCCTGCCCAGAACGTTGTCCAGAAAGTTGTTGCTGGGTACAAGTCTTCTCCTCAAACTTATGAGGAAATCCAAATCATCCTAGCTCCGGCGCTGCGCAGAGGATACACACTGGTGTCGATGAGGCCAAACTCTGCGACTGGTGATTAACACTCTCCTAATCACGAGGTTGTATGATAAGAAAGCGGGCGAGATTTTCACGAAGCGATATGATGAATACAAGAGTGGAGAAGACATAATTAGCAAGTATGCTAAAAAGAAATCCGCTCAGCCTTCCGAGAAATGTGCTCAGCCCTCAGCTCCTCCTGCCTCTTAATTTACATGTTTTCTTGAAACTTTGAATTTTCTTTGCCTTTGTCTGACTTTTGATGTAATAACTCAATTTCTTATTTGTTGTTGATCACCTTGATCATTGGAATCTTTGGGATTGTACTTTTGAATATATGCCCTTGAATTTGATATTCAATTTGATATTCTCTGGGTTCATCTTTATCTTCATGTTGCGCTGCAAAGAAGTTAGGATTTTTTATCCTTAGCTTCTTAATTTTTAGCTTCTGCACAGAATACACTTAATGCATAGACCAGTATTGTTTTCTCCCCAGGATATTCTTGCTCTGCAAGTTCGATTTTTGCTCCATTGAGAGTGTGATCTGCACAGGATTTTCTTGCATGCAAATTTAACACTTGTGTGTTGTTTATTTGCGAGTTGTTTATTTGGGTCCTCTGCCCAGAATGATCCTGCACTGCAATTTTTGCGTGCCTTTACTTTAATTATGTGCTCTGCACAGGATTTTTTTGCGCTGCAAGTTTAACACTTGTGTTTTAATGTGGGTCCTCTGCCCAGAATGATCCTGCACTGCAAGTTTCGCGTGCCTTTACTTTAATTATGTGCTCTGCACAGGATTTTCTTGCGATGCAAGTTTAACACTAGTGTTTTTAAGGTGGGTCCTCTGCTCAGGATTCCCTCGCACTGCGAGTTTGACATTAATTATGTGCTCTGCACTGAATTTTCTTGCGCTGCAAGTTTAACACTTGTGTGTTTTTTATGTGGGTCCTCTGCCCAGAATTATTTTGTGCTGTAGGTTTACTGATAAATAAAACATCTGGTCTTTAATTCCTTGTCCAGCACAAATTAGAATATTCACATGCACAATTACAAATTTAAAGCTAAAAAGAAAGAAAAAGGATAATGTAATTATCTTAAGGAAAATATTTCCTTAAATGAATAGCATTCCAGCTTCTAGGAATTGTTTTTCCAGAAGCATTAGCTAGTTGATAGGATCCTTTTCCATGTACTTTGATAACTTTATAAGGACCTTCCCAATTTGGGTCTAGCTTTCCAGTGGGACCTTGCTTACTGGCGTCATTCCGCCTCAGCACTAAATCGCCTTCTTTAAAATACGTACCTTTGACTTTGGAGTTGTAGTACTGGGCAACTCTCTGCTTGTACTTGGGCATCTGTATCAGTGCACTATCGCGTTTATGTTCCAGCTCATCATTGACATGCAACATGTCTACCTCCTGCGTTTCTGGACAGTATAATTCTATCTTGGGAGACTTGTGTCCAATTTTTGCTGGTATGACTGCCTCACATCCATATGCTAAGGAGTATGGAGTTTCTTGTGTAGCGTTTGGGGTGGTTCTATATGCCCACAAAATATTTGGAAGATGGTCTACCCAATGAGACCCCTCTTGTTCCAACCTTTTCTTGATCCTGCTTTATCTGCTGTTGGTCTCGCTTCTACTCCGCCCATTGGCTTGAGGATAGCCACTGATGTAAAATGTTGGGAGATTCCTAGGTTGGTGCACCAAGTTTGCACTCCTTGATCTTCAAATTGTGTGCCATTATCAGAAATGAGAACTTTAGGGATCCCATACCTGCATAGAATATTTCTCCATAGGAACTTCTGTATTTGGTTGGCTGTGATGGTGGTTAAGGGTTCAGCTTCCACCCACTTAGTGAAATAATCCACTGCCACCACTAAAAACTTGAAATTTCCCGGTGCTCGGGGTAGTGGACCCACTAAGTCTACTCCCCATTGATCAAAAGGCCATGGGGATACGATTGGTATCATCTCCTGTACAGGATTATGTGATAAATTACTATGCACCTGGCATGTCCGGCACGTTCTGACCATATTCTCTGCGTCGTCTTGCATTTCTGGCCAGTAATAACCGTAAAGCCTACATTTCCTGGCCAGAGCTCTTGCTCCCAAGTGATTTCCACAAATTCCGAGATGGATTTCTCTTAATACATAATCTCCCTCATCCGGAGTAACGCATCTCAACCAAGGTGCTGCATAAGATTTTCTGTACAGAACATCGGAGCATACCTGGCTGAGAGTCTTATCAATTTTCTGGCATGTACTTTATCTTCAGGAAGCCTTCCATCTCTTAGATATACTACCATTGGATCCATCCAAGTTTCTGCCTGTGTGATTGGTTGTACTTCAATCTCATCACAACTCTTGTGCTTCAACTGCTCAATCAACACCTTTTTGTGGGACAAGAAATTCGATCCTAGCTTTGATAAAGCATCCGCTCTGGTATTTTGGGCCCGAGTTATCTTTTCCACTTCTATCGGTAAGAAATTCTGCAATTTCTTCTGTGCCACTGCAAGGTACTTTTTCATGGGGCCTTCTTTTGCCTCATACTCTCCCTTTATATGATTTGTTACCAGCTGTGAGTCTGTGTAGATTTTCAAATTTTGCACACCTAACTTTTGTGCTAAGTTTAATCCAGTTATCAAAGCTTCATATTCTGCCTCATTGTTAGTGGCCTGAAAGTCAAAAAATGAAGAGCGTATGGGAATTCTTCACCTTTTGGGCTAATGAGTAGGAGTCCTGCTCCTGCTCCTTCTTTGTTGGAGGCTCCGTCCACGTAAAGCTGCCACTGTTCAGAGTTGTTCATCTCAGCCCTGTCCTGTTCAGCCTTTTGCTCTATAGCCAAGGCTTTTTCTTCTGCCAAGAAATCCGCTAATGCTTGAGCTTTAATTGCTGTTCTTGGTTTGTATTCGATATCAAATCCTGCCAATTCAACTACCCATTTTGCCAATCTTCCAGACTTGTCTGGTTTTTCCAAAATTTGCTTCAAAGGTAGATTTGTCAACACAATCACTGGATGACTTTGGAAGTATGGTCTCAGTTTCCTTGTGCCATGTACTAGGGCTAAAACCAATTTTTCTACTTCAGAATATCTAATCTCAGGTCCTTGTAGGGCTTTGCTTACAAAATATACTGGCCTTTGTATCATGCCATGTTGCTTTACCAACACAAAGACTTCATCGCTTCATTGCAAAAGGACAAGTAAAGAAACAGTATCTCACCTTCCTGAGGAGGAGTTAGAGTTGGCAAGTGACTGATATGATCTTTCAACTCCTGAAAAGCCTGTTTACATTCTTCATTCCACTCAAATGGACTGGCCTTCCTGAGAATCTTGAAGAATGGCAATGACTTTTGTGCCGATTTTGACAAGAATCGATTTAGCGCTGCTAATCTTCCTGTTAATCGTTGAACTTCTTTGATATTCTTCGGTTCAGGCATGGTTTTTAAGGCTTCTAATTTATCAGGGTTGACCCTGATACCTTCTTTAGATATCATATAACCCAAAAATTTGCCCGACCTCACTCCAAAAGTGCACTTTTTTGGGTTCAGCTTCATTCTTGTTTGTCTCAAAACTTGGCAAACCTCTGCTACATCCTTCAAATATTGGTCAAGAGTCCTGCTTTTGATCAATAAGTCATCCACATATACTTCCATTGACACCTTAATCACATTTGTTTGAAAATGGTATTGATCGCCTTTGGTATGTAGCCCTGCATTCTTTAATCCGAAAGGCATAGACACATAGTAGTAGGAACCAAATTCGAGTAATAAAAGCGGTTTTACACAAAGATCTACAGGGTCCATCATAATCGATGATATCCCTTATAAGCATCTAAGAAAGCAAAAATCCCATAACCAATCAGTAGAATCTACTAGCTTTGTCAATTCTAGGGAAGTATAACTATCATTAGGACAAGCTTTGTTTAAATCAGAAATCCACACACATTCTCCAATCGCCATCTCGGTTTCTTGACTAGCATTGGGTTTGCTAGCCATTCCGGTAGATAACTTCTTTAATCATGTTGGCCTGGCAACAATTTTTCCACTTCTGTTGGATGTACTGTATTCTTTACGGGGAAAAGATCTCTTCTTTTGTTTTACTGGTTTCTGGTTGGATCAATGTTGAGTTTATGGACAGCCAACTCTGTTGACAGCCCAGACATGTCACTCGCTTTCCATGCAAACACATCCCTATAATCTTTCAAGATGCTGACCAGCATCTGTTTCTGTTCAGCAGGTATACACGATCCTATGCTAACTGTGGATTCCGGGTTCGATTCATCCAGCATTATTGATTTCACCGGGTCGTTAGACTGCCAACTTTTTTCTTCATCTGGAACTAGATCTTCCATTATCACCTGCTGCACCTTCATTTTTCCACTGATTGTGGTCAGTATAGCGATTCTGGCGGCATCCACATCCCTTTAATCGTGGCTTCTCCTCAAAAGTTGGGAATTTCATCTTTATTATGTCTTTGGCGATACCACTTTGCCTTAGATCAATCGATCTTTGGTCTTCCAAGAATCACATTGTATGCAGATGGGGCTTTTACCACCACATAATTGACCACCAGAGTCCTGCTCTGCGGTCCTTTGCCAAAAGTCGTCAGTAGCTTTAACATTCCCACAGGATGTATGGGTGGCCCAGTAAATCCAAAAAGAGGAGTTGATACAGGAGTCAACTCCGAGTCTGTTAGCTTCATTGCTTGGAACGCACTGTAATATAGTACATTTACTGCGCTGCCCGTGTCTACGCAGATCCTTCTGACCAGATTTTTCTGAATAACCGCTTCTATTACCAGTCCTTCGTTGCTCACGACGGCTGGTAGTGCATCTCTAGGACCGTACTGAACGGTTCCCATTACCTTCTGTTTTTTCGCTTCTCCGTCCTTTTCTGTGCTACCTTTTTTATCTTCTTGAGCAGCCTTATAACCTTCTCCTGGTCCACCCACAATCGTGTTCACAGTGTTGATTGGGGCATTTTCTCTGTGCCCATCTGCATCTGGAGACGGATCTCTGTGTCTCCTCTGGTTATACCGATCATGGCTGTTGTGCTGTCTTTTAAGCTCTCTCCTTCCTCTGGGGTTGTCCCATGTGCTCGATCGATGCACTCATCGATCTTTCCTTCCAATGCCGCTGCGTCTATATCTCTGATCAGGTCCCTAACACTGTTCAGAGTCGTGTCCAATATCTTTATGGTATTTGCACCACTTGGTGTGGTCTCTCTTCTCCCTTGGACCCCTCAATGGAGGAGGGGTCTTGGCGATTCCTTTCTTTTCCATAATCGCCAGAACTTGATCACGAGACCTGTTCAGAGGGATAAGGTCTCTGTCCTGCAAAGCACCTTTCTTCCCTAACCTTTCAGAGATGGGGTTGGTTACCCTATCCCAAACAGATTTTCTCTTTTTGTCGGTCTTATCATCAGTCTTTCCTTTTTTTAGCGTCCCTGTGGGACTCTTCCCTCTTGGCTCTGTTAGCCTTTTCACCTTGGCAGTGTCTGTATGCAATTTCCAGGCATTCTTCCATCGTATCCGGATTTTTGCTGCTCAGCTTTGCATGTAGGCGTCCTTCCCTAAGACCTGCCACAAAGGATGCTACTAAAAACTTATCATCCAGATCTGCAATCTGGGATGACTCTCCGTTGAACCTCTTGATGAATTGCAACAGCGTTTCATCATTTTTTTTGCCTAATGGTCAGCAAATATGTGCGGTTCCTCTGGAAAGGTCTTGCTGCGATGAATGCATGCATGAACTTTCTGGTCAGTGTTGGAAAATCTGGTATGGATCTAGGGTTCAACTTGTTGAACCAATCTCTTGCTTTTCCTTTTAGAAGAGTTGCAAATGCCCTGCATTTCATCTCTTCTGGAGCGTTATATAAGTTCATGTGCTGAATGTATTGGTGCATATGGTCATATGGATCTTTAGTTCCATCATATGCTTGGATTTTTGGGATTTTAAACCCTGGGGGGCATGGAAATGCATCGATGTCATCAGTGAATGGAGACACTAGCCTAAACTCATCGTGTTTAGGCTTAAGTATAGCATCTAACTCCGCTCGGGCGTTATCACCACCTGGATGAGTAACCACCACTTTAATGCTAGATTCTGCTTCCTGCTTCTCTTTTTTAGCAGTTTGAAGCGGTGTGGGTGCTTCAGAAATGTCATTATCCTGATTCCTCGCTTTCAAAACTGCCTCAAATATGGCTTTGATTTCTTCTCATTTGAGATTGGCCATATTTTCTACCAACATTTGTTTGACTGCGTCTGGGTTGCTCGTCTGCCCTTCTTCCAGAACTCTATTTCCAGTATCTTGATCATTTCGATCTGGGCTTTTTTCTCCAACTTTTTCTTTTTCAGGTTGATTTTGCTGTTTCTTCGAATTTCCTTGATTTCTTGCCATTTTTTTTATTATTATTTTTTTTAAACAATCACTCACTAACTAGAATTAGCCCTCCTTCTAGCACCAAATGATGTTGTATGAATATTACAATCGGGTAATTGGGTAATTCTAATTAGGAAAACAGTACGAGAACAAGAATATTTGGGTATAATTTTGGACTGAACTCTTGAGAGAGCTGCCTACGTATCCAATTTAAGTAATAAAACTGGAATCAAGTCCCCCTTGTAGTTCAGGGTGTTCCTTATATAGTTGTAGATCGTGATTGTCTTCCTTGCATGATGGGAAGTTATCACCGGTTATCTCTATATGTTGCTGATCGTGGGGGTCCTCCCACGTTTATAAGTGGTTGAACCGTTGTTGACTCGGTCTTCGTTGCACTCAGCCGAGAATCCTGTCTGGAAACACTTCTGCGCAGCCGAACGTTCTGTCTAGAGATATACTTGGCGCAGCGCATGATGGAGCCCTGCTCCTCTGACTATTCTGGTCAGCACTTGTGGTCCTGTCGTGCCAATCCATTATCTTTGACTGTCTAACTTTGGGCCTGACCCAACTATGGGTAGGCCGGCCCAATGGGCCCACCTATCATCAAGTTTCATTACAGAATGAATCTGTGTGGTCCAGATTGTGCCACACGGATCACCCTCTATGTTGGAGTCTCCATAGTAGAACTTCCCCGATCGAAGTTGTTTATTTCTTCCGTATACTCTACTGTTCTTATCTGTTGATTTTTGATTTCGGAATTAGCAAGGTTTAGTTTTTAGTTAGTACAGACGTCAGACGATAGAAAATGCTATTTTCCGAGTCTGGCCTGCGTTTTCTTCGTATATATGGTATGTGATTTCATTAGGTTTATGTGATTCTATTACAATTTTATGTAGTTTTAGCAAATAAATAAAATGCCTACATCTGAAATTTTCAACAATCTTATTTCCAGCGTCCCATCACTGATCTAAAAGAGAGGAACAAAGGGAGGATAGTTGGTGTCAACAATGGCGGTCTGAAATTTATTGAATTTTTGTTGTTGTTGTTGTTGTTGTTGTTGTTGTTGTTGTTGTTAATTTTCTGCATTATTAATGTTCATAGTGGATTGTTGTTGTTGTTAATTTTCTGCATTATTGATGTTCATAGTGGATTCGATGAATCATCGAGATGGATTATGCATAACTTTTGTAGAATAAGATGAGTAGTAGGTGTTTTACTGGTGCAGAATTGGTGTCGACAATGACCTTCATTGGGATGATCACGAAGATCTAAACCGATGACCAAGAAATTACAACAATTTCAAGCCAGATATGATGAGCCCTGGTATAATTTGGTGTCCTCTTTTCCTTTTCTCTCGCATTTGATTGGTTTCCAAGAAGTTTTTTTTTTGCTACAACCACTAATTCTCTATCACATTTCTCAGATATCTTTGTTCAAGATACCTTTGAAGAAGCATTGGTGACTTTTCTACTTTATGTCCCATTTCCCCTTATACTCTCTTTTATATTTAATTTTTTTGTATAGGAATATAGATTAGTAGGCTTTTGGAAGGGTTATTCGTTACTATTTTTTTTCCCCCAACAACTTGACTTGAGAATCTTTCACATTTCAATATTCTTATTTATAAGATAATCACCAAAACATCATTGTAATTAAAGTCAATGTTTCATTCCATTTGTTTTGTTCTACTCTACCATTATAAACTTTGATTATCTTAGGTAATGTTATACTACTTGATGGTTTGTAGGAATGTGTGGGACGGTATTCTTAGGGCCACTGCTTGGAACTTTGGGAAAAATTGAACTATTTATTAACAAAAGAGCTTATTTTAGAAGTACAATGCATCTCCTTTCTGTGAGTTTTGATGCTTGAGCTTACCTAAATACTTTTATTCTTGCTCATGTTTTTTCCTTTTGGTGGTTTACATGAATGAGTTTTGTTTTTTTGTGTACGTAAAATTTGTTCGAAACCTACAAAGCTCTGACCATGAAGAAAATTTATGTGCAATTTTCGCACAACTTTCTAGCTTGGTTTGGAGGAATCCATGTCATGGTAGCGATTGTGTTTCGTCTGAATATATTAAATCAAGTTTCTCATTTTCTATAATTTGTGCCTTTTTTTTTTGGACATATTACAATTGCACCATGTTTCTAGCTTGGTTGATGGTAGCATATTTGTGTTACTGCATTGTTCTCGCTTTGAAAGAATGTATTCATAACCAACTTATTGTTTAGTTTGTTATTTTTATGAATAAACATCTTATATCTATAATTAGCTAGGGTAATGTGTTGTTGTGAAGTGCATTCCATTAAGACCTTTAGTTTTTTCCCAACTGAGAATCGTGGGGTAGGGTTTTGAAGCTTATATTTTATGACTCATGAACTCGCTTTAACACCTTTTGCTATCGTAGAATTTTGTTGGCTTGAAGACGACTCTTTGCTTGGCCGCATAGAAAACTCAATAACTTTGAGGTCCGAGGTGGGATACAAAGTTTTGGTCTGTATTTTGTGTACTCACACCATGACCATGTACGTTGGCAATCTTGGAAGGAATAGAAATGTAAATAAAATTGTTACCACCAATCGTGGCTATTCTCTGAAACAAACTGGGAGCTGCAAGTATCATCTTTCTAGCAAGGGTCTCCGTAAGACAGATAAATTTATTATCTTAAGTTCAAGCAATGATGTGTGTGTATTTAACACATATATATTAAATAACTGAAATCTTCTTTTTGGACTGTATTATGTAACACCCTTATATGAAATACTCATCAAAATTTGTTTTCGTCGTGTTATTGGAAATTGTGATTCAAGCCACAAAACACTCTAATTCCTCATTGATTTTCTACGTACGTAGTTATGGAATTTTTCTAATCGATCAAAACATGTTTTTTTTTCCTTCATGGGAAAATATGAGTGTACTTCCGTTTTTATTTGTTAACCAATTTTTAATGTTGTATTACCCCGTGCATAATGCACGGGTTCATTGCTAGTATATATATATTTTTTTGTGTGTTGAGCATTCGTAAAAACCTAAATCAAAAACCGATGCCAATAGAAGCCAACGTATTTGTTGAAGAAAAAAAAAAAAAAAAAAAAAAAAAAACAAAACAAAACTGAAGCCAAAGTATATAAATGAGTCATAACATCCACCGACTTGTCCTATTTTCCGACGACTGCCGATTCCCGCCAGCAAACAAATCCGAAGGCTAAGTCATCAAATTCAAACCGCCATTGTTTTTCCCCCTACCGAAAGGCAGTTAAGCTCTTCCGTTTTAGTTCAATGTCCTTTTAGCTTATACATTAGCCAGCGACGAAAATTGAGTTCATGATCAGAGTGTCATCTCTCTGTTTCTCCATTCATTTCTGTGTAATACTAGAACTAGAAGGATAGGTGTAAAGGATCGGAGACGGAGTTGTATATATATAGCTTTACTATTTGGACATTGCATATTATTTCCTTAAAAGTAGCTGCTTATAGGTTATTGTGTTGAAATTGCGATCCATATAGCCTTAAGTTTGCCTCATTAAACTCAAATTTCTGTCCTGTTTTCTGATGGGATTTATGTTTTGTCACTGACCATGACAAAGATGATACTAAACATGGACATTCTGTTGTGGTCCATGATTTCCATGGGAATATCGCATTTTGAGCCATAATTAGATAAACAGGCAGCAGTTTTTCTCTTCTTCATAGGTGAACACAGTTGTTTTGTTGGCTCATTCATCGATTTTTTTTATCGATTGCTGATTTGGTAACTAGAATCACGTGGTTTGCTCCTGATGCGGCTTGTTACCTGTTGTTTTGCATTTATATTACGTGGGGAGGCTCATGGCTAAAAAAACATTCATTTTCATCAAGTTTATATGTTTGAATGCTAAAGAATTCAACGTTTTTTCATACCAAGGGAATGAAACACCCCGTTATCATTCTACTTGAGAAAACCAATGTAATTGTTGAATAATGGTGTTTTTAATGCTTAATTAATGTTAATTATCCTTGTTTAGCATTAGTTAGTCTTTATTTCCTAGCTGTTATATTAGCCTTTATTATTTGAACTGTTTTCACTGTTCAATAGCCGTTGCTTTTCAGCAACTTCTTTTTCTAGCCGTTATGGCCCTTTCCTATAGTGTGTAATCACACTTATCTTTACCCGATAAGGGTTTCAAACAGAATAATAAATATTTCTTCTCAATCTCTCTTAGTTTCTACATTGTATCAGAGCTTTGATTCTTTCTTTTTCTTCTGAAAAAATATACTTCTTAATGGCTCTGAGAACTCTTGATAAATTCAAGGAAGAAGGGACTCAAAATACCTCTTCCTGGAATTATGAACCCTCACTAATGCCATTTCCCACTCACAAGCTCAATGGTGATAATTACCTACAATGGTCTAAATCCATCCATCTTCTTATAACTGGAAGAGGGAAGGAGGAGTACCTAACTGGGGCAAGTAAGGCACCTAATGCTGGAGAAGCCACCTACAAGAAATGGAGGGTGGAAAACAGCCTTGTGATGTCTATCTTGCTGGGGTCTATGACCACAGCAACTGCTGAAATTTTCATTCTCCTTAACACTGCTGAGGAGATCTGGTCTGAAGCCTCTGATTTATACTCAAAGAAGGATAATACTTCTGAGATGTATGAAATTGAGGCAAATCTGCAAGACATGAGACAGGGAGATTTAAGTGTAACTGAATACTTTAATCTCCTGCCCAGATCTTGGCAGCAGATTGATAACTGTGAAAGTATAACTTGGCATAATGCTAATGATGCTAAGACCTACAAATCCTTGAAAGATCAGAGAAGGATCTTTAAGTTCCTTATGGGCCTTAATTGTTGTAAATTTTGTGTGTAAAGATGATCAACAATCTTGTAAATCCTGCAAAATAAGAAGACTTGGATCCTCGCAGTTTCACGATAATCACTGTCCTTCTTAAATTATTCGACCCTTATTCCTTGTCCCGGGTTCCACGAATATTTAAGTGAGATACAAACTGAGAGAGAGACCTTTAATTCTGGACAAAAGATATTAAAGAGCACTTAGAAGTTTTAAGATATATGTATGACAAAACAAGGATGCTTACATTTGTTATTATATCTTTAACAATGTAAAGTTGCTTATATATAGCACTTGAATCTGAAAGAGAGCAAGAGAATTCATCCCTTAAGTGATAGACACCAAATGAAAAGGTTCCATTTGGTTGTACCCACTTAAAATGACCAAGGACACCAAAAATTCAGTTTTCAGGCCACAGGCGGGCGCCTATGATGACAGACGGGCGCCTGTGAACACCAGAAAACTGAACATGAACCTGATCAACTTTTTGCCTAGGAGAACCACCATAGGCGGCCGCCTAGTGTCACAGGCTGGCGCCTGTGACACTGTTTTTCCAAAACGAATTTTCCGTTTGTTTTATGAATTCCACTTGCTCATTTTACATCCGTACACTCGTAAACACTTATATAAGCGTACACTCCGCACCTCCGTACTTATACCATAGCGTTACGAGCATAACCATCCTTGCACTAAACCCCGATAACCTCAATGGCTTGTGATTATACTTAAATCACCAACATTCCTCCCCCATTTAAGTGTAATCCTTGGTTCAGTAAAACAACAGCCATAATATAAACCAACTCATGCTTCAATGAAAATATCACAAAGATTGAATTTCCACCTAGTACTATTACACGCAAATATTCGAGTATTGGGGTGTGTCTAAGCATTGAACCCTTTACACATTTTGAATACATGTACATAACAATACACATGACTTGAGACTACTCCAAAGTATTATTCTTGACACCATTTATTGAAATCCGGCCTTGTGTCCATATCCATTCTTGAGCATATAGAAAGCTAACCCAACTTTCCTTGAAGAGGCCATACCTCATACTCATATAGGTGAATCTTTAAATTACCGTGCACCTGCATTAGCACTTTCAAAAGACTCATTAAGAAGATAAAAATTCAACCTAACCTCACAGGTTTATAGCACATACCTTCGGGATTAATACATGTGCTCAAGTTCCCAAATAGCCTGCCACATTGAATTTAGCCTAAGGCATTGTACCAAAGGGTTGGGCCCTATTATCGAGAAACTTATACGGGTTGTAGACCCATCCGGCGACGATTTTTTTAATAAGTCCTTAGATAATCCTTTCACAAATGATCACTAAATTCCTTTGAGATCTCACATAAACAACCGATATCACCCGTGAGAGATCAACTCACGTACCGCGCTATGTCTAATGCCTAAGTGTCGCGACTTGCCATTATACACATGACTATACGCTTTAGACAAGGTGGTAGGAGCTATCACAATGGATAGATATCGGTGATATTGGTTTAGGCCATAAAGGAATTTCATGAATCAAATTCTAAAGCCATTCTGCCTCTTTACCGGCTCTTTGCCAAGGCAATAAACTCCAACTCCATAGTCGAGCTAGATATACATGTCTGTTTCTTAGAAGCCCAAGAAATGGCACCTCCACCTAAAACAAACACCCATCCACTAGTAGAAGAATGATCTTCTACATTAGATATCCAACTAGCATCCGAATATCCTTCAATCACCGAAGGATATGCAACATAATTCAAACCAAAGTCTTTGGTAGACTTAAGATATCTCAATACACGAACAACCGCTCTCCAATGACAATTACCTGGGTTACTCGTATATCTACTTAGTTTCCCAACCGCATAGGCAATATCCGGTCGTGTACTAGTCATTGCATACATCAAACAACCAATGACTCGTGAATATTCAAGTTGCTTCACGGTTTCACCTTTATTAGGTCCAAGTTTCTCATGAGGCTCCATGGGAGAATTTTCCGGAGTACAATTTTCACAATTAAATTTCTTCAACACATTCTCAATATAATGAGACTGTGATAGTGAAAATCCTCCTTGATTTCTCTTAATTTTAATATCCAGAATAACATCTGCCTCCCCCATGTCTTTCATAGAGAATCTAGAAGATAAGAGTTCTTTACACTTATCTACCTGATTTTGGTTCGTACCAAATATCAACATGTCATCGACATATAGACAGATTATCACACCGTTGCCGGTATCATCAAATCTACTATAAATACACTTATCCGACTGATTAAGTTTAAACCCACTAGCCAAGACAACCTCATCAAACTTTTGATGCCATTGTTTAGGAGCTTGTTTAAGTCCATACAATGATTTTACAAGTTTACATACCTTATGCTCGTTACTGGAAATAATAAATCCTTCCGGTTGCTTCATGTATGTTTCTTCATCCAAATCTCCATTTAGAAATGCTGTTTTAACATCCATTTGATGGATCACCAAGTTATGAATTGCGGCTAAGGCAATCAATAACCTGGTTGAGGAAATTCTAGCAACGGGAGCATAAGTATCGAAATAATCGATACCTTCATTTTGCCTAAAGCCTTGTATAACTAACCGGGCTTTATATCGGTCAACCGTACCGTCGACTCTCATTTTCTTTTTGAAAATCCATTTGCAACCTAACGGTTTGCAACCGCGTGGTAAATCTGTAAGAATCCACGTATTGTTACCCATTATGGAATCCATCTCGTCGTTGATGGCTTCTTTCCAAAATGATACATCCTGAGATCCCATCGCCTCATAAAATGTTCTTGGATCATCCTCAATATTGTAACAATATGAGTATTGATATCCAACTTCATTTCTCGAACCTTCCACCAAATAAGTAACAAAATCCGGTGGAAATGTTTTCGCTATTCTAGCCCTCTTACTTCTTCGAAGTTCAGAAGACTCGACTTGAGAATCATTATTCTCCACATTCTCCACTCCAAATATCGTAGGGGCAATACCCTTTGGTCTAGGAATAGATGAAAATCTATTCTCATCAAATATAGCATCACGTGATTCTATAACTGAATGTACAACCACGGAATCACTAGGTTCTATAACATAAAACCTATATGCCTTGGAATGACTAGCATATCCAATGAAAATGCAATCGATGCCTCTTTCTCCTAAAGTTTTAATTTTAGGATCGGGAAGTCTAACAACCGCCCTACAGCCCCAAACTCTTAAGTAATTCAAGTTTGGTTTCTTTTTAAACCAAAGATCATACGGGGTAGCCGAATTCTTTTTATTAGGAATTCTGTTTAGTAGATAACAGGCCGTTAACATGGCCTCACCCCAAAACCCACTACTCAATCCCGAGTAGGATAACATGGAGTTTACCATCTCTTTTAGAGTATGGTTCTTCCTCTCCGCAATACCATTTTGTTGTGGCGTATACGGCGCAGTAACCTCGTGTATAATACCACACGACCTGAAGTAGGTTGGATCATAGTATTCTCCACCTCTATCGGTACGAAAGCGTTTAATACTAGAATTCAATTGTAATTCTACTTCACTTTTATAAATTTTGAATTTATCAAGTGCCTCATCTTTAGTATTAAGTAAATACACATAACAAAAACGAGTACTATCATCTATAAAAGTAATCACATATTTCTTATTTCCCAAAGACGGTGAGGAATTAAAATCACACAAATCACTATAGATAAGTTCCAAAATTGTAGACGATCTTTCAACACCACGAAATGGTTGTCTTACAATTTTAGTAAGCATACAAGTAGTACACTTATCCATATTGATATCAAATGGGGGAATTAAAGCATTTATAGACATAACTTGCATACGTTTATAATGCACGTGACCTAACCGTGCATGCCACAACTTTGAGATATTAACATCAGAAATATGCATAACTTGATTAACTTTATTATTTACAATATTAAGCATAAACATATTATTACATAAGTAACCAAATCCTACAAACACGCCATGCTTAGATAATATAAACCTATCGGACTCATACACTTGTTTATAGCCCGATTTACATAAAAGTGCACCGGATACAAGGTTTTTCCGGATGCACGGAACACATAATACATTAAAGAGTTTTACAAATTTTCCAGAACTAAAATTTAAAACAACAGTTCCAACGCCTTTTACAATGGCCATCGACTCGTTTCCCATATTTAGTATGGAGCCATCATTCACCGGTTCAAAATCTTCAAACCAGCTTTGAACTTTGCATACATGTCGTGTTGCTCCCGAGTCGATCCACCACGATACATCATCATCCTGCATATAAAATGCTTCAGAAATAAATGACACATAATTTACAACTGAATTAACACCAAAATTAATATTCTGACCTTGATGCTTGGGTGGTCCTTGGTCTTTCGACCCTGCTCGACCCTTACTCTTTCCGTTCTTCCGCACTCGCAATCACCTTGTAGTGCCTGCTTTTGCCACAAATCCAACATGCCCTTTTGGCCTTTTTCCGGATTCTTTGTTGCCACTTTGAATGGTTTCTTTTTCTTACCATTACCTTTTCCCTTGTTTGTTTTGGAACACTCCCCGGCCTCCATTACATGAATGGACGTCGATTCATCAATTTCCTTTCCCTTGGATTTCACATCCTCCTGTGCCCTGAGGGATTCCTCAATACGCAGATGGCTACCAAGTTCAACCAAGGAGAGTTCTTCCATTTTGTGTTTTAACATATGCTTAAAGTCTTTCCATGATGGTGGTAGTTTATCAATGATACTAGAGACAGAAATGGATTCATCCATTTCCATCTTGTGCTGTGCAAACTGGCCTAAGATGCGTTGATGTTCATTGAATTGTTCCATTACAGACCGTGTATCTACCATCATGTATTTCATGAAATTTCCAACTAGAAACTTTTTAGCGGATGCATCTTCATTTAAGTACTTAGTTTCTAGTGCATCCCATAATTCTTTTGCAGATGCAAAGTTTTGATAAATATCAAATAACGAATCAGACATACCATTTACAATGTGACCACGACAGATGTAGTCATCATTTTCCCATTTGTTCCTCCTTCGTAATTCCTCCAATGGTGCATCATCATCAAATTCTGGTATATCAGTGCTAAGAACATATACCACTTTCAATGTTGTGAGAAGGAAATACATCTTCCTTTGCCACCTCCAAAAATCAACGCCTTCAAACTTGTCCAGTTTCCTGAAATTCATCATCAAGTCCTTTGCATTCACCATTGTGATCAGAACAATAATTTAAGAAGAATGTTGTAAAATTTTGTGTGTAAAGATGATCAACAATCTTGTAAATCCTGCAAAATAAGAAGACTTGGATCCTCGCAGTTTCACGATAATCGTTGTCCTTCTTAAATTATTCGACCATTATTCCTTGTCCCGGGTTTCACGAATATTTAAGTGAGATACAAACTGAGAGAGAGACCTTTAATTCTGGACAAAAGATATTAAAGAGCACTTAGAAGTTTTAAGATATATGTATGACAAAACAAGGATGCTTACATTTGTTATTATATCTTTAACAATGTAAAGTTGCTTATATATAGCACTTGAATCTGAAAGAGAGCAAGAGAATTCGTCCCTTAAGTGATAGACACCAAATGAAAAGGTTCCACTTGGTTGTACCCACTTAAAATGACCAAGAGACACCAAAAATTCAGTTTTCCACACCCACGTAGCGCTATGATGACAAAGGGCACTGTGAACACCAGAAAACTGAACATGAATCTGATCAACTTTTTGCCTAAGAGAACCACCATAGGCGGCCGCCGCCTGTGACACTGTTTTTCCAAAACGAATTTTCCGTTTGTTTTATGAATTCCACTTGCTCATTTTACATCCGTACACTTGTAAACACTTATATAAGCGTACACTCCGCACCTCCGTACTTATACCATAGCGTTACGAGCATAACCATCCTTGCACTAAACCCCGATAACCTCAATGGCTTGTGATTATACTTAAATCACCAACATTAATCCCAATCTTGATGATGTGAGAGGAAGAGTCTTGAGCTCAAAACCTCTCCCATCCATCAAAATTGTCTTTGCTGAAATCAAACATGAGGAAAGTAGAAAAAGACTCATGATGAATGGGAATACTTCCAGCTCTTCCACTACTGAAAATAGTGCTCTTTTCACCAATGCAGTACCTAATGCTGCTCAAAAACAGAAGGGTAACAGACCCTTTTGTGAACACTGCAAAAGAACTGGGCACACAAAAGAAACCTGTTGGAAGATCCATGGCAAACCTGCCAACTGGAAACCTACTAGGCAAAACCAGACCTCTGAAAGCTCTGGGAGGTTAGTCACTATTGAGGAACAAAAGTCTGAAGGGATATTTAGCAAAGATCAGATTGAAGCTTTAAAGAAACTTCTATCTACTCAAAATCCACAGACAAATGCCCCTCAAGGCTCCACCTCCATTGCTAATACAGGTCTGTGTTTTAATGCCTATTCTGGTAACCATATCTGGAAAAAGGTTTGGATTGTTGATTCTGGGGCTTCCAATCACATGACTGGAAACCCCAGCCTCTTCACCAATCTGACTAAATGCAAACAACCCCATAATGTCAAAATTGTTGATGGTGCTATATCTCAAGTTTCTGGGACTGGAACAATTCCCTTAAATGATAATAACACTCTGAAAGATGTTCTTTATGTACCTAACCTTCAATGCAACTTGTTGTCTGTTAGTAGGTTCTTTAAAGACTTTAATTGTTCTGTGATATTTCATGCTAATGGATGTAAATTTCAGGATTCGAACTCTACGGAAAAGATTGGCAATGCTGAAGTCATTTCTGGGTTGTTTATTTTCAAGACTAATCATTCTAGCATATTTTTTGAAGACATTTCCAAGGGTCTGTCTAGTATATGTAAACCTAGTACATCCTGTAATAATATTATGCTTCTTCATTACAGATTAGGTCATCCTAATTTCTTGTATCTAAAGAAGTTGTATCCTGAAGTTTTTAAAGGAATAATTGTTGAATCTCTTCATTGTGATACTTGTGAATTATCTAAACATGTAAGATCTGTTTTTCCCAAAATTCTGCATAAACCTTCTCAGCCCTTTGCATTGTTTCACAATGACATTTGAGGCCCTTCAAAGAAGAAAACTATTACTGAAAAAAGATGGTTTGTCAGTTGATGACCATAGCAGGGTAACTTGGCTATTCCTTTTAAAGGAAAAGTCTGAAGTGGGATCCATTTTCATGAACTTTTTTACCATGATCAAAAATCAGTTTGGGACTGAAATTAAAGTCCTCAAAACTGATAATGGTAGAGAATATTTTGAAAAGAATCTCACCTGATCATTCTTTTCTGAAAAAGGGATTGTACACCTTAGCACTTGTGTGGATACACCCCAACAAAATGGGGTGGCTGAAAGAAAAAATAGACATCTTTTAGATGTTGCCAGGAGCATAATGTTTACTATGAAGGTACCTAAGTACTTATGGGGAGAGGCCGTCCTCACAGCTACATATCTTATAAACAGAATGCCCTCTAAAGTTCTGAATTTCAGGACACCTATTCAAGTCCTAAAGAACTCTTATCCTAATACTCATCTTATGAGTTCTATTCCCTTCAAGGTTTTTGGGAGCACTTGTTATGTTCACATTCATTCCCATAACAGAGGGAAGCTTGATCCTAGGGCAATCAAATGTGTCTTTGTTGGGTATTCACCCTCCAAAAAGGATACAAGTGTTTCTGTCCAACCACTAGGATGTTTTACAATACCAAAGAGGTGACTTTCATGGAAGAAATTCCCTACTTTGGTCAAGAAGTTCAGGGGGAGAACTTTCATAACTTTTATCAATCATGGAACATTGAAAACCTCAGTGATACTGTGATCAACACAGAAAACACTAGAAATGAAGGAACTACTCATAATCAATCTGAGGGCATGAATGATGGATCCAATGATCTTTATGAATCCCCTCCTCAGATCATTGTGTATTCAAGGAAAAGAAAGGCCACTTCACAAAATCCTAACTTTGACAGTTCAGAACCAAATTATAGTTCTGAAAGCCAAGATTCTGATAGCTATGAGAATGTTTCTGAAGATCATAGTCTTGATAGTCCAAATACCAGTGACAATCAAGACTCTGGCACTTCTGAAAAATCCAAACAACTGAGTGATGACAATGATCGACCCATTGTTGTGAGAAAGGGAGTGAGGAGCTATACCTCTCATTCTATTTACAACTTTCTGTCCTATCACAATCTTTCTCATAAGGAGACTGTTTTTATAGGGAATTTGGACTCAATCAAAATTCCAACAAAACAAAACAAAACAAATGTAAACACTGTTAATAACTCCCTTTATTACACCCAATAAATAAAATAAAAATAAAATAAAATTTAACTGCCATTATTAGTAAAATCATCCCCAACTTTAGAGGAAAGACAACCTACTATTGTATCTATGTTACAAGCTTCAAAAGAAGCATCCATGCTATTTCATACACTTTTATTATCACGGCCTAGTACATTCACGGCCTATCCATCGCTTCTTCATAAATGGCTTAGATGGTACATAACAAAAAATAGATATGTCGGATCTCCTATCCAGTTCCTTTGCATCCTTGTATCCTGAATTGAATTCATCAAGGAAGCCCAATTCTGTCTTAAACGCTGCATATCTGTTCTTCTGGAATTTAGCAGAGGGATACTTCTTGCCGAAATGTGCTGCCCACTTCTCAAATATCAGCCACTTTTCATCCTTACTTCGATTCTTTCTCGGAAAACATATAAGGTGATTCTACAACAACAATAACAAAACAAAACAAATTGAATTCTGTTTAGTGTAGGTAATTCATAGTTGACATTCCATCCCCATACATAGAAATTCCAACATCTTAGGCACATAGAATTCATGTATTTACTTCTTAAAGCCTTGCATTTCTAGACAATCATGGAAGTTAAAGATAGAGGCCAATTGACCAGAATATCAGTAAAAGTACACATAAAGGCCAACTCCTATTAAACAAACATTCCAAATATGCCTTGTGAGCACAATAAGCTCTTGCCACATAAAACATTTGCATGCACCAAACATACGCATGCAGTCTGTCCTAACCACCTAATGATAACTACTCAAAGGTTTCATCATCTGCACACACGCGACCCCCCTTTTTGTTCAGTATCTTGCCGAGGCGGGCCTACCTTCTATGCGCTAAAACCTCGACTCACGCTTAGGTGTGCCTAGGTGAGCACCTTGACAACTATGGATCAGTGGAAGTGAAACTCCAAAGCAATAGAAGACCCTCAGATGTGGAGAATCATCCAACCCTCCAGTCACTCATACACACACATACACACCACACCACACCACACCACACACAAAAGCCATTAGTTATGGTAAAAGCTATAAGTTGTATGCATTTGGTGATTGACAGCAATAGAAATCACTCCATACTATTCACCTAACCCAGCCATGTCAAACACAAGCAGAATTTAGGGAGAAGCATTATCTATCGAAAAGCCTATGACCCTCACAAAGTTAGACACGCAGTACAAGAAAATGAAATAATGTTGAAGTATACACAACAAAATCAAAACTCAACAAACATCAACTTCAGGGACTCATTTGAATTATTCGAGTGCATACGGAATGAAAACGGGTTGAGGAAATCATTCCATTACTCCACGTACTAGAACAGAATCCCCTTTGCTTAAGAAAGCTCCATCGACATTGTCTGTTTTTTACACCGTTGTCAAAACATGCGACCAAGACCAATATCCGAGAAGATCCACATAGCCACAACCTCATCCTGAATCTCAAGTAGAATGATAACGGGGTGTTTCATTGCGGCCACGAGTCTTCCAAGTAATATCAATGCAAATACCATGTATCAAGGTGCATCACGGGCAAACCACATGATTAAATCAGCAATTGATAAAAAAATCAAGAAGCAGCCAGCAAAACAACAGTGTTCACCTATGTGGAAATCATGGATTGAACCTATCACAATGTTTATTGCAAGTGAATTAACAAGGTATTGTCTTTGACAGGAATACGAGTTTGGGGAGGCAAACTTAAGGCTATGGATCACAATTTAAACAAAATAGACAAATCAGCAACTTTTATGTCTGAAGAAAATCATATGATCCATTATGTATACTGTAATTATTAATGAAGTATAATCAACTTACATTCAAGGATTTCCAGTCAAGTTTACCCAAATAGTCAAGGTATCTCTTTTCTACTTCCCCGGTGAATGCCGAGCCAAACCATACCCGCGGTTTGTTGTCCATCATAACTGGGGGACACTCTATCTCTTTTTTACCAGTTGGAATATAAGTAACGTTAGGATTAATAAACCTCGCCTGTACCGATGTTAACATCCGCGTCATCGGAGAAACCATGTAAGGTCTGCAGTCGATCCCCGCTGCTATTGAAGCCCCAGGCAATTGATTCATGTTTTTGCAATCGACGTCCAACCCTAATTTTGGATTTTTAGGTTTATTACTATGTATGTACTATGTAGCACAAGTATCCTTCTATTATACTAGTACCTCAGTCTCAAAATATAAATCTATTTAGGCTTTTCTACACATATTAAAAAAAGTTAGTTAAATTTGTTATTTATCATTAATTTTGATCAAAAACTAAAATGACCTTTCATTGGTATTACAAAAGTAGTAAAAAGTGGTTGAATTAATTTTGATATAATAAATGAGTGGTAGAAGGAGAAAAAATGATGTAATAAATGTTTTATTGGTTTTAAATGTACTAACATTTGAGACAAAACTAAAAAACTAAATGGACTTATATTTTGGGAAAGAGGTAGTACTACTTTGAAAAACACAAACCGAACCAATAATCAAATTAAATCACAATCTTTTTCTTTTTTCGGTTGTAAACCAAATCAAACTTGCGTGGAATAAATTATGCATGCCAAAGGATGCGGGCGGACTAGGATTCAAAAATTTGGCAGATATGAATCAGGCCTTTCTGGCAAAACTTGCATGGCAATTCATGAAGGACAAGAAGACATTGTGGGTAGAAGTCCTTAAAGCCAAATACGGGGAAATCCACCAACCATTAAAACAAGGGAGTTCAATAATGTGGAGGAGTATTAAAAGCGGGGCGGCAATTATAGATAGGGGAGCCGAATTGATTGCAGGTGTGCTTACTTGGAAGGATACTACCAAAGGGCAATACACGGTAAGCTCGGGCTACCACCTCCAGTTGCAATCAACGATACAGAACAACTCGACCCCTATTTGGAAAGAGATCTGGAGCCTCAAGGGTCCTTCTAGAGGCAACCATTTTCTTTGGATGCTATGTCATGATGCACTTCCGGTTAATGTACGATTATACTGGTATCAAGTACTGGAGTCAAATATATGCGGCATTTGTGGGCAAGAAGAGGAGACATCTTTACATGCCCTTCGGGATTGCTGCTGGCCCAGAGAGATATGAGAAAATTTTCTCGAACCTGCTTGTAGAGAAGACTTCTTCGCTGCTGAGTCAACAAAGGACTGGATTACGCTCTCGCTCAAATCGGCCCGGACTTTCACAGAGAATCCCAAGTGCAAATACATTTGGAGGGAGATTGTCAACGGCATTTGGATTTGGCGGAACAAGCGAGTGTTTGGGGATGAGAACGGTCACCCCCTGCCTCATATCTTCATCAGTCAAATGGTGGAAAGAGCTCGAAACATTAGACTAGCCTGGGGACTAGAAGAGCAGTGATTTGTATTTATGTTTCATTTTTGAACTCTTTGTAAATGCTTGGCATCCCTGATGCTTGAATAAAGAAGGTCGTTTTCACCACACACACACACACACAAAAACTTGTATTGGTCTTGTTAGTAATATCATACGCGGCGGAAGCGATTTAAGGATCTAGATCTATAAATTACACGTAATAAAATAACTAGATCTATATCTACAAGGGGGTTCTAGATCATACCTCTTGGATCTCAAAATCCAAGTTGAAGAACCGCAATAGGAAGATTGCAAGTAGATGTGAAGAGCACCACGATCTTCCGTACGTGTGATCCAAGCAACTCCCGGTGGAAGGAAATCCTCGTCTCGAATCCTTCCGATATGCTACCCGGAAAAATCTCCAAGATCTTTCCCCAACCCTCTTGGCCGAAATTTTATTCCTTCTTCTCTCTAAGAGGAGAAGTCGAATTTCATTGTGTTGTTCTAAGGCTTGGGAGAACTCTCTTTATATAGGAGAGTAAAACTTAGCCTCCAAGGATTTAATAATTAATACAAAATCAATTATAATAATCCTATTAAATAAAAGATAATTCCATAATATTCTAGAACAAATCTAGAATAATATTTATCTTTATTTCTTTCCATAAATATTAATCCAATAAATATTTTATGCACATGTCTTATTAATACACAAGAAAACTAATTTCTTGTTCATTAAAACATGCTTAGGCCGAAATTTGCCTCTTGTGACCTAGTCACAACAATTTCGACTAACACACCAAATTGGGCCAAGATTATGAAAAAATGTCTTTTCCACATATTTAATTATTTAGCCCAACTAATTTAATAGTCCACTAAACAATTAATTCACATATCGTTTTAATAAAGTCCAACAAGAACTAAATTAATATTATTAGGATTCGACGTCGGAGAATAGCTATGCTATATTAGGAGGCACGTCGGGGACCATGGACTAATAATCAGCGGCTCCGATAAATCAAATAAATAATTATCTTAATTGTGTAATAATTATATTCGATAAATCAATCACGAGAATATGCCACCATAATCCTGTGATCGCACTCTCTCCGATTATGAGATTATATTTATCTCTCACGAGAATAATAATAAGCGTCCATTGATATAATCATTACATATGGATTAATCCTCCATAGATCGCTCATTCTAAATCGGGAAGTTACCGTTAACCCTTTTAGAACCTCTTATCCTTATTTACCATTAACCCCTAGTGATCAATTAATTCATACAACTCACCGGTAGCTAATCGGTGTAATATGAACTCCATGGATCGATCGGTTTCTAGGATTAACAAATAAGTGGAATCGCTTATCTACTTCCGTAAATGGAAGGAATGGATTCCGTATCTGTGATAACACGTACTACTCACTCAATCCAAAGACAATGCCAAGATGGGGTAATTCGGACCACGCACTCGAGTGTAATCCTTAACCGTCAAGTCAAACTTCATACTTGATTCAAGCGGTTGGATCGTGATCACCTCGAGATTAAGATATATCCATAAATATGATCATCCATTGATTCGATAAGAATTCTCGATTACGGAATTATATCGTGAACTCTAATCAAATCGGTCCAAATTTATATGATATATCTATCATATATAAATGCCCCATTAGGTTCTCTTAACCGAAAGTCCGGATAAGACAATCACACCTATTGTGTTCTGGGCGCATTAATAGCACGTTAAAGGAGAGACCCGATACTCTCGATTAACTTTACTACGGGCTAATTGTATTTTAAGTACATCTTCACTAACTCAATCCTCCCGTGTATATACCATACACTGAGTTAAGTGATTACATAAACGATATACTTTAGGGTTTTCTGTAGTGTAAATACTATTGTCACATCGGTGAATATGAGAATAATAAATATGAATAATAATGTCCATTCATTTATTAAATAAAACAATTACAAAAAATTGTCTTTCGGGCATCACACCTAACAGGTCTCAATAAAACTAAACCAAACCAAACCAATTCGGAAAAATATATTACCCTAATATTTAATTATATATCTTGGTTTGATTGTTTCATACATAACACATTATCATGAAGAGGTTAAGTACATATTATCATGATTGATCTAAGCTTAATTTGTCATAAGAATCATCTAAAAATAAGTGCATTATCATTGATTATTCATTAATCAATCAATCTTTATGTATTTACTTGATCGTGTTGCGTTGCCTTAATAAGCATGTACTAATGGTCTATGTGAAGTGTAAACTCTAACATGATGACAATGCTGAAAACCGTTCAAGATTATCTTACTGTTGATGGTGTTGAATGAGTTTCTTACGCATGCGTCAAGCTAATCCGAGCTGCAACAACGCTTGTAAAACAAAGCAATCGATAGCGGTCCTGAATTTTTACTCCGAGAAAACCTTCCGACGCTCAAGTCGATGAATTTGACTATAAGATAGAAACATGTAATCAAAAGAGGTGACAGAGTATGAAGTCACGTTACACTGCTGAGAGAGAGGATCCCTTTATATGGTGAGTTCTTAATGAGGTTGGGTTCTTGGTGTTGTGGTTTAGTTTGGGTTACTGTTTCTTAAAACCAAGACGAGTTATATTTGGTGAAAAAACGAACTAAAACAACTAGATTTTTAAAAGAAAATAATGGAAAAAACAAAGACGACTTTATACTAGTGCTTGCACATGCGTTGGTTTTGTTCTTAATAAGTTCTGGTTTTACACGAATTATGGCTTTATTACTAGTTATTTTAACAGTTTAAGTATCATTTACTACAATCTCTAACGTTCCATTAGTATTCTTTTTCTAAAACACCTTATATAATGGCGGATGTTATAGGGGATAGTAAAATGAACAAATGTGAAAAATAACAAAATTCTATTATTAATTGGCATTTAGTCCAATTGATCGAATATAATGGCAAAAATAACAAATTGTCATTCCACCGGACGATTATGCCTTTTTTTAAGTTTTTTGTTTTTGCTTTTGTTTTAGTGGATTCATTCGATATTAAAAAGTTGGATTAGTTTTAATGCATTTGTTTGTGATAATCTTTGAAATTATAACAGTTGTCGGTAGTTTGATGGTGGATATCTAGCGGTGATGGTGAAGTAGAAGTGGTGGCTCACGGTGGAGCTATGTGAGAATGTGGTGGTGAGTGCAGTGGCGCAATACAAGTAATAATTGAGAAGTAAAAATGGGCAAAGTTTGCCTTGCTTTGCATATATTTCACTTAGTTCACAATGTGTACATGGAGCCCTATTTATAGGAAAGGAACCGACTAAGTTTAACGTAATTACAACTAAGGACACAGTACAAGCAAATTGGCGATGGCTGGTCGGGCCGCGATAGATTGGTGGCGGTGCAGAGCCTTGGGCCTGCGCTGTATGTTCTCGGCTGACTAGTTGTGTTGTCGGTCCGTTCTCTCCAGGCGTGGGGGCGGATAGATCTCTGGTGGATCCATCACCCTTGAATCTAGGGGAATTGGACATCCCTATTCCTTTCCCGTTATGGGTTCGCTTCGAAGCTCATTATGCGGATTGGGGTGTGTTTGGCGATGGGGTTCCGCCGCATGATGGCTTTCTGGCCCCGGTTCATCTGTTTCCGGAGGGTCTCTCCGGGTCAATATGCGGGTTGGTGGGCCAGACTGCGGAGCTGGCCTATCAATGGCCCCTACTCCGTACCCGTGACATCTCGAGGTGTCGGGTAGGGAGTGACCCACTTAGCCTTTTGAGGTGGCTCAAATGGGCGGAGAGCCTTAGCTCCATATGATTTGGCTTCTTTGGGCCTTTGTTTTCCTCGAGCCGATTCGATGTTGTAGATGGGCGGATAGCCTTAGCTCCATATGATTTGGCTTCTTTGGGCCTTTGGCCCCGAGCCGATTGAAGTCATATTTGGGGCGGATAGCCTAGACTTCGTATGATTTTGCCTCCATTGGGCCTTTGGCCTCGAGCCGGTTGAAGTCACATTTGAGGAGGATAGCCTAGACTTCGTATGATTTGGCTTTTCGGGACCTTCGGTCCCTAGCCTATTCGAAGCTGTAAATGGGCGGATAGCCTCAGCTCCATATGATTTGGCTTCTTTGGGCATTTGGCCTCAAGCCGATTCGAAGCTGTAGATCGGCGGATAGCCTTAGCTCCATATGATTTGGCTTCTTTGGCCCTTTGCCGATTGAAGTCATATTTGGGGCGGATAGCCTAGACTTCGTATGATTTGGCTTTTCGGGACCTTTGGTCCCTAGCCGTTTTGGGTGGCAGTCTCGGATTGCCCCCTTACCTATGCGTCGTTTATTTGTCCATTCCAGACGGTTTTTTCCCACCCTCAATTGATGTGACAACTGACGCGGCCTGCCACGTTCTCTGATTGGCTGTGGTCCTTTCGTTCTCTGCGTCGTAATGATGACAATTTTGAAATTTGAAACTTGGAACTCCCGCCCTTAATCTCATCCGTTAGATTAGAGGCATCGTGGCAATCGAATCCGTACCCCCATCTTATATAAGAGAGGCGGATTTTTGACCTAAGTGTTTTCTGAAATTTCAAGTTTTCCGATATAGGCGGTTTGGCGGTGGAGGCTTTCCGGCGAGGCGATTTCCAGAAAAATCTCGAAAGCTCGTTCCATTTTCCTCCATATTTCCCGTGTTTTTTTTGCTGATTATCTGGTAAATCGCTTTCTTTTCTCAATTTCTGAAGCTTTTGCGGGTCATTCGACATTTGTCTTGTCGTCTTTCGGCAACATGGTGTGCTTGAGTTTTTACTAGGTTTGAACTTGTGAACGCTTTCGTCGTCTTCATCTTTGTTCATGAGGTTTTCCAGAATTTGGTTGTGTGTTCCTGTTGCCGTGACCCTAAATTCTTGCCTGTATTGTTACCGTTCAGACTTGGGGGTTCTTTTGGCATCTTCTTCCCTAGTTTCTGGGGGTTTTATTTGTCTGGTTGTGAAATGAAAAGACGGGGTGTTGAGATGAGGTGGATCATCTCGACCTGACTTCAATTGTCATGGGTTATGGCTTATCATCCTCGTCCTTTCTTTTTGCAGGATGTCTGGTAGTGATAGATCGGAAAGTAACGATAATGACGATGTCCACGGCTATGCCTCCGAGGAGGTTGAGAAATGAGCACTAGTTCCGGCAAGGGAGATGAGGGCGAGAGCACCGAGGACGACATGGTGCTGGCTCAATTAGCTCCGGCGCAATTTGGCCGTCCGAAAGCGGTTGTTTTTAGGGTGCCCAAGGGTCAGTCCGTTTCTTCGACTGCGGCTTTAGTAGAGTCCAAAAAGAGGTTCGGGAAGGAAGCCGCCAGGTCTAAAGGTTCCTCTTCTGACATTGCGACGTCTGAGCCCAAGAAATCGAAACGGAAGAGGAAGTCCGGCGATAAAGAGGATGAGCCCAATGACGGTAACAAGGCTTCTAAACCGCAAAATCTAGAGGCGGTCAACGAGGATGAAGAGATTGATTCCCTCGACAAGCAAATTGAAGCGGATTGGGAAGTGGTTCGGCCCCGTCTTAGGAACCCCAAACTCTTCTCTGAGTTTAATATATCATCTGACTATCTTTTCTCCGGTTTCAAGGAGGTAGCAAACCGAGCCGCCGAAGGTTGAAGAAAGACGGCCTGGTCCTGTTTTATGATCATTTTATCGTTGGTTTTAGGCCGCCCTTCGAGCCTTTCTTCGTCGAGGTGATGTGGAGTTTAGCAGCCCTCCCATGCGATTTTACCCCAGGGGCCGTCAGGGTGGTGATGGCTTTCGTCGTTCTTTGCCGAATTCTCGGCTATGAGCCCTCCTTTAAGGTTTTCCTGAAATTTTATTCCTTTAGCAAAGCGGCTACAAATAAAACGGATTCAAATAAAACGGATTCAAGCAACTTTTTGGCGACCAGGGCGAAGAAGTGTAGGCTGTTCTACTGGACTTCAAATAAAGTCCGTAGTTGGAATACAAGGGCCATGATGGTCGAGTCCGTATCGGGCTGGCTGTTTCCAAAATTCGAGGTGCGTCCGAAAGATAGGCTGAACACGATCGTCGTGTCAAAAAATCTTGATCATGTCGAATAGGAACTCCTTGACAAACTTCACGAACTTCTTGGTTGGGACAAGAAAAGTTGAGTTCAGAAGCGAACTTTCAGTTGGAGGAGCTTGCTTGATCTCAAAGCTCCATTCTGTTGCGTGGCCGGGATTCCTGGGCCGATAAATGCTCAGCCGTAGTGAAGACATCCAAACTTGGGACTTATGAGGATTGGCATGCCGAGTGTCATCAGGGGAAGTGCTTTCCCACCAAGTGTCCTTTATGCTAAGGGATTGAGGCGTCGCGGCCCGCTCGTAATTTATTCTTTTGCTTTGTTTCCTTTCTCTTGACTATATTTCTGCCAACTGTTTTATATCTTATTCTGGAGCTCTGACCATATTTCTGCCAAATTGTAAAAGTGATTGTTTATCAACAAAAAAAACATATAAACTTGATACGGCGTATTATTTATTAAATTATTATAGAAATGGAAATTGTGTATTTTAACGTTTCCATCGAAGAAAATTTAAATAAAGAATTTTAAAAATTGGGTTCACGAGTGTCGGGAGTCTGCCGTCTTAGCTTATGAGAGTGTCGGCGATAAATGTCGGGTATTTAAATTTTAAATAATATTAATTTAATCGGTAAACACGCTTGTGGATCTGATGTCGAAACGTGTCGTCCGTATTTTATATCGATTAATACACGACGGCGATCGATTGAAATGTCTGGTGCATCATAATCGCCGACGCTTTGGGGAGTAGCCAGTACATCAAACTCCCTCATCGCCCTTATCTCCCAACTCCCTCCACCCGGACGTCAATTGTTCATTCTCTTCCCAATTTAATTCATATGACTTGCCTGCAAATTTTCATGCCTCTTTCCCCAATATTGTTCTCTTCCTCTCTTTCCTTCCGTCAAATTGGTGTCACCTACACGGGACAGTTAGCTTGTCTAGGTTAATAGCTTTTAGCGCTGCTCAGTGAGGAGTTTAGTTAGGGATGAAGATGATGGGACAGAGGATGCCATATTGTCTTCATGATTGAGGTTTGGTATGTGACTGCTACTGAATGGTTTAATTTCACCTTTATATCATTCTTTCTCCTTCGATGGATGTAAGCTATAGAATGAATTGATGTCTTTTATCGGAAGAAACGTTGACGATTAGAGGTAGGTCATGGGATAGTAAAGAAAAAAGGGAATTAATACACGGTGTTAAATTATGGTTAATTTGTCAATCTAATAATTCAGAAGCCAATTCAGGCACTTTGAATAGATGGGAAGAACCACATCAGCCTGTGAGTGGTGCTTATGCAGAAGAGTAAGGGGAAAATTAGGAGTTGGAATATGTACGTGTAGTAATACCTTGTGTTGATTTGTAGATCTGTTAGCTTTCAAGTCTTGGAGCCAATCTGCACAAATCATGGTGTGGTGGTTTTTATAACTTAAATCAGAAGCGATTTAAGGTAAGGAACTTGACTATCTCGTGGTGCAACTATTTTGAGGTAAACCATATTTTACATAAATGCATTTTGGGTGGAGCGGTTCCCTTGAAACGTGTTTGATTAGACAGTTTTAAAGTGAACTTGATATTAAACTAAATTGTCTTGTGATGCTTCCACTTTTAAATACATGTAAATGTATTACTTTAAATGCTTTGTTAGATGCTTCTGGCCTGAACTACTTTCTTTAAAAGAATGTTTTTTGATAGTGATTGATTGTACAATGTTTACAAGGTAGTTCACTACAAAGCTTGTAAAGCAGATTGTGATTTTTGATGCTGAATATTGAGATACGTTCAAAATAAGTTGTAATTGTATTTAAAAGAAGCCGGGACATTTGGATAGCATTCTTTATTAACGAGTTAAAACGAGGTTGTGAAACAGTTTAAAAGATTTATTGATATACACTTGGTTATATCAAGTAGCTTAAAAGTGAAGAATCTGTAAGTAGACTCGCTTTAAATATTCTAAACTGTGGCGTTGGGTACTGGTATGTGTGAGAAAAAATGCAATGTATCCTCGAGGTTCCCCGGTTTTACATTGTCTCCAGATGGTGAGACATTGTGATATTTCTATTCCGGGCCGGTTTGTGTTGCCTCCGGAAAGGAAGGTTGGTCTCCAGATGATGAGACGTTACAAGATGATATGTCCCGGAATTGCATAGTTATGTGCCTTTCATCCACGGGCTAAGAGGTGGATGCGTAATACCCTTGTCCTACGCCATTAGATATTATGAGTATGGTGACCTTGTTATTGATTTATATCGAGTAGTGATTTTTATGAGAAAGTATTGTTAAGGCACCATAGCTCATTATTTGACATGTTTGTTTATGTGATACGAGTCTGCTTTCTGTGAATGGTAAACTGCTATCCTTTTTAAATGCCTCACTTAGTTGTTATTTAAAGTGATGACTGGTTCTTAAAACAAGTTTGTTATTGCTAAAGTTACATGCATAAGTTTATGGGGCACCTGCCCGGTGGTGGCCATAAACTCATCATTTGATAGTATTGTTTCTTACTGAGCAATGTTGTATGCTCACTCCTTTCCTCTTATATTTTCCAGATGATACAGCAGGTGTTTGTCAAGTCGTTTATTTAAGAATACTTGGTGGCATATGGTGAGCCACTTGGAGCTTTAGGCTTGCTTTTGTGCATTATGGTGGGCACATATTCATAAATGGGGTCTTTGAGAACATGTATCACCAGTAATGTGAAGTTTGGGATTTAGTCTTCTTAAATGTAATGTTTTCGATAGGGTCACAATTTATGATTTAGACCTTGGCCTGTTGAAAGGCAGCTAGTATATTCCATGTGTACTTTGAGATGTTAGTTTGTTTCTCGTGAATTGATGACAACTTGTTATTGAGGTATTGATGTTAGTTTCCATGAGTAATTCCCGGGCTTTGTCTTAAGTTGACATGCTTCCGCTTGTATGTGTGTTAGGTCTGAGGCTTCGTGCTCGGGTTATTTATTAATCGGGGCATGGCTGAACGACCCGTATCGGTTGTGGCTCGGGCAAATGGGTGGGGCGTTACACACCCCTTCTCCATCTCTTACTGGGAAAAAAAACCATAAAAAAAGGAAGGAAAAAAAAACAAACCAAAAGTAAACTTATATAGCTCCCAAGAGACAGGAATGAACACATGTTAAAATGAAGGGGTCCTGGGTTATATAGGCTCCACGTTGTAACTTCTTTTCACATCCAATGTCTATGAACCAAAAATTATACAACATGTATCAAAACTGTGAAGATTCATAAGGGAAGCTTACCAAAAACTAACTTATGAATGTTCGGCATATTGTGTGCCTTCAGGTGCATTCATGGATGCTATAAATTGTACTATGTTGCTTCTGGACATTATGCTAAGGTCGTCCACGGCTCTACCAGCGGTTTCGAGTCTTCTCAGTTGGAATTATCAAAAGATATGGTTAGTATCCGTTTTTTTCTTCAACTTTATCTTGAGCACAAAAGAACGAATAACGACTTACTTTTGTTGTAATTCTTTTCCTACTGCATATCTCTATGTTTCTTCTGATTTTACGAGCTTTAGTGCATCAGGTCAAGGATCAAACCTACTTTTTCTCTCTTTCACAAGCTCAACTTAGACGGCTTTTGTTTCCTCTCGGATGTATTCCAAAGGTAAGGTATGAATACTCTTTTCTTGTCCGTAATTCGTAGTGTCTAAATTTCGAGCAAACTTCTGGTCATAGACGTAGTTATAGTAGTATTGATTGTCATTTGTGTCTTGGACTTTGTTTTTCTTTTACTTTTTCCCGTTTACGTACATGATGAAGTTCGTAGTCTAGCCCGTAAATTTAATTTACCCAATCAAGATAGAAAGGATTCTCAAGGAATATGCTTCCTGGGGAAGGTTTGTTTTTCAATGCAGTATCTAACATCCTATGAATTTACACACACACACACACACACGAAGCACTTTATTGTCTGAAGTTTTCACTTGTGGATGCCAGATAAAGTTCAGTGAATTCGTGGCGAGACATATTGGTGAGTCAGAAGGCATGATTTTAGAAGCCGAGTCGGGAGATTTTCTTGGGAAACACCGTGGCTTTTGGTTCTACACAATAGGCCAACGACAAGGCTTACGTCTTCCTAGTGGACCACGGATCGTGGTCTCTTGCAAAATAAAAATTCTATAATTTGAACTCTGTTCAAAGTTTTAATTTTCTTTATTCGTGTATATTTTGCAGGATTGTAGTGGAAAAAGATGTTAAAAACAACGTGATCTTTGCATGAAGAAAGTATTTTTCTGTTGACAAAACAAGGCACGTATTTCGTGTTGGATCTTTAAACTGGCTGTGTGGTTCACAACCTGGTAACATATCTAATAACCCGCAATGCAAGGTTTGTTATTTTGACTAAAACACCATAATACTCTATACTTTTTTTTCCGTTGTAAATACAAAATACACGTTAAAATACTGAATACTTTTACACAGGTTCGGCATGGCCCCGGTTTGGTTTCTATAACCGTACCTTGAATTTCACGAATAACGAACACAAGCAAGAAGTTGGGGTTGTCCATTTATCAGAAAACGATCAAGGTCTTGCAACGCGCAAGGCAGTTTGCTGTATTCTATGATGGAACAAAATGCATTGGCTCTGGTATTATATTAGAGTCATGGGATGAAATGGGATTTCCTATTTGTGCTAAAGCTCTTGAGATCGCGATGATGGAAGACAAATCGAATCTTGGAAAGCCCGTCAAGATAAAGGTTAAACCCTAATATATATATCCAGGAGGACCTTCCCGAGCTCACCTCCAGTACCATTGGTACTACCCTAATATGTTTATCTATACTAGCAAAATGCACGTGCTTCGCACGTGTTTAGCTAAATTATTAATTTTAAAATTAAAAACAATATATTTTAATATAAAGAAAGTATGTTCATTAAGAAAATAAAATACGTCAAATAATGATAGTTGTTATACAATGATTTTATGCATGGTAGAATTTTTTTATTTCGCTTACTCATAAGCGTTCTTTTAAATAAACATTTTTTCAAAACAAAAATATCATAAACATTTTCAGTTATAAAATTATGTATTTTATTGGTATGAATAGAGGATTTGTTTTAAATATCTTTAGATACTCTCTAAGTTCCATCTATCCCAAAATATGATAATACTTTCATATAATTGTGTGATGTTTTAATTACATATATCTTTATACTAACAATTTGATACTGCTACAAATAGTCTTTGTTAACTTATTTACTATCAGGCGAAATTATCAACAATAAAGACAGAAATCATTAATCGAGTCACATGAATATTATTGAGTTACATTTATTATTTATATAACAATCAATCACATTTGTACGATCAACTTGATCTTTATTTCAAACACGATAATAATGATTAAAAATCCACTATATTGTTAGCAGAAACAATAAATTTATTAATATATGGTTTAATTTGATCCAAAAATAAAATGTGTTATGGAGAGTATATGTTATATTGAGAATCGGATTTCGAATTTTTATAATTATATGCTATGTTACATAATTATGACATTGTTTTATTTTTAGTTAAAATATGGATGAATATATAAATTGGACAAAAATATCTACCATACTCATAAAGACACTTTCACTCTTTTTGTTTCACGATTAATAATTCTCATGTGACACAATTAATCATAAAGATGGAGAATCGTTAATTCGTTAATCATAGAGACGCTTATGGTTCCACTAAAAAAAACACTTATGTTCTTATTTATTCCACGATTTTTACACTTCTATGTAATTTTTCATCTTGATGTTTTTACCCCTTATATATGAAAAAATTCATACATTTACGGTCCAAGATGTTTTTACCCCATATATATGAAAAAACGCATACATTTACGGTCCAAGATGTTGTGTGTCCAACGACCTATGTCGAATGTACAATATGCTCCAACAAAGTTTTTCTGACACGTGTAAAAAATGGACTGAAATATATAAAATGTAAAGAGGAGGGTAAAATTATCAACATGTTGAATAAAGTATATTTTCATTACATTTATAATTACCATGTATGTGATAACTTACTACTACTTAAGTACTTGAAAATAGGAGTTATATGAGTGAAAGTATGATTGTTAGTATTGCTTTTCTTTAATGTACTTGATATGTGTTTTTTATGTTATTGTTACTACCATCATTAATATTACGTGGAATAAAATAATTATATGGACAAAAGTATGATAATGTGTACAAAATCGTCCTAAGTTATTTTTTTTACCAGAAAAACAAATGGTGTATGTTGCTTTAATTTTGAAAGGATTTTGAAAATGTCATTTAGTGATTTATGTTAAAATGTCATATCAAGACCAATTTATCAAGTACTTGTGTAGAATAAGTGAATATAAAAGCAGATACAAAAATATTTTCATAAACTTTTCATTAACGGGTGTTACTTTATAGTTTTTAGTAGTATATTTTTCAATTATAATATAGATTGACATCAATATAGAAAATAACAATTGGGAAATATAAATATTATTGATAAGGGGGGAGATCTGACATATTTGAATTCAACTAATTATATATAGAACATATTTAAAATAAAATAAAATGGGAGAAACAATTTGCGGGGAGGAAACCAAGAAAACACTTCATTGTTGTAGGAAACACTTTTGGGGATATCATTTTATCAAATTTTTATTTATTTTATAATAAAATATAAGTATAAGTATAGAGGTGTTTCACAGACACAAACATTAACATTTTTTTTTACAAGAAATTAGGTTTTAATCCATACTTGGGGCATTTATTAGGTTTTAATCCACTTTTGTTCATTTAGTTGCAATAATGACGAAAATTAATATTAACAGTCCATTTAGCCCTTATTTTACACGAACTTGCTTTTCTTCTTTGATCCAACTGCTTATTCTTCCTCACTTTTTCCTCCCAAAATCTCTAACATAGAGTACCTCAACTCCTGAAGCCCCACCAACTCTTGTCCCTCTCCAAGTCCAATTCTATCATTTTCACAGCGTCCCTTTCCATGTCACCTTCTTTTCTAGCAAAAGAAATCGAAAAGTCAGCTTAGACTTTCAATTTGACCCTTCCGATCATATTACTTTGTAACGAGATGATAGGGTTAAGATTTATTACATTGAATAAGATATATAAAGAAATTGGTGGAGGAGAGGAAGAAAGTCGAGGCTGAGTTGCAAAGGCTTTGGGTAATTTGGAAAGAAAAAGGATGATACAATTCGAGCTATTAACTTTCAGATTGCTGCTCTAAGTGATGATATTGTTAAGAATTTCCCAAAATCCATAGCACGACTCTTGTTTCTTATGTTGATTTCCATCGATATACACAAATATTTTATTTAGTGTCTATTTCTTTTCAAAAATAAATTGCTGCAATTAATTTCTCAATAATTCAGCTACAATTCATAATGTCTGAAGTGTCACTTGCATTTTAAATTGATGAATCATGTAATGCAAGTGTTGTGTGAAAAAATAGAACTTTGGTTTATGTGAGCTTGTGTTATCATGTTCACTGCGGTATCACCGTGACGGTGTTCTTGTGGAAAATCGTGAGCATGTCATTGCCAGGGTGTAACTGTGAGAGTGTCGGTGTGAGAACTGTGAGTGTGTTACTGCAAATGATGTAACAATTAATGTTAATTTACGTCAGAAGGGTATCAAACGGGATATTAAAAAAGAACAAAAAATATGAATTATGGTAAAAGATTTTTACACTTACACTCCAATTGAATCAATAGATGAAAAAGGCATGCAACTGGTACTGGCTTGACTCACAAGAAACAAAACTATCACTCCAACTGTATCTAAAGGAACCCACTGTATCTAGAACTCTTTCATCGAGGGGGCCTACACCTATCGGTTTTCTTTGACATAGAAGGATGTCCCTTGGTAGGTTTAGCTATGTCCTATAAAACTTGCTACAAGCGGGAAACTTACTACTTCTCTGTCTCATCTTCTTATATAGTTGATGGACTTAGTTAATCGTATAAGACATGGGTTGGAATTTGTAAAACCTCTCGTATTTAGGAAATTCTTTTAGGAAGGTTGCCCAAAGATCGTTGGAAAACCTCTTTCCTACTTTCTTAGCGCTAGATGCGTCCTCTTTCCTATTTAAAGCGCTGGCTAGAGGACCCCTTCTAAATGAATCCGGGTTCTGTCACTCCTAAAGAAGATCGATAAGGTTTCAGAATCGAAGACTTAGGATTGTCAGCTGGAGCAGAGCTGCCTATTTTTGCCTTTGGTGAATTCGTCCAAATGGAGATCGTAGTCTCGTCTCAATCGTAATACTATAGGCTTACGCTTAAGAAGTACAAACTTTTCCTTAATAGAATAATAACCTAAACACCATCGTCTTGAGTCTCTAAACCCAAGGTCTCAATTCTAAAGTCATCCTCTTTTATTCTTTCATCCTTACAAATGAGTTGAAGAAAGAAAAGCAAGACATTAATTACATCGATCTCCTAGCCTTTCAGTCGAGTGAGGCTTCATTCTTCTCCAACATACACATGTTCGATAAAGAAGGAAAAATCAAATTTTGAAAAGGAAGTCTAATTATCCATCTTTCCTCTCGGCTAAAAAACCGGTTTTTGGCATAGTTGAAAGGTCAATTCATAAAACGAACACAATGATACAATAGTGAGTTGGTACCTTTAGTTGTTGTAGATCTTGGAGCCGGTGGTGAAGAATACTTTTTGCTAGTATTTTCTCATTATTTGAACTTGGATCGCTAAGATTTAAGATTTCCATTCTCCTTCAATTCTCCCGATGGTATTCCTTTTGAATTCCATGGGTGATAACACTATCCGTTCGATAGAGGAAGTCTGCATTTGCTTTACCACTTGTAAATCCTCATAGACTGTTCTAACAAAAGGTTATGGTACGCGGCTTCACTTTTGGTCTCATAGGTTCTGGCCAAGCATAGCATCAATGCTTTGACCGGCTTTGGTCGAGCAACAGCTACATTTCTAGAATGGACACAACCTATATAATTTGTCTCCCTCTTAAAAGCATTAAATCCTCTTGCTCGATCGGTCCTAAAAAGAAAAATGTAGCCGTTCGTGCTTTGCTGACTGAGATCATATTTTCATTAATCTTTCCCCTTACGGGAAAGTTTTACTTTAAGTAACCGATTCTTTGTCTTGTCTGTGAGGACGATGACCTCTTTGGAATCATACACCCGAAAACCTCTCTGCCAAAGAATTGAGTGAGCCAGGAGAAAGGCATTTGTGAAAGTTTCTTCACCTCAAAGGGCATGTAAAGAGCTTTCTTTCTCTACTCATTTCGGAAGAGATAGAGAACATAAAGAGGGAGTGAGATTCGACTTTAAAAAGAAGGGCATTTATTTGCACCACAACTAATATACCCGATGTCCCCACCTACGGGTGTACCACACCATTTTCATAGAATCGACCATGTGAAAGTCGATTATGTGAGCCAACATGCGACTTCCCGCACTGTCGGATGTTGAATGTTGGATCACAGAATCGACTTTCACAGAGTCGATTCTACTGTCGTGCACATGTAGTGTTGTACACGGTAGATCAGTTGTGGTGTGAATAAAGATCCCCCTTAAAAAAATTGTACGAGAGAAACTAATATTCAGTTTTTTTGACCAAGTTATGGTACGAAGCTTCACTTTTGGTGTTGTCGGTCTTCTGGCCAAGCATAAAATCAATTCTTTGACCGGCTTTGGTCGAGCAACCGCTACATTTCTAGAACGGACACAACCTACATAATTTGTCTCCCTCATAAGAGCATTAAATCCTCTTGCTCGATTGGTCCTAAAAAGAAAAATGTAGCCGTTCGTGCTTTACTGATTGAGTTTATATTTTTGCTAATCTTTCCCATTATGGTAAAGTTTTACTTTGGGTAACTGATCCGTTGTCTTGTCTGTCAGGACGATGACCTCTTTCGAATCATACACCCGAAAACCTCTCTACCAAAGAATAGAGTAAGACATGAGAAAGGCATTTGTGAAAGTTTCTTCGCCTCAAAGGGCATGTAAAGAGCTTTCTTTCACTATTCCTTTCGGAAGAGATAGAGAACATAAAGAAGGAGAGTGAGATTCGGCTTTAAAAAATATGGCATTTATTCGCACAACAGTTGATATACCCGATGTCCTACGGGTGTACCATACTATTTCATAGAATCGACCCTGTGAAAGTCAATTATGTGAGCCAACATGCGATTTCCCGCACCGTCGAACCATGATCGACATTAGAAATGTAGAATATTGGCTCAGATTCTCAGAATTAGTTCTAATGTAGTACACATGTACCGTGATACACTGTAAATCAACTGTAGTGTGAATAAAGATCCCCTTAAAAAATATTGTGTATGAGAGAAACAAATATTTAGTTTTTTTATGTATATTTTACTTTCGGACTAAAGTCTTTTTTGCTGTTTTTTAAAAACAGTTTTTTGGTATTTCAGGGTTGTTTTGTCCGACGAATTTCATTTTATCCTATTTTATATAAATTTGTGTCTTAATTTTTTTTTTAATAAAAAATGGATTTTTGGCTCTCTCATAATTTTTTTATAGATAGATTTTAACTACATAATTATAAGTTCATGGAAATAATTATTTTAGATAGATTTTAATTACGTAGTTATAAAGTTCACGCAAATAGTTATTATAATAGTAATAAAATTGTTGGATACAAAGTCAGGTTTGGTTTACATAGAAGATTTATATTGTATAATATATAATATAATATTGTAAATATATTGATGACTAAATATATCCATATTATTCCTCAAAAAAAAAATCCATATTAGAATTAGATAGATAGATAGATAATAGTAGTTTATTGATGGACGACATATAGGTATAATAATATAATAATATAATAATATAAGAAATAAATTTTAATAAATAAAAAGTGAAACATGCGCTTAGTAAAAGCACTTTTTTGGGAAACACCTAGAAGTGCAAAACATTTTTGGGGAAAACATCCCATCGCACTTCTTATTATGAAGATGCAGTATAGATATAGATAGATATTATCATTTTCAAAGCACCTTTTGATTTCCAAATTACTACTCCTTTTTAATTATTATTTGAATGCTTTTTAATTTTGATGACAAGAAAGAATATACCTCGAAGCGAGCTATTAAGCATATTAAAAATAACCGGCTTGTATCGGAATCACATAATTACTATCGATGTTTCATTCTGATAATAACATCAGTGGACATACTTTTTTCACCTATGATAAATTTATAGCTAGAATATCAGTGCCAGACGTTCTTATCGAAAGCCAGTGCCAGTGACGCTCGTATAAAAAAATAACGTCCGTATCACTGACTTTTTTTGCACAAAAATAATCGCGGTACCCGCCAGAAGCAAGTGTGATGCCAACGGAAAAAATCGTGGTGTCAATACAAGTCGTCTTAATTTAATATCATAAGTACAATATTCCATTCTTTATTAATTACTACTACGTACTAAGCAAAAAAAAAAAGAAAGCTTTGTACTGTTACAATTTTTTTCCGTTTTCTTTTTGTACCAAGAGACCAGTTATTCGGTCATATATATATGGTTGAAACGATAGTACTCGTATCATTGTTCTTAATAATAATCATTAAGTAAGTTTAATATATTTAACTTAATATTTTGACTTATGTATTAGTATCACTTAATTAATCCATGTATAATCCTATAAAACTTATATTAGAAAACATGATATAGAGAGAGTGAACATTAAATTAAAAACTCCCAGGTAAACCAACAACAATGTAATTAATACACCTTATGTCAATTTACGTATTTACTTCATTGATGAAATATGTATGACATAGCGTACCACCACCACAAGGTTGAACACTTGAACTTGCAAATTTTATTTTCTCACTATATTGTATATTCGGGCACTTATTTCAGCGGGCCCATGTGTAATGACCTGTATTTTTTTGAAGGGTATTTTGGGAACTGGTCAAATAATAATAATAATAATAATAATAATAATAATAATAATAATAATAATAATACTTTATTTTATTAATTGATGTGGGGGTTACAAGTAATATTACTACTTCATTTCAATTCCTTGCATTTAAATGTCATACCTCTTAATTTACCATACAATTAAGAGATGAGAGTTACCATCTTTTAATACCTTTTATAAATGGGAAAATGATTCAATTAGAAAGAAAGAAGGAAAAAAAATAAAAACACACACATAAAGGGGGTTTAGTTCGATCAAGGAAATGTAGAGAAGAAAGGAAGGAAAAAATAAACGGAAAAGAAGAAGGAAAAGAAGAAGAGGAAAATGGGATTTTAGGCTTCGGTTTTCATAATTTGGGTGTCAGATCAATCAGCATGAAACAACAGTTTTTTTGGTTAACAAGGAAATTCAGAGTAAGAGATTTCGGTAGTGAATTATTGGCTTGAATTTGAGGTAAGGAAGAATGTATCAATCGGATGTTTTTATCATGTTTTATTTTATTTTATTTTATATGCATGTTTTCTTTCTTTCTATTTGACAGTAGAATTGCATCAACTTTTGACAAATGGTTTCAATTGGGCGAGTATAAACATATTTTATTCTACAAAAATATTTAAGTTCTTAATTGTTTTGATTAAAGAAATATCATTTCTATAATGATCCATTTTTGAAATCCCATCAACCTTTGTTTCTCAAAATAACATATAAAGTTTTAGAAAATTGAATCGGCGAAAGTTGCCTTGGAACTATTTTTCCCACATAGATATAGATATATATATATATATATATATATAGATATTTTATGTTGATTCTTGTAATATTAATATGCCATGTTGACCATTCATATATAGAAACAAGGAACTAAACAATATAAATTCTTAGTATGTTTGAGTTTGAATCTAACTTCCATGATCAGAAATGGTTTGTTTTTGCAAATTATGCATACATATTAACTGGAAACCGGTTCCATGAGTAAGATACATAAACATATGTATTTTATGTTAATTTTATGTTTGAGAATATCCAATATGTCATAAAGAATATGAGTATATATGTTATTATATAAGACTTAGATAATGTGATGGTTCATAGTTAAGTATTTAATTAGACAGAGCAGTGAATCTTCGAGGGTCCCCGACACTAATTTCCCTGCTCACGGGCTATAATAGTGAGAAAAGGCCGGAGCCGGTCAATTTCCCTGTTCACGGGCGATAATAATGAACATCCGGTCTGCTACATATTTTAGTTTCCCTTCTCATGGGTTATAATAATGAGACGTAATACTTGTGTGGCCTGAGCAAAAAAACCGAAAAACCAATCCGAACCGTAAACCAATCCGAACTGAACCGAAATAAACCAAACCAAGAGAAAACCGATCAAATCGGTTTGGATTGAAACCGAACCGAATTTAAATGGTCTGGTTTCGGATTACCCTAATTAGAAACCACCCAAACCGAAACCGAACCGAATTCCCAACCATATATATACCCAATATTACTCAACCCAAATAAATCCTAGTAGTAGTACATTAGATGTTGTACTAATTAGGCACATGAATTGCCACTTTTGTACATTTTGTTGTATTAATTAGGGCCATGAATGAACTGGTGATGTACGTTTGCTGTTGTAATATATGTAATAACAACTAACTAGTAATTAGCCCTGATGTACATTTGCAGTATGTTATTAAGTGGCTTTTGAATATGTTGTGTGCACTAATGTTATTAAGTAATTAGCCCTGATGTACCTTTAATATGTTTTTACTTTATAAATACTTCAGGTGAAAATTGTAGTTTATAATAATGTGTAGTTCAAACTTGTGAAACCGAAACCAAACCGGATCCAAACTGAAACCAACCCGAACCAAACCATTGGGTTCGACATAGTTTGGGTGGTAAAATATGTCGACCAAACCGAATAACTATGTGTAAAACCCGAACCGAAACCGACCAAACCGAACCACGCTCACCCCTTGTGAACCGTTACATGTCAGATAAGTACGAGCCTCTCTTAGTAGGCTAAATTTTATGTCATTAAGTAAATAAGTAAATAGCCATGCTTGCTTACATCAGATTTATTTTAGCATAATATATATTTATTTTTAGCACATGGTTTTAGTAGCTTTTAAATTAAGGTAATTTTTATAAAAGTTCATATTCTTTTTAACTCAAAAGTGAACTCTGCATGTTTGCTCAGTGACTGCCTTAGTTCCTTATTGATTCATTTTTTCCTTACAGAGCTTTAGCTCACCCTTGTACATACATATGTTTTTCAGATAAAGAACAAGGTTTGGCAGATGTTGATATTGGATGACTAAGTATCGGTGGCAGAGATTGATTTATTGCGCTTATCTTTTCGAGGTATACAGTGGAGAATACAATATGAGATTGTGTGTTGTTGTAAAATACTTGTGCTTAGAATGTTGTAAATATTATGAATTGGGTGTAATCTATCAACGGTGTAGTAGCTGGATTATTGGGAAATAGTAAATGATGTTGTTAGACCCGAGTTGTGTTGTTTAGCTTCCGCTATAAATTTTTAAGAGAATGTTTTAGCTAAAAAGGCTTCGTGTTACGAGACTTTATCTCGGAGCATGGCCGAACGTTCCGTATCCTGAAAATACTCGGATTTTCGGGACGGGGCGTTACACCATGTCTGCAAAAACCAGAGCTTATACTCTTCCTGTCACCTTCTTCACAACATACAAGCACAACATGCTCTTTGGAAAATGTTACCAAAAACTTTGGGGCTTTCACATTTTTACACAGCATTATATAAATGTTATTTGTATAAAATACATAAAGTATGTATTTATCATTACTGTATAGATCATAACAAATTTAAATTAATGTATCATGTAATAAATAAATTGATATTATTATTAAATTATAAATTTACTATAACATATTAATACTATAAATAAAAAATATAAAGTTTTAACGAGAAAATACACTTTCAAGTCGTTTTAACACTTTTTTATTTCACGCCGGGTGGCCTGGACTCGACATTTTTTTTTAAGTTTCCGTTGAAAAATTCAACTTCGTCCCATTGAATCTTTCCCCAGCCCGTTGCATTTCACCCTCGCCATGTTGAATTTTTACCTCAGCCTGTTGAATTTTCAATGGGCTGGGGGAAATTTTTTCAACAGAGACTTAAAAAAAATGTCAGATCTGACTCGACCTGACATGAAATAAGGAATGTTAAAACGACCTGAAAATGTATTTTCTTATAATGGAAATCACCAAAACCGACGTGGCCCACAACGGTAAAACCTCTCTCTTGCACATGCAAATGCAAAAAAAAAAAAAAAAAAAAAAAAAGCCTCTGTGTTGAAGAAAAAAAAACCAGCTATTCATTTTAATGCAACCTCAAAATTCAAATCACGCTTTTTTTTTCTCCATTATGCAGGTTTTGTTTGCCGATAAACATCCACACAACGTCTGTTTACACCATATTGATTATGTATCATTCATCATTAATCATGATGTATCTCCATTATAACCAACCCTCTTTTAATTTTATTGATCAAATAGGTATGAAATAATGATTAAGGATAATTATAATACTAAAAATTATAATACAAAGTGTGAAATTTCAAAGTGTTATTTATGTGAAATTTAGTAATTTTACTAGATAGTTACCGTACAAAACGTTAAGTTTAGAATTACTTAATTATTTAGTCATTCTCTCTTGGCGACAACAAATCGTAAACATTTAAGTGTCGAAAATTCGATATTCATCTCTAGAGCGATTCTATATTATACTTTTATTCGATCGATGAAAGTCGATTAAGAATCAATTGTTACTCCCATTAGCGGATCCAGAAACTTTTTTAGTGGGATCACCATACTGTAAAACTACCTTTTTTAATCCAAAAAAATTGTTTCAGTGGGATCACTAAAGCCCAAAACTATATTTTTAACAACAAAACTCATCACAGAAAACCACTTGACTTTGCCTCGACGAAACGGATTACTCTCAGAGAACAAGATCGGGGTGTGGTCAGAGCGAGAACAGGACAAGTGGTATACATTATGGTTCGGATATAGAGCCTGCCACTCAATGTTGATCACACCCCTATCCAGACGAACCCAAGTTGGTCGTGTCTCGCCTATTACACACCAAGTAAAAAGGGCTCCAAAATAACCAAGGTCAATCAATGCACAATCCGACAAGCACACCTCAAGCAACCATATGAGAAATAGGCATCATCCGCGCCCTTCATGTTCGGACTAACGGAGTATCTCATTAAAGTCTCTCGTCACTAACCAAGGCAATTGGTGAGAATCATGCGCCGACGGAGCAACGTCCACGAGTGAATTAGCTCCTCGACCACCGGATTGCCATAAAAACCTGTAAACCTCCACACCTTACCATCATCATTTGTTACAAGGGCATCAATGTGCCCATGACCATAAGTAGAAATCATAAGATTAATATTTGATCACAAAGCAGAGCGCATCCCCACTAGCCCCCAAACTACCAACTACAAGAGCATTACGAAAACCCAAAGTACAACGAACAATTTAAAACCTACTTCTAAAGAGTTTCGTTTCAGACAAAAAAAACTAAAGACGGCGAAAAAGAAAGTACAAGAGCCTTAAGAGCCTTCACTGCACGAAGCTGGCCTAAGCCCCGACAGTTCCAACATAAAATACTCATGGCGCCGGTGGGCCTGCTCCACGGAAGACTCCACCCATGGCAAATCAAAAATAGGTGTCCTCTTAGCTGACCTAAGCCTTTTCACCGCAATCTTCCCATCAACCTCCTCAACAGCCTCGTGTTTCCCCATAACCGTCGGCCCCAAAGTCGAACCCCTAGCATGTGCGAGACGACAATACGTGGACACCCTCATCCGATGAACCACTTGCTCCTCCCGTGACATCGGCATCTCTCCCCGAAAAGTTAGCTCCGACATCACCACAAACCCACCACCTTGAGAGACAGCCGCCCCTACATCCTCCCCCATCTCCATATCAGGTTCACCCTTGTCAAAAGCATGGTTAACTGCAGCCACAAAAGGAACAATGGCATGGGACGCCACATCCCCACCAGGCCCCTCAAGATGCAAAACTCATTGCGTATTTTCTCCTCCAGTCCCACCACCTTCCTGTTAGGAAATCACTAGTTTAACGCAACGGAATTTAAAATTTGATTTCCTTTTCTAGATCGTTCTTCGTTTAATGCAATAAACACGTTAAGTAGTTTGACAGTTATACCTTAGATGATCTATAAGATCGTCGCTTTGACCGTCAACGGAGATTAGTTCAGTGCGCAAGCCGTCCACGCGTCCGGCCTCTATCGCTTATCCACACGAACCCCTTGCCGGAATCCTCCTTGGATTGCTATCGGAAAAACTCCGGTTGCTAGACCGGCCTTTTCCCCCCTCACAAACTCATGATAGGTTGCTCTCCTTTTTTACACAAGAACTATGAGCTCTTGCAATTGTGATATACAAAAGAGCTTGACACCCACCTCTTATTTATAGTAGAAGGTGGCGCCCCTATGGTGTGTAGAAGAAGAAAACATTTTCCTAATAAAATAAGGAAAATCTTCTAGATTGATTTATCTCTTTTATTATAATTAATTTTGCCAATATCTTATATTGAATATAATTATCTTATTACCATAAATCTATTTTTCCAAAATCAATTAATATCTTATATTAATATTATGGCAATCTTATTAATTAAAGTGCTCAATCCAAGTGTACCTCATACACTTAAATGTGGCGCCCCATGTGCCAATTAATTGGCTTCCGGAATATTCTTTAATTAATATAATTTGTATATAATTAATATCTTGTATTTTATTTATTCATAATAAATAAATACCACCATATTAATTTACAACTATAACCTTTATAGTCTGTAGATAAACTTTCTTTATTTGGTTATCAACCATAACCGCATTTTTAATCCGACTCGATGTTCATATGTGTGTGACCCGATAGGCTTCGAATATGTTGGCCGTAGACACAAAGTGCAATTTACTAAGATGCCCTTCATACCTAACAATCACGGGATAGCGTCTAGCAACACACCGTGACCCCGATCATCGGAAGAGTCAAAAGCAATGACTACTACCTTTCATGTAAAGCAGTTACCGTGTAACTTACAATCCTATCGCTGAATTAATATCCATACGATCGTATCTCTAGTGTCAATACATTGACGATCGTATATTATAATCTGGATATCATGCTCTCTCGGAATAACACATTTACTCCCACTTTGCAAAGATTCTCGAGAGCTAGACATTCCTTATAAGAAGGCCATTTCGGATATTCGATCCCAATCATAGGATACGCGATTCCCGGATGACCAATCATGTATACTCCGCATGCTTCAATATCATACCCAATCACTACCGCATGATCGCCCGTGGTTGGGAGAAATCTCAATAGTGTCAAAGCATGACAATCCACACCGTGATGCCATGACGACTCGGTCAAAAGGATAATTACACAACCGCCACATAGTGTGACACTTAATGTAAGTGGGTCATTTTAACGTACGCATTCTCTAATACACGTCCACGTCACGGTCAAGTGTCCCTACACTTCGATAGATTTAGATCTATCCCTATCTTCTAAAAGATAGAGGACATCCAATACGTGCTAGTCTGATTATACTATCAATGTCCCATTTGATAACATGTAAGACTAGAGACATTTAAGCACCAATCTTATTATAGTGATTAGAGATCTCATCAACCATAATCACTATCATGGTTTCTCAATCACAGATTGATACTAGGGACGTTACTATATATATATACAACAAAATGAAGACAAACAATATATAATAACATAAGTGCTTTTATTAATCATAATAAAGTTATTACATGAACTGAATAGACTGTAAATGACCCGACCCGGTCGGATCCGGTCCAACCCGATTGGGTTTAGGACACCTTTCCAACAATCTCCCACTTGGCCTAAAGCCAATCACCCATATGCCTAATGTTAGGAAATCTACGCGGGAACGCAGCGGAATTTAAAATTTTGATTTCCTTTTACCCAAGATCGACTTCGTTTAAGCAATAAACAAATAGATAGTAGACGGTGGTTACCTTGGTTGATCTAAAAGATCGACGCTTTGACCGTCTAAGGAGAGTAGTTCACACAGGCCGCCCAGTGTTCGGCCTCTACCGCTAGTCCACACGAGCACCCCCACGAAATCCCATCTTGGATTGCTATTGGAAAACTCCGGTTGCTAGACCGGCCTTTTTCCCCTCTCTCCAACTCTCTATAGGATGCTCTCTATTTTACACAAGAACTATTAGCTCTTGGAATTATGATGTACAAAAGAGCTTGACACCCACCTTCTATTTATAATGAAAGTGGCGCCCCATATAGTGTGGAGGAGAAGAAAACCTTTTCCCAATAAAATAAGGAAAATATAATTGATTGATTTATCTCATTTATTACAATATCTCATATTAAATAAATCTAGGATATTGTCAATATCTCATATTGAATATTCCCAAGATATTGTCAATATCTTATATTGACAATATTTACCTTTTATTATATTACCATAAATCAATTTACACATGTGTATATATCACATATATATTACACAAATAAATCCATTTATATATATACTACATACATGCGCATGCATAGTGCCAAACACTTTTGCACACACGCACACAAAGTATTATTTATATACTAGTGGGCGGGGGCCGCACAACGCGCGGCATGTACACACTCGGTGGATATGAAATCGGGGATACATGGTAAGGATGAAATATCAAACGCGGAATAGGAATATATTAGAGCATCGCGAAACGTTGATCGTCTTGAAAGTACCAAATACCAAACATATTATACAACAAAAAGCATATTATTATACTATTGCCACTTTTATAGGTGGTAATAGTTTGTAATATGCTAAGCATACATCATATTGATGTTCTTTGTCAAGGTCGCTAGTTCAACAAGAGGGAATACAAGCAAAAGAGGTTTATTTAATACTACATGATAATAGTAGGATTTTAATACCAAGGCATAACGATCACCCGTCACTCTGAGACTTGCTTCTCTTTGCCTTTCTTTGTTGGGCTTGTGTGAATGTCGCAGTTCATTTGTGGATCGCGAAGAAGTATGAGATGGATGGGTAGGGAGTGGTGCATCTCCGCAGGTCGTGCAACAAAAAATCAAGGCTTCTTTTAGGCGGGGAGTAGATTGTTCTGCTTTTTCCGTGTGGGCAAGGCTTCGACCTCGACCATGTTTTTCTTCGTCTTGGGAGTGAACAACCATTGCTCATCATCGTAGTGTCACCGGGGTAGAGCCGACGATGAAGGGACGACGGCGGGAGGTCTCTATATAGCATCCATCCCGTAGGCCTTCACCACGGTGTACCGCATCCTGCGCAGTGCTTGGGGCACCAAGTGTGGAAGGGTCGTATTTCTTGATGAAACAAACCACATTCAGTTTGTCAAGTGCTGCCTGCAATTGATCTTGGATGCTAAAGTCCTGCGAAAGCTGTTACTCTGTTAAAAGATGTCATGCGAGGCAGTGAACATCTATTTGAATCATAAAATCTATGTTTTGTGTGCTTACAAACTCATAAGAGTCACCGAGCATCTGTGAGTAAGGCCGATCACTTGTTCAACATCCGGTGACGCCATGACGATCGCGGAGAGATTGGCCGCCTCGGTAATCTCCATAGGCACACGACATCTGGAAGGAAGACATAGTTAGAAAAATAATAATGGTATTGCATATGTTATGTGCTACTCAAATATGCAGCAATAATATCAGATATAGGCCATCAGAAGTGTTAGAAAAAAAATTCAGTTGTATCACAGGCCTCAGGTCACACAATTACAGATTACACAACCCTCATGTCACACATTTGCAGATTACACATTACAGGCTTAGAAATTGTGTGACTTGAAGCTGACAGATTACAGGCTTACACAATTACAATTATAGATTACAGATCACAGATTACAGATTACAGATTACAATTGAAGCCTATAACACTTACATATTACAGGTTACAGGCTTACAGATTACAGATCACAAATTACAGACTACACAGCCTTCAGGTCACACATTTGCAGATTACAAATTAATCTGTTTATTATACAGGCTTCAAGTGACACAATTACAGATGCAAAACAAATGAGACATACCAGTGCTCCTATCAACTTAAGGTAAAATCAAGAATACAATTTTAGTATTATATAATTATCAAGAGAGACTAATAATAATATAAACGTTACTACAAAACCAGTGAATGCAGGGAATTTACTTAGGATGGAATTGAGTTGTACCTCAGTTCAGTCTGATCATATTCACCACATGAATTGCATATAAGGTTCCAACCAGCAGGAGCATCCACCTTTTTATGGCAGTTTGGGCAAGCAACAATATGGTATGTCCGTTTTGCAGCTGTGACGTTTATAACTCAATTGTTTACTATAATCGTCTGAGGCCAATGCCCAGTTGGCGCTTGTTGTATGTTTTAAGATTATACGTAGGATTGTGTTTTAGAATAATCTAACATTCCTCTAAGTTTTCTGTGGCTGACAAACTTCGGAAGAAGCGTGCGTAAGGATTTGAAGCTAAGATTCTTAGCAGGGATTGTAAAATTTGAGGATCCAAATCTGGACAGCTAGCAAGTCGGTTCTTAAGTTCATAGTCTGTATCGTGGTAGTAAAGTTGCAGATTTTTTGGTTCATCACCACTTGGTGTTAGACGATTAATCCAATGGTATACCTGGCCTTGGACTCTAAACGCATAGATACCTTTTGTTCTTCTTGAAAGTTTTATGTCATATTTTAAGCCGAGAGAAGTGAAAGCTAAATGGTTGTTATAAGGACGGATCATAACTCTAAAACCTCTAGATTCAGAAGCACATGGTGTTAGAAGCATGACCTTTAACTCGGAAGGAATGCTAATCTCAAAGAAGGGTAACATCCCATCCTAACAAATGAGATTTGTTTGTTTCATGGAAGAATTTCTTAGCACCGCAATGTTTGCGATCAGTGCACGGGCTCTAAGATGCTAGGAGAAACAGATATATCTATCGATTTTCTCTCGCTTCAAGGACCTTCCTTTTTTTCGCCTTTGTGTGGATGACAATTCAGATTGAAAACAATTGGAAGTCTGCGATTTAGTCTCTTTGGAATTTTTTTGTCTCTTGGATTTCGTGGACATACGACCGGATCGCTAGATGGGATAGGAGGATCGGTGTGTGTAACGTAGAGAATCGGCCGTCGCATATGCCACCGGTGATGGTCTCCTATGGTTAAAATGTTTGGACAATGCCCTTTTTCGCTTCAAATTTATTGTACCGAAGCGAGCAACAAAGACGGGCCCTGTTCTTCGAATGACTAAGTGTTGTATGAACAATCGGGCATGTATTTGGGCTCGGCAAATAATTGTCGTGCACACATGGTGGCACAAGGGTGGGTGAAAGTTTTTAAGGAAAGGTGATAGGCCGGAGAATCATCTATGCTAGAAGATGGTTGCCTACGAGTATCGATTTTGTTTTTTATGAATCGTTGCCTTACAATCAGTGCACTCATCGATTTGAGTGGACAATGATGTCTTCTTTGTAGATCCAGGCCTGGCTTTCCATGGCTTTTAATTCTCATTTGGTAATTCTACTACAAGCTAGGCACTTAGACTTCACATCCAAAAAACAAAATGCAGGGGTAAACTATTCAATAGATGACTTAAAAGGAAACTAACGAATACAATGAAACTGCACAAACAGAACCAAATCGGATGCAACAAAAGAACCCTATCTAAAAAGCGGACGTGATTAAGTGTGTGAACGGGGTTTTCTGTAGATCCCCTAACTACGGGTTTGCAATAGATCCCCAACTATTGGGGTTTGCCGTAGTTCCCTAACTACACTCACCGCAGTAGCCTTTCTTTCACCAAACAAACGAACCCCAACCACCCTGAACGATACACGCTGCAAAAAACATTAAAGTGTTAGACATATGAACACTACGAATCTTAGTACAAATAACATGGCACACAAAAAACTGTGCATGAACAGACATTTTGATTCAATCTAAAAGCACAACAGTATACACATACAAACACAACACATTTATCCAAACTACATAACCAGCTATCAAACCACATTGTGAATGAAACATAGGCGATTACATGTGACATCCACTTCCTCAGACAAAAGACAGTGAACTATATTGCAAATTCCTTCATGGCATCCTACATGTATTACACCGTAGACAAGCAACTGTAAGACAAAACAGAGTATAGGCTACATCCTTAAATCATGTTCTCCCTTAGACCACATACTTAGGACACTTAAAACATGTAACAGAACTCTTAAGAACGTGAGACAATAAAAACTCCTCTCGTGGTTCGACACTCTCGACCAAAGTGACTTTCAGTTTGATGCCAACCCAAAGTAAAGTGGCCCTAATCTTTAACAAATTACGTAATAACATGTAACTCTAAAAATATATTTATTCATCCGAGATACATTAATCATTTAATATATACATATAAGATCATTCATACATAAACAAATGCAGATAAACTGAATTTATATATATATATATATATATATATATATATATATATATATATATATATTATTTTTTCTAACTACAAAGACATACATATGCTTATGCGATAAATTTCACATCAAGTAGATATATATTATTTTCTTACAAACGCAAGATGACATCCACATGATATATGTACTAAAACATTTCTTAAACATTGCTATCAAAGATATCGAGTAGGCATGCAGTCAGACAGAGACATTGACCATTTAACACACTTAAGATTAGGCCTATAAAACTCCTATTAAGACACTTAACCTTTTATAGGCCTATAAGAGTCCTGTTACATGTTTTAATGGCCTTACATGTTTTCCAGCCTCACAAGTAAGGAAGAAATTCATGAAAATACTTAGCTCACCCTTGCAACTCTTCATAATATAAAATTCAAGTTTAAATACATAGACAACAAATCATACATGCAAGTACAACAACAAATGATCTCAACAAATGATGAAGCCATGGATGCACAAATCAAATATGTACACTTTCACTACATAAACAGACATGAGAACTTTGTTTAGCTACATCATCAAGAGGCCGTTTCGATGTCACAAAACTGTGTCATCGTAGTGCGTATATACTTAAAAATATGCGTGTTTGAGTAGTTTTATTAAATACACATAAAAACTCTGCGCTTTACAATGTTTTTTTAGTTATATCCACCTCACATCAGACGGTGTAGTGGATCTGAATTGAAGAGAGATACGAGCAAAGCCTCTTTGGCATCACTTGATGACATTCAAAGTCTAATAAGTGAATAGGTCAAGGAAACAAAAAAAGGAACAATTAAAAAAAGAAGGTAAGCAGAAAAAATTGACTGAATTCAAATGAGACAGGGTAGGTATTTATTTCTTTAACTGTTTTAAGGAATATATAAAGGGAGTCAATATTCAAAAGTGCCAACCCAATGCAGTCCATCCACATTGTAAAGGACAAATTTACAACATATTCTTATCTTTTTTTATAGTTTTCAAAGGGAAGGAAGGAGGGAAGGGGGGTATACAAGCTCAAATATTCTACACATTAACATTCCCTGTCTTGGAGTATACTACAAACTAAAAGATCTATAGCTATATTACACTGCAGACTCCTATAACTTCAACAGAGAGGGAGGGGGAGGGAGGGGAGAGGGGTGGCTTGGTACACATACACATGTAAGTGTATTTAATAACTTCAAAACTACATCCTCCTTCCATAGATTTCGAGTAATAAGCAACTAAATAAGGCTTGACGTCATCTCCTACAGGATATGGGTGGTATGCATTTTATATGACACGGTAAATTGTAGTAGAAAAGTCTTGTATTAACATATAATATTACAGACTGTTATTGACCTTCTTGGTGAATAAGTTTACCTGATATATGAGTCCAACACTTAAAAAGTCGCAATCTGAAACAACGCCAACCTGCATCAAATAAAATCCTTTTCATAAGCACCTCTACATGAAGCATCTCTTGAATCATTTAGCACAAAAACAGAGAGAACACTTGAAGCGTTGTGAGATTATTTGACCTAAACATCTATATCCTCACACATCCGAACTCCACCAAGATTTACCCAACAAAAAAAATCACAGGGCCAAACAATTATGTTCCTACACCACTTTCACAACAAAAAACAATAGCTTAGACATCAAAATACACCTCTCATTTGATGCTCCTACAAAATTCATCCACCACCCAAGAAGAACAAAAACAAAATTCAAATAAACCGAGATTTGTAAGAGGCCACGATTTTCGGATATATTGAACTTCTTTGGTTTTATGTTCAGTGATCCCAAAAACAACACAGAAGAAACCTTCTTCGTAAATAGTGCAGATGCATAAAATACACAAAATTCAACCCTAATAAAAACGTAAAACACAATCAATAAACAAATATCAACTACCAAACATGCAAGAGTGACGACGGGGGAAAAATCATGATAAAAGAGGAAGAATCTTCAAACTGGGAAATTCTTTTGTCCAATGAAAACCTTGAAGAATCAATCTTTCATCCCAACATATTATCTCATTTCCTACAAGCAGCCTTCTTTTTTAACGCCTAACTTGTTGACTCTCCAAAAAGCAAAGAAGACAAAGGGAAACAAACCCAAGGAAACAAACCCAAAATGTTTTCAAATACCCTCCAAAATCCTTTCTCTTACCTCATCATCAATTTCTCAAAAGAAGAAGAAAAATAGAAATTTTTTCTAAAAACAGAGGCTTGTAAGTTTCTTAGAACAAGAGGACAAAGCCAAAAAAGAATAACAAATCAACAACAAGCAGAAAAAACAACATGCACAATGGAAAAAAGCGCTAACTTTAAAAACACATTCTTGAAGCAATTTTTTTAAGAGAATACAATGAAATGAGCCAAAATAGAAAACTCACACTTTGCTTTCCTCACGGTTAACATCTACACAAGAGGAGATGTATATATAAAAAGAGCAGACGGATATGTTTACCCCAAAGGACGAGATGAAATCATGAGAAAAGGTGGAGAAGCTCAACCACTCCTACCAAAATCCGCTCTTCCTCCCTTTCTCCACAAGATCTGCAAGCAGTGTGAGCTGGAAGACTCCATCCCGCACCTCTCCCACTTGTACATCATCAGAGCATCACCGAACCCGGTACTTGCAAATGGGATCGAAAAATTATGTGGTGAGAATCAAGAGGCTTACTGAGAAATTTTGCCATTTTATTTTTATTTTTAAACCTATCATCATCATCAATATTTATTATATATTATTTTAGTACACTGCTGAAATTTTAATATTGGACCTCACCCAAACAAAGGGTACACACATTGGGCCAACATGAAAAAGCCCAAAGGAATTAAATCAGGCACATGCATGGAGAAAACTGACGACGTGGACAGTTTGGTTGACAAACTTGAACCAAACCTTATAAGTAGGTATATATATTAATATCTAATATTAATATTTGGTAATACTATTAATTAAATTCAGACAATCCAAAGTGTATCATATACACACACAAATTGCGCCACCTTAGCCAATAAATTGGCATCCGGAATATTCTTTAATTAATATAATATTATTAATATCTTGTATTTAATTTATTCATAATAAATAAATACCACCATATTAATTTACCACTATAACCTTTATAGTCGTGAGATAAATTCTTTCCTTATTTGGTTATCATCTATAACCACATTTTAATCCGGCTAGATGTTCTTATGTGTGTGACCCGATAGGCTTCCGAATATGTTGGCCGTAGAGCACAAAAGTGCAAATTACTTAAAATGCCCTTCATGCCTAACGATCACGGGATAGCGTCTAGCAACACACCGTGACCCCAATCATCGGAAGAGTCAAATGCAATGACTACTACCTTTCATGTGAAACGATTATCGTGTAACTTACAATCCTATCGGCGTAATAATATCCATACGGTCGTTAATGAGTGTCAAACATCAACGACCGTATCTTATAATCAGGATATCAAGCTCTCTCGAAGTAACTCATTTACTCCCACTTTGCAAAGATTCACGAGAGTAAGACATTCCTTATAAGAAGGCCATTTCGGATATTCGATCCCAATCATAGGATACGCGATTCCCGGACGACCAATCATGTATACTCCGCGACGCTTGATGATCATACCCAATCACTACCGCATGATCGCCCCGTGGCTGAGGAAACTCAATAGTGTCAAAGCATGACAATCCACACCGTGATGCCATGAAGACTCGGTCAAAAGGACAATTACACAACCGCCACATAGTGTGACACTTATCTGTGTAAGTGGGTCGATCTAACGTCGCGATTCTCTAATACACGCCCACGTCATACCCAAGTGTCTCTACACTTTGATAGACGAAATCTATCCCCGCCCTTAAAGACATGAAGACATCTAATACGTGCACAGCTTTGCTCATACTATCAATGCCCTGCTTAATAGTACATCACCTATAGACATTTAAGTATCAAACTTGTTAAAGTGATTAGAGATCTCATCAACCATAATCGCTTATCATGGTTTCTCTATCACGCTTTAATACTAAGGACGTTATCATATAAAAATTCATAATTGGTTCTTTAAATGAAATGTATATATGACAACATAAAAGCCATTTAATATATGTATAAACATAAAGAAATAGTAGAAATGATCCGACCCGGTCGGATCCGGTCCAACCCGATTGGGTTTAGGACACTATTTCAACAATCTCCCACTTGGCCTAAGACTAATCACTCGCACACACAAGACCAAGTTGAAACACAAGAATCTCATGCAATACTTGCAACTAGCCCTAGCCATAAACGGATCGCTATCCGTGGGGACTCAGACTATCTTCATATCACGTTCCAAATAACCAAGTCAAAAGGAACCGCCTCAACACACACACGAATCTCTGACGAGACCCTGGTCCTTGCTTCAAGCAATGAATCCACTTACTATATCAGCTATATAGAAAAGGTGGAAGAACCGCACAAGGTTCAGAATGAACCTTCTAGATCCATGTCTCGCTCCCGCCAGTGCCTCCAAGGCAATCTTGTGTTTTGGCTAAGTTGTAGAGTTCTGATGACCCATAGGCTAGAACATTTCCAAATTCACCGTATCACTTATTCAAAGTGATTGCAAACCTGCACCGTAGCTCCCACTCGCCTTCATAAGACTCAGGATATACATCTGCTTAACTATATTTATCTAACTCCAAGTTTCGATAAACCAGGAATTCTTCCTTAACTTATTTAAGGATATTCTCGACATTTACCGATTTACTTTCATACTTGTTCATGACTCTTCATGAACTATGAACATCCGGCATTTCCTTTATGATGGTTCCTATCGCAGAGCGAAGAAACCTTCCATAAACATCATCTTTCACCTCATCTTGTGACCAACGTCCTAACATTGATAGATCTTGCGATCTATGCTAAACTTCTTTTAGCATCACATCTATATAGGTAAACTATAATCTAACAAAGCCAGCTTAAATCTATCGCTATAGATTTTATTTCTAAAATTAAGAATCGCTAATCCAGTGCTTTCTTAAAGACCTTGAACTACCAAACATTAATTGATCGTGACATGGGGTGATAATTCTCAAGAGAGATATCTAATACCTTGCTCAAAAATCACAACACACTCCCACTATCCATCTTGCACATTGGGCATATCCTTCTTTTGACTAAATCAAACTCTTTTGATTATCAAACAAAGAAACTGTCTAGAAAACTTGTTTGAGTCCATAAATGGATCTCGTGGGCTTACATATCATGTTATTGTCTATGAACATCGAAATGCTTTGCCCAACGCCTTCAACACTATCATATAGCCATGATACGGGTTATAACAAGCATCATCTCGATTAGAATCGGCTCACCGGCAAAGATAAAGGTAATTACAAGGTTTACACCCCGTACTCCTCGGCCGTCACTATAGCCTGATAGTAATCATATTACAATCCATGTCAGCCTTTCAGGGACATTCCCTTTAGGTAAGACAGACTAGGTTCACAACCTGGTTGTCACTAATGGAATCTAATTCAGATTTTATGGCTCCTGGCCACATCTCTCAAACCTGCCTTTCAAACATTCTTTCATAAGTCGTGAGATGTTCATTCTTCAAGATGAACATACCGGCAGCCTTTTCAGGCTTGAGGTTATCCACAGACTTGCAGAACTTTTGTGTGCACTGAGCAGTGATGTACACCTCATCGCTATGTGGCGTCTGCTCATGTTCCATTGGTTGAATATATCTTTGTGGTTCTCAAACTCTTTTGAGACCTTATTCACTCCCATTGCTTTCTTTTGGAAGAAACACTTCCTCTAAGAAAAAGATGTTTGGAGACAAACACCTTTTGCTCCATGGATTTGTGTAAATAATGTCCAAATAAGCTAGCTAAGACATTCCACAAAGTCGCATATGTCGTGCTAGGCTCCAAGCCTTTCTGACTCTGCCTATGACAACTTCAAATCATCGATTAAGATAGATTCGACAATATCCCCTTCCATATCTAATATGGAATTTATTCAACCTTTATTCTTTGGAACTTGGTTAAGTATAAGGGCACTATCCCAAAACAGTAAGGATACATCGCATGGCTTGCGTCACACCTTTATCATATAAAGTGTTATTTCCATTTTGGGAACACAATCTAATTGCATATCCCAAAGATGGTATCCTTCAAGGAGAATCTTATTCCCTTTCGCATTTACTTCAAACACTCTTGAGTATTAATTACTTCAATCCAATTGAAGATTAATTCCTAAGTAGCTCATCAATCTCATATTCGTACTAGCTCGAACTTTTTGGGCTTTCCGAATTATGCACTTCACTGAGTACACTTGACCATTTCTAAAAATAATCGTAGAGATTAACAAACAATTATTTGTGGCATTAATTGTCATAAGCCAACAAACATCGGTATGTTTAGGCTTTAGACAATTTTTCTAGAATTTATAACCTTTTCATAAAAGGGTATTTTAGTCTTCTTTGGATAAGATACGTATAACCCACATGATTCATAATCATATGGTTCAACATCATCAGAATGACGTTTAATTACACGCTTCTCTTCCAGAGAGTCGACATCTAGAACAACTACAAATATCAAGGATAACAGCCATACAAATATTTAGTTGAGATCTCATCACATATATCAACTATATAGTGATATCAATTTAGTATGTTAGATTCAGTGACCTTCCAACTTTATCGGAATAACATTTATTCTTTACAATTGAATATGTCTACTAAATCCTAACAGATAACTGAAAGTATGTTCTTCATAAGAACCGGAACATAATAACATTTATTTAGTTCCCTTATCAGTTTACTAGATCCAGAATATGGTATGTATTACAACATTTGCTTCACCTTCCATATCTGTATTTAATCTTTCTAATTTAATCACACTCGTAAGATATCATATATCTTAGAGTTGACTTTGAACTTAGATAGATTTATCTCAACGCAATTGCCTAGAATAGAAACTTCAATAAGTTCTCTATTTGAGCACATGCCCTAACTTTCCTTTTCAATCCTTTAAGCACTTAAAAATGTTTCTTATTGTAGTCTTCATAAGACTTAAGAAAAGATCACAAGAACTATGTCTTTGATTTCCTTTCATAAAGAAAATCTAAAGTTTATTAAATAGTTTATTTAACCTTTTAAATCGTATTTAAAACATTAACTATTTAATTAACCTTTAAGCAATGATTAAAGAAATAAGTCGATACTTAAATCTTACAATTTTGAAAACAACCTTTCCAAAATTCGATGTGGTCATTCTTATCCAACGTTTGAATTAATTGTCATCGTATGATCGAATGATCATCTTGGATCGTATCCAATATATGACTAATTCGTTGAAACTTATTTCAAATGATTTAATCATATCATGAGCTTCCGCTTTCATTAATAATTAAAGTCTCGGAGCACTGCATCAATTATGTAATCTCCTTGTCTCTAACTACTATAATGGGATTGCTCATGCCATTGCTTATTTTAAAAGGATTAAAATTACTCAACCATATTTGAGAACGTTTCTCAAAATTAACAGTCATAATTTGGTTTTACTAATCGAGAATAAAACATAAATATAAAGTTTGCTAAAACTACAACATAAAAATGAAAATAAAAGAGTGTTGTTGTCTATACACGCAAAATCAAAATGGTCTTTTGATTTATGATTTTGCTCCCACTAGTCAACTACTCCCAATTGACTTTCAAGAATCTTTCAAAAATTCTTTAGTGGCCAAGATCCCATCCCAGTTACCCCGATTCCCGACGAGGCCGATCAACCGGAATAATTCGAAAGGTATGTAACTCTTACCAATCACATCTCTATGTGACTCTTGGTGGTTGACTAGTCAACTCTTTGACAATTCACATCTTTATGTGGTAGTCAACCCCTTGCCTCTAGAATAAAACGGTCCTGACGAGGGCCAATCACCGCAATACTCTAGTCAAGTCATAACCCAATATTCGCGAGATCTCATACGATCATATCTCAATAACGACGATATACCCGTGGTAGGTCAACTCCCGACGAGGGCCGATCGCTTGGATCCGAACAAAGGCTCTTCACCGTCGCTTATAATATTGGGAGACAATTTTTCGACTTGATTTTTGTTGTGGAAGTATTTACGTAAATTAATTCACTTAATTAATTTTAATTACGGTCTCATCAAATATATCTATCTCTATAGACATACATCCTACACATTTATCTAGATCGTGCCTAGTCATGCATCTATCGTATCATATAAAATAAATACAAGCACAAAATAAATAAATGCGTAAAGTAACCGGTATGATCATGGACTTTTCTTAGATGCGGTTTCGAATACAAACTGACGAAACCGCGGGTCACAATCTAAGGGTAGCTGCAACCGCCAATAGGATCTTTAATGCTCCATTCTCCAATGGGATCTTTATTTTCATCTTTCTTTGGTCTCCATCTTCTGCTCCATTCTTGTTACATTTAATTCTATCTAATAAAATAAATACACCCGCCGCACACGGGGGGGAGCTAACGGAATGGGATGAATGCAGAAAAAATAAACTAGGTCACGCTCTTCATAACGGCTGCAGACAATTTTTAAACCAACAGAAAAATTAAATCATTCACATCTATCCTATCGGTTCCCACGTGATCAATCTGGTCCATATAATCATATTATATCTACTATATCTAATCCATACAATAAAATCTTATGAAAAAGATAAAATTAAAATTTAACTACTTGCGTCTTAATTAATCAATTAACATTTAATCTATTAAATAATTTTATCCAATCAATTAACTAATTAACATTTAATTAATTAAATGATTTTAATCGAAATAAAATTAACGATTAAATTTAAACCGATTTTAATTTTAATTTTAATTAATTAGAACTATTCCAAAATAAATCAAAATTAAAATTATTTCTCTTTTGTTTTCCTTTTTGATTCGTAATCAAAAGAGATGCTTTGGTTTCTAAACCAAATTTGGCTTAGTCACAGCCACTTTCCAAAATCAAAATTTTGGAAGTGGCGCAAGCTTCAGCGCTTTTACAAATCAAATATTTGAAAAGACCTGCAAACTATTCCAAATCAAATATTTGGAAAGGCCAAATAATTTTAGTTTAGGCTTCACCACTTTCCAAAATCATAATTTTGGAAGTGGCTTGCGCTGGCGCTTTTCCTAAAATCAAATATTTGGAAAGGGCTTGCGCCATTCCAAACAAATTTTGGAAAGGCCATTATTATTTTAATGCCACGCAAGATCCCAACGACTCCAAACTATTTGAACCATTTAGTTAATTACATGACACAACTAAACAAAGGAAATTAATAATCACAACTATGAACCATATTAAATCACAAAATACACAAAACAAAAATCGGGGCCACCGCATCACGCCAAAGACCGCGGCGGCAGCCCGAGGCCGCGCGCCGCGCCGGCGATCACACGGTGGTGGTGCCGCCCGATCGGCCGAGCACCACCATTGCCGCCCTTTTTTTTTTTTTTTTTTTGTTTCAATTTTGCGAATTAAAAATCTTTCATCTTTTAATCACGTGATTTAAACGATAAAATTAACTACGCACAATAACATGCTTATTGCTTAAGCTCAAGCTCTCTCTCGATACCACATCGTTAGAAATCTACGCGCGAACGCAGCTGAATTTAAAATTTTGATTTCCTTTTACCCAAGATCGACTTCGTTTAAGCAATAAACAAATAGATAGTAGACGGTGGTTACCTTGGTTGATCTAAAAGATCGACGCTTTTGACCGTCTGGGAGAGTAGTTCACGCATGAGCCGCCCAGTGTTCGGCCTCTACCGCTAGTCCACACGAACACCGCGGAATCCCATCATGGATTGCTATTGGAAAACTCCGGTTGCTAGACCGGCCTTTTCCCTCTCTCCAACTCTCTATAGGATGCTCTCTATTTTACACAAGAACTATTAGCTTCTTGGAATTATGATGTCAAAAAGAGCTTGACACCCACCTTCTATTTATAATGAAAGTGGCGCCATATAATACATGGAGGAGAAGAAAACCTTTTCCCAATAAAATAAAAGAAAATATAATTGATTGATTTATCTCATTTATTACAATATCTCATATTAAATAAATCTAGGATATTGTCAATATCTCATATTAATATATTCCCAAGATATTGTCAATATCTTATATTGACAATATTTACCTTTTATTATATTACCATAAATCAATTTACACACGTGTATATATCATATATATATTACACAAATAAATCCATTTATATATATACTACATACATGCGCATGCATAGTGCCAAACACTTTTGCACACACGCACACAAAGTATTATTTATATATATATATATTAATATCTAATATTAATATTTGGTAATACTATTAATTAAATTCACAATCCAAGTGCATCATATACACACACAAATTAATGCACCTTAGCCAATAAATTGGCATCCTAATATTCTTTAATTAATATAATATTATTAATATCTTGTATTTAATTTATTCATAATAAATAAATACCACCATATTAATTTACCACTATAACCTTTATAGTCGTGAGATAAATTCTTTCCTTATTTGGTTATCATCTATAACCACATTTTAATCCGGCTAGATGTTCATATGTGTGTGACCCGATAGGCTTCCGAATATGTTGGCCGTAGACACAAAGTGCAAATTACTTAAAATGCCCTTCATGCCTAACGATCACGGGATAGCGTCTAGCAACACACCGTGACCCCGATCATCGGAAGAGTCAAATGCAATGACTACTACCTTTCATGTGAAACAGCTTATTGCGTGTAACTTACAATCCTATCATTTGTAATAATATCCATACGGTCGTTAGTCGAGTGTCAAAACATCAACGACCGTATCTTATAATCTGATATCAAGCTCTCTCGAAGTAACTCATTTACTCCCACTTTGCAAAGATTCACGAGAGTAAGACATTCCTTATAAGAAGGCCATTTCGGATATTCGATCCCAATCATAGGATACGCGATTCCCGGACGACCAATCATGTATACTCCGCGATGCTTGATGATCATACCCAATCACTACCGCATGATCGCCCGTGGCTGTGGGAAACCTCAATAGTGTCAAAGCATGACAATCCACACCGTGATGCCATGAAGACTCGGTCAAAGGACAATTACACAACCGCCACATAGTGACACTTATCTCGTGTAAGTGGGTCGATCCTAACGTGCGCATTCTCTAATACACGCCCACGTCATACCCAAGTGTCTCTACACTTCGATAGAGCGAGATCTATCCCCGCGCCTCTTAAAGACAAAAGACATCTAATACGTGCTAGCCTGCTCATACTATCAATGCCCTGCTTAATAGTACATCACCTGAGACATTTAAGTATCAAACTTGTTAAAGTGATTAGAGATCTCATCAACCATAATCGCCTATCATGGTTTCTCTATCACGCTTTAATACTAAGGACGTTATCATATAACAATTCATAATTGGTTCTTTAAAAGAACAGATATATGACAACATAAAAGCCATTTAATATATGTATAAACATAAAGAAATAGTAGAAATGATCCGACCCGGTCGGATCCGGTCCAACCCGATTGGGTTTAGGACACTATTTCAACACCTAAGCCCGTGCAAGTGAACATGTTTCTCATGCTTAGCTTGAGACAATGCCTTGGTTAACGGATCAGCTATGTTATCATCCGTGTGGACTTTCTCTATCTTTACATCTCATCTATCTACTATCTCTCTAATCAAGTGATAGCGCCGTAGCACATGTTTGGACTTCTGATGAGACCTTGGTTCCTTCGATCGAGATTTCGCTCCATTATTATCACGATCTGAGGCACTTGGACCTTCTATGGAGAGAACCACACCAAGTTCGATGAATGAACTTCTTCATCCAAATCAAGCTTCCTTTGCGGCCTCCGAGGTCGCTATGTATTCGGCTTCCGTCGTAGAGTCTGCAGTAGTCTCCTGCTTGGAACTCTTCCAGCTCACTGCTCCGCCGTTAAGGTGAAAACAAATCCAGATTGTGACTTAAAATCATCCTTGTCAGTTTGGAAACTGGCATCTGTATAACCCCGTAATACTAAATCATCATTCCCGAAAACCAGGAACATATCCCTAGTACGTCTCAAGTACTTCAGGATATTCTTGACAGCAATCCAGTGACCATCACCTGGATTGGACTGGTACCTACTAGTCATACTAAGAGGGTACGAGACATCTGGTCTTGTGCATAACATAGCATACATGATAGGCCCGATTGCCGAAGCATAAGGGATCTTACTCATTTGTGCCCTTTCCTCCTCTGTCTTGGGACTCATTCCCTTCGACAGGTAGACCCCATATGACATGGGCAAAGAACCTATCTTGATCGCTCCCATGCTGAATCTCTTCAGCATCTTGTCTTGTTGGACTTATTTTTATGTTTTAGTGATGAGTGCCAGACTAGCTGGTATAGTGCAAAGGCAAAAGATGTCTAGATCAAATGTATAGATTATTAGAGTTTGATCTTTGTATAGGTTTGATCAAACAAGCATCGTAAAGGTCACCGACTTTATGTCACAGACCGATCTAGATCGATGGAGTACTTAGGTCGATAGAGACTAGTCGGAACCTCTTTGAAGACCGAAGGTGAGGGCTCAAACTCGATGAAATGAAGGCTAAGGGATCAAACTTAGTGATTAAAGTCAAGGATATGGAATCAGAATTTAGGGAAGTCTGTGATGACCTAAACTGATTACATATACCTTGTGTACAAGGTCTAAGTTCCATAAGTTGGATGGTGATTGGAACTTAGTTATATGCAAAAAGGTGTAATCTAACTTCATAAATAAAAGTTAGATAAAAGAAGTAAGTCGCATTGTGTTTTAAACACAAAGAAATTATGGTTCACTTATCGATATGTATTTCAAAGAGACTCATGAACTCTTTGATACATATACCTCGATTTATTCAAGATTACATTGGAAGAAAACAAGGATAAGGACATCTAACAACCTCTGATTTATCAAACAAATCAATGGTTGAGATTAAAAGAACGTTAGGATGATTCGGACTTTATCCAATGGTTACAAGTCAAAGGTGAGTGGATGATCATTATTCATCAAAAAGCGATCTGACTGTGTCGATTTATGAACAAAGTGATGAAGGCAAGTCAAATGGGACAAAATCTGGAATGGCTACATTTGAATTTCAAATACAAGTCACAAGGATTCCTACCTATAAATAGAAGACTCCTAATTCAGATACAAGTGATGAATTTTAAGAGAAAAATATAGATTATCCAGCTGCAAATTCTGAGTCAAGAAAAACACCCTGCTGAACCTACTGAGCATAAAGCTACTGATCCAGAGAAAATCTTCAAGTGTAATCTGCATTCAAGCTACATCAAATTTACACACTTGAAGACGCAAGCAAGTCACGATCATATCATCCTGATCAAGCTGCTGCAACTGAATCATTTACTTGATTCAATCTTTCTTTCATATGAACCTACTGAAGACAGTGAAGCATCTGTTGGGTGTGAAAGACTGTTGTCTATGGTGGAGCTGGTGAAGAGGCAATCCTACCCTTCAAGGACCAGTGGAAGACTTTGGAGCAGCAATCCTACCTGTTCCAAGTGTTCAGTTTGTTAAGCCATAGTTATTGGTGAAGGACAATCAACCTAGGGATTTTTGTAACAGCTAACTCAAAGATCACTAGTGAATTACCTCCAACATCACAGTAGAAGAGTGGACTGACAGGATTACACCACCTGGAACCACTATAAAATCTGCCTACTTACTTTCTGCATTTAGTTATCTAGCACATCAATCTACTGAATCTAGCAACTGATCTCACACACATACACTACTGAGTATCTAATACTTGGTATCATATTTTAACAACAAGTAATAAGGCTTTATTTTTGATATATTCCGATGCACAAATTCAGCAAGTTCAATAGTCACAGACTCATCAAGGTCAAGAGACTCATCGAGGCATCAAGCAGATCATTGTAGTTCTTTGAGTTTGTTAACTCCAAAAGGTTTTAAGTGTTAAGTTTATTCATCCCCCCTCTAAACTTAACCAAAGCCTTTTCAAGGGACCAACATGTCTATATAGGTGGACTGCGACAGACCAAGCAACCTTTTAGATCTATCTCTATAGATCTTTATTCCTAGAATATAGGCCGCCTCACCCAAGTCCTTCATTGAGAAGTTCTTGGATAACCAAGCATTGACTGATTGTAACATAGGCACATCATTCCCTATGAGCAATATGTCATCTACATAAAGCACTAGGAACACAATGGCACTCCCACTAACCTTCTTGAAAACAAAGGGCTCATCTTCGTTCTTGATGAAATCAAACTGTTTGATTATCTCATCAAAGCGAAGATTCCAACTCCGAGAAGCTTGCTTTAATCCGTAAATGGATATTTGCGCTTTACACACCATCCTGGCGCGTCATTGGTTGTGAAACCTCAGTGTGTCATATACACTTCCTCGCATGATCCCCATTAAGGAAAGCCGTTTTCACATCCATCCGCCAGATCTCGTAATCATGGTATGCTGCAATAGCGAGCAAAATTCTAATGGATTTTAACATGGCAACAGGCGAAAAGGTTTCGTCATAGTCAACTCCTTGTCTTTGCTTATAACCTTTTGCCACTAACCTAGCCTTGTAGGTAGTCATGTTACCGTCCATGTCGGTATTTCTCTTAAAGACCCATTTACACCCTATGGGAACTATTCCCTTAGGTGGATCAACTAAGTTCCAAACTTGGTTGTCTTTCATGGATTCCATTTCAGAATTCATGGCTTCCAGCCATTTCTCTTTGTCATGCCTTAATAGCACTTCCTCATAAGTTCTAGGGTCCTCATCTTCCATGAGATACACGCCAAGATACCTTTCGGGTTCACGGCGTTCCCTGGTGGATCTTCGAGGTGCTAGTGTGTCCACGGTAGAGGCTGGCGTCACATCACTGTGTGGAAAGTCCTCTACTTCCATCAACTGACTGTTATCCGTAAGTGGTTCTCGAATTTCTTCAAGATCAATTTTACTCCCACTGACCCTATCGAGAATAAGCTCTTTCTCTAGAAAGTGGCCAGTCCTAGCAACAAACACATTTTGTTCCTCAGGATGGTAAAATTGGTATCCTCTAGTTTCTCTAGGATAGCCCACAAATAGACATTTGTCAGATCTAGCTTCTGTCAGTAATATCATCCGCAACGGAAGCGATTTAAGGTTCTAGATCTATAAATTACACGTAATAAAATAACTAGATCTACTCTACAGGGGGTTTGTAGAACATACATCTTGGATCTCAAAATCCAAGTTGAAGAACCACTATAGGAAGAACGAGAGAAAGTATGAAGAGCACCACGATCTTCCGTACGTGTGATCCAAGCAACTCCCGGTGGAAGGAAATTCTCGTCTCGAATCCTTCCGATATGCTACCCGGAAAAACCTCCAAGATTTTCCCTTCTTACCCTTGGCCGAAATTATTCCTTCTCCTCTCTAAGAGGTAGAAGTCGAATTATGTTGTGTTGTTTTAGGCTTGGGAGAACTCTCTTTATATAGGAGAGTAATCCTTGTCCTCCAAGGATTTTATTTTGTAAATAAATAAATCCAATAAATAAAAGATAATCCCATAATATTCTAGAACAAATCTAGAATAATATTTATCTATATTTCTTACCATAAATATTTATCCAATAAATATTTTTTGTGCACATGTCTTAAAAACAATTTCTTGTTTCCTAAAAATATGTCTTAAAAACAATTTCTTGTTTCCTAAAAATATGCATGGGGCGAAATTTATCCCTTGTGACCTAGTCACAATAATTTCGACCATAACACACTAATTGGGCCAAGATTATGAAAAATGTCTTTTTCACATATTTAATTATTTAGCCCAACTAATTTAATAGTCCACTAAACAATTAATTCACATATCGTTTAAATTAAATTCTAATAAAAACTAAATTAATATTATTAGGATTCGACGTCCGAGAATAGCTATGCTATATTGAAGGCACGTCGGGGACCATGGACTAATAATCAGCGGCTCCGATAAATCAAATAAATAATTATCTTACGAACAGAATAATTATATTCGATAAATCAATCACAGGAATATGCCACCATAATCCCGTGACTGCACTCCTCCGATTATGAGATTATATTTATCTCATCATGAGAATAATAATAAGTGTCCATTGATATAATCATTACATATGGATTAATCCTCCATAGACTGTTCATTCTAAATCGGGAAGTTACCGTTAACCCTTTTCATAACCTCTTATCCTTATTTACCATTAACCCCTAGTGATCAATTAATTCATACAACTCACCGGGTAGCTAATAAGTGTAATATGAACTCCATGGATCGATCGCTTTCTAGGATTAACAAATAAGGAACTCGTCTTATCTACTTCCGTAAATGGAAGGAATGGATTCCGTGATCTGTGATAACACGTACTACTCACTCAATCCAAAGACAATGCCAAGATGGGGTAATTCGGATCACAGACTCGGTGTAATCCTTAACCGTCAAGTCAAACTTCATACCGATTCAAGCGGCTTGGATCGTGATCACCTCGGGATTAAGATATATCCATAAATATGATCATCGATTGATTCGATAAGACTTCTCGATTACGGAATTATATCGTGAACTCTAATCAAATCGGTCCAAATTTCTATATGATATATCTATCATATATAAATGCCCCACTAGGTTCTCTTAACCGAAAGTCCGGATAAGACAATCACACCTATTGTGTTCTCAAGGCGCATTAATAGCACGTTAAATGAGAGACCCAATACTCTCGATTAACTTCACTACGGGCTAATTGTATTTTAAGTACATCTTCACTAACTCAATCCTCCCGTATATCCCATACACTTGAAGTTAAGTGATTACATAAACGATATACTTTAGGGTTTTCTGTAGTGTAAATACTATTGTCACATCGGTGAATATGAGAATAATAATATCATTTCATTTATTAAATAAAACAATTACAAAATTGTCTTTCGAGAATCACACCTAACAATCTCCCACTTGCACGAAAGCATGTGATCAATTGTTTTAGAGCACACCCTATTATTTAAACTACAACAAACTACATCTCCCACTTGCTTTAAAGCAATGGAGACCCATCTCGTATTCTAGTACCCATTAAGCATATCATAACCATTGCAGATGACAAAGTACACTCCGAGTGTGCCGTCGTAGGATAGGTCAGTGACTCGGGGAGTACCTACATCTAAATATCATGGGTCTTAATGATTAGTCAGGTTGTCGGCTCGAGACGATCCGTAGAATCGAAACGTTACCGGTCCATCTAATCATGTGGTACCTTCCCAATATGCTTTTGACCTCTAGTGATTTCGAAAGTCCTTATAAGCTACCACTTCATCGTTTGCACAATGATGTGGTATCGGCTTCCAAATCTAGAATCACTCCCAGATATGAAAAGGAAATCCTTAAGCTATATCGCCTCTCTAGCTACTACAAAAGCCGCTAATCACCCAACTAGTTAAAGTCGAGTTGGCGTTGCTGGATTCCTCCAGGCAATAGCTTCAACACAAGAGTAAACACTAAGCCCGAGATCGACTTAACGATCATCCTCAATCTGACTTAAAGTCAAAATCAGTGTATCACACATATCCAAGTTCACATATGAATATGTCCGCATATTATTCCTCGTTCTCTTCAAGATACTAAAGGACATACTAAACTTGCTTTGTTAACCGCCGAATCTAAGATTCGATCAAAGTTGACGCTCAATAACTCGACCATCTCTTTCCGGAAAGAGAATCTATCCCATTTCTCTTGATCCAAAGATTTGAGAGTCATTCCCGAGGCATAGGGTAGAACTTTCGTTGAATGTTGCATACACAGATGCATCATCTTAACCAATAAGATGGATGGGAAACCAAAGGATCGATTCTAATGAATTCGACCGAGTCAAACTCTTTAGGATGTTGTCCAAATCTCATTGCGAGAGAATTGTGGCATTGTCGATTCGACTTCAGATAACACACCCATGTTGATTCCAACTGGTGCAATGTTATCCTTCACAAACACTAATATATGTATATATTCACTACTGTACTAAAATTGATATCCAGTCTACTAAAAGACTTATCAATATTCTGGTCAAATCCACATATTGTAGAAATATATGACTTCCAATGACCGAGAGGTTTGCTTTTTATCCACAAAGGACATAAGCCTTGACAAGTCATCCCGTCATAAGTTCATAAGGCAATGCCCTTTTGTTCGAATGAATCCAAACTCCGCTTTGTTTGGCAAGAAAGTCTCGGGAATCACCCCTCTTTCTGCTTTTGAACGAAATCATGCAATACTAAGTGGTAAGAGAGTCCAAGGTCCGATTAACTCTCCACTCCTTAGGAATTACCCTAGACCACTCAAGCTTTGCTCTGAAAGATAAACTTTCCTATTCATTCTACTCTTTTCCGTGTAGATCCAATTACTCCCACTGGGCCTGAGACGCTCAGGTGGTTCTACAAGAGTATGAACAGAACTGGAGTACCGAACTCCATTCACAGGGTTATGGCTGTTAAACCAACATCTATTATCAGAATCCTATACTGCTCACAAAAGAGCGATAGGTCATCAATCGATCCTCAAACTACAAAGTCCGCAGAACCCGTAATGGGTAATGGATAAACCATACTCCCAATACTTACTGGGTGGATCGAAATTCTGATCTAGTTTAGTAGTGTTTTAGTGTTATCACCAACAACCGATGTTGGATGTGGTCTGATTTTAATCAGTTAGTAACTACCTTGAGTAAACGTACTTCAAGGTTCAAGGTTTTGTTGTTCATGGACTCTATCGTAGAAGGATGCAATAAAGATAACCCCTTCCTGATTTCAAGAATCCTATATCTAACCTTTATACACAATATGTTAAAAGATATATCACGAATGGTCATTGACCGAACGTATGCGCGAAATTCCCAGTCTTACCTTCAAGCACCGTGTGCTAAATGCTTATATTTATGAAGTGGGGTGAACCGAATCCACACCTTATCCGTAAATTCTAAAGCATATTCTAGGTAGACTTCTCGGTCTTACATTTCAACGTAGACCGTTATTTCGCTTCCAATATCTTTATTGAGTTAAGCAGTGTATTGTAGTACATCTAAAACTATATAAGGCAATTTAACGGTTTCTCACTTAGTGAGAACATGTCACAATGAGGCAGGCTGAGCATCAGTCTCGTGGACTATGAATGGCCTATTCCGGGTATAGAATACTCTATCTCTGTTGAAAACAGAGAAACCTCAAAATATTTTGGATAAACTTTCCGGAGTGTTTGAATAGTTATCAGACAAGAAGTCACTACTCGGAAGCTCCTACTAGCTTGTATCTTTCATCGACTCCTCAAGGTCGCCATGAACAAGCTATGTTACTTCTTTATAACCATTATCTTTTCCCCGATTGAAAAGAAACTTAGTCATTGAACCTTTGAGACAATATAACCAGGCCGGGAGAAAGGAATCACCATGAGCCGCCTTGTGTCTTGTCTTTTAGGGACTATGCACTAATTATGGAATATGAAGAAGCGTTTATCTAAATATAGAAACCAATTGCTTTTAATAGTTCTTAAGATGTGTTTTATATACATATTTCAAATAGCTTGTAAGTGGTTTTGACTTTATCAAACAAAAGTCTGAGTCTTGGATTCGTACTACAAATGGTATATTCACTTTCTATACGACAAACAAATTATCGAATAGAAGGTAAATCCATTCGTTCCAACGAATCTTAAACCAAAAATAAATTTTCCACGATATCCAAGGATTGAATCCGAGATTCATTTCCTTATATCACTCCCACTATTCTAGCTAAAATTAACTGCCCGTTGTTTACTCTTTTAATCGTTAAATGCACTGCTACCTTGTTCTTCCAAAGAACTTAGCTCGAGAAAATCGCCAAGGATTCATAGGTTGGTGATCCAAAATCACCGCCCTTATCCTATGATTTTCGCTAATTAATTTTTGGTTCACCTTAAAGTTTTCTCGCTTTAGATGACTAACACTTTTAGACATATTCTCCCATTCTTGACTTTCCGTGAATGGAAACAGTCTTGAACCAGCGGTTCGTTTGAGTAGACACTACTCTTGAACCGAGGGATGTCTATTTCGAGTGTTACTCGTCGGGACTTCTCGGATTTTCTTATATACCAGAAAAAACAACAAATCATAAAATTAAAGCTCCCACTAGTTTATCGGTTCCAAATACCGCCTAACGAGCAATGCTTTATTTTTTATGATTTTCCGATTTTTTCGATTAGCAAATCTTTCGTACATAGTTCCAATGTTTCGGAAAAACAACAAATCATAGAACTCCCACTAGTTCATCGATTCCAAATATCGTCCCAACTAGTAACACTTCATGATTTTCCGGTTTTCAATTAGAACGGATTACGTGTGTAGTCGATTACACTTTTCTAATGTTCTAGAAAACAACAAATCATAAAGCTCCCACCGTTCATCGATTCCAAATATCGTCCAACTAGCGACACTTCATGATTTTCCGATTTTTCAATTAGAAAATTACTCGTGTAATCACTACACACTCAAAATTCACTAGAAGAATTTCAAAGTCCGAAATCACCTTTAATCAAACTAAGTTTGTCTTCCGCTTGACACAAATGACACTAGTGACATACCTATATGTCACTCACGGTTTTTAAAAGGCTTAAGAGAAAATATCTCTTTCAAAAATAATTGCATTATCGATTAACTAGTTCAACGTCCTAGTTACTTTCCACTTTTTAACGAAGTCAATACTAGTCAATTATTAATTTTTAAGCAATTTAGTAAGGGATATAATGCTGTAAATAAAATGGCATATATTAATTCAAGTTTAACACTACTATATAAGTTTATTTTAGGAATTGTAAACTAAAATTAAGTCCACTCTACCATTCCAAGGTTTTAACCTCGCATCTCAGTGCCGCCGTAGGGTAGGTCAAAGAGATGACGGTTAAATCGAGACAATCTCATCAATGAATAAATTGTGAGAATCGAACATCCCACGAGAATCGAACATCCCTTTATTCATTGACTACCTTCCTTTTTTAGCCTAGATATTATCATGAATACCCTTGATGAGTGTGACCTACTATATCGGATCTCTTAGGTACGCCCCGAGTGTGCCGTCGTAGGATAGGCCAGTGACCCGACGAGTACCCGGAAATCCTATCCTTTCGGAGACCAAGCCATGAATGTTGATAGGGGTGAACACCATCCGTAGGGGGACGAAATCAAAGCGCCGCGAGGCGTCACCCTTCTCTCACTTACTTGTATCTATAGTAGAGGCCGTGGGGTTGGCTGTCGCCTCCCCCGCTCCCACTCAATATTTTGGAAGTGGTGGTGGGTTAACTAACCACGTCTTTTTGATGTTAACATAAAAGCACATCAAATCAAGGATTCCGAATGGTGTCGGTAACGTAGGCAAGCCTACCCGTCCTATTCGTTGGAACATATGTGACAGTCGGACGAAGTCGGGTCAAGAGAGCCCCATTGAGATAAGAAGGAATCACCCCTCCGCTCGCCGGTGTAGCTTAGTCTTGCCGGACCCCCGTGCATACATCACATTAGGAGGGTTATGTCGGTCGAGCCTAGCTCAGTTGACCACCCAACCTATAAAGTGAACCGCTTTTATCCAAGATTTATTGTTCTTTACCATCATTCAATCTCGTAGACACTACGAATCGAAAACGTGATCTCGTTTGTGCTTTAATGCGGTTCACCGAGAACACACACCGAAAAGGCTTAACGATTTCATAACCCGTCCTCGGATCTTTAATTAGTTACTAAATTAATTAATTACCACGAATTAATTAAATTTCAACTAATTACGCGAGTTTGTATACATGCCTATTTTAATTACCAAAATTAAAATTCTACATGTATGCATGGAGTGGATTTATGATATGATGCATGTCATGGCAATTCCGATTTTATATCTATTTTATGATCAAACACATAAAAAATAAATTGCGGAAAATTTAAACACCGAGATGGATCGTTGGTACCCCCGACTAACCTATTTTCAAAGGAAAAGTAAAACTAATTCTATGTCTTCAAATCTCGATCTTCGATCTTGATCTTGAAACTTCCGGATCTCAAACCTTCGATCTTGACACGAACCACGAACGACGAGGAGAGGAGGCCGTAATATACCAATATATTTAAAATATATTTATATTAAATTGTTTTATAAAAAAAAACTTTTTATTTTTTATTTTTTATTAACAATACCCTTTCGGCCAAGGGTTGGCAAAAAAAAAAAAAATAAAAAATAAAAAATGTGACAAAAGCAAAGACATTAGGGCTGCCGCATGCAAATTAGGGCTGCCGCATGCAAATTGTCGTGACCAAATTTTGCCGGAAAAAAAAAAATTAAACAATCGGCCTCCTCTTGTGTTTACCTTCTTGATGATCTTCAATACTGTCATGTCCCGAGGTTTAAAAATTAGAAAGAAGGCCGGAGACACGTCAGTGACCGTCGGATATGAACTACTAGCCGTTAGTGATGTCATTTAGCTTATTTATGATGTCATGACTTTATTTATGTCATATTTATGTTATTCGAGTATCCCGACTTATTACCCAAGTTGTTAAGGGTCTATATCAATGAGATGTAAACATGGATACATCATTATGATGATTAATGAAAATCTCTTACTTTCTCTCCTAATTTCTTCCGTCCATTCTACTCTCAGTTTCTTCCCTTCTTCTTCCCCGTTCTATTTCTGTGAAATTCTACATATTTGTACTTGCATTTGTGACAAGTGGTATCAGAGCTAACGATTCTCGGCGAATTCTCTTCTATCTCTACTTCTAATTCTCATTTCTGGGTCGATCCAAGTCTTCACGATCAGTATACAATTATGGAATCCGGTTTAATGGTTTTGTCAATTTATTGTGCTCATATGGCGACCAAATGGGACAGGTTGCTAGAATTGAGGCCCAGGCAAGGAAAGGATATGAGTGTACAAGCTTACTATGATGAATTCTGCATTTGGAAAGAGAAAATGGAAGAACAAAATTATTTAGCTGATGAGCAATCTTATGTCGATGATTTCCTTTGTTGGTTGAAATGGGATCTCGTAGTACGAGTATGGTCATATAAATCTAAGCCCCAAATATTATCCGATGCTTTACAACGGGCACGATTCAAGAATCAATGATGAAAATTGAAGCCTATTTTCATACACCGTGGTAGTAAACGGCAAATGATTCAAATCCGACTCTAGTTAAAGAAATTAGCATCCAAGATGTTGGTGGAGTTGCAAATGAAAATGGCGCCAATGAAGGTAACAAGGAAGACTTGAGTGATGTAATTGACGAATGCCATCTGCAAATTCTACAAATGAAGGCTAAAGAGGGAAAGGTATTCGATGAAATGTCGCATCCAAATTCTGTTGATGTGATGGAAATCCAAGAAGATTGGAGTGTATTGAAGTCGAAGTTGGGCGACATCACTCACCAAATACTCTAAATGTAGTGGATGACTCCAAGACGCCAACATGGATGAAACAAGAAATGAAGTGGAACTGAAGATTATGGACAATATGGCTCCTAACACTACACAGGTAATCAAAATTCCTATCTCACCTGCCATTCTTACTGATAAGTATGTCCAAGACAACCAAAGTTCAATGCTAGTTGATGACAAATTGTGTTTGGATAAGTTATATTTAAGGTTAGATGCGATAACAAATTCTCTGTTGCCAAATCCATGGTACGCTTGTGAGAAATATGTACAGAATGGCAAAAAATTGGGAACGAAATTTATATGTCAAAGTAGTAGTACAACCCACAGAGAGTGTAAGGGTGTTATTCTCTTAATTGATACTATGGTAATGTTTTATTTCGATCCGGGTGGATGTCATTTGCCTCAAATGGGTTGTGATCTCTTCGAGCTTAATGGAGAGCAAGGAGATCATTGTTTCACAACCAATGTTGATGATGCATCTGTTAGATTTGATGAGTACTGTAATGATGCGTTCAGTGGGGAATCTGTTAGTCCATTTTCAAAGTTTGTTCCCATTTTAGAGTTGGCTATGAGTATTCAAATTGGTTTTATAATGAAGGCTTATGTCGTGCTTATACATGCTAGGATGTTGCCTAACCGAGAACTGCGACAAGTTTTCACAGAATGGAACAGAGAGGAGTTTCCGATTCTTATGATTGAAGAACCCATAATCATTGTAAAAACAAGTAGTGATCTCAAGGGTGAATGGTCTTCCACTCCAGAATTCCTAAATGATCAAGATTTCTGGTGGATATCCTTATTCGTCTACCTTAATACAATTGAGGAAAGAGGCTCACAGCTTGGAGCTCGTATTCATGTCAGGCGTGTTGTTCAAAATGATATTTGTTTGCCTAAAGGCTTGAAACCTTTAGTGTTGTGGTTGAAGACAGGTGAGCTGGATGGTTCCTTACTTGACGAAAATTTTACACAGCCACCCCAATTGTTCTGTAAATGGATTGTTTGGCGTATAGCTTCACTGACTGTACGGTCACTGTTCAAGGCCCGATTTGGTGTTGCTCACCTGACTGGAATTCAAGAGATTGGGGAACCTTATGATATCTTAGTGAAACAAATTGGATTAATTGTTGATTTTCAAGCCGGTTCGATGCGGGAAAGTGAAACTTATTTTTCTGAAGTATTGGCTAGAATGATATACAGATTGTTTTCAAGCAGTCAGAACGAATCGGCATTACTTAATTTGCTTCAAATGCATTTTTACAAGTCTTATTCGTACGTAAAATTAATGTATCTTACCGCAAACGGAGCCAAGCTGAAGACTCTTGTGGGAAAAGGTTTTATTTGTGTGAATTATTACGGCTTGAAACAGATTAAGCCACTACACTTTTTGCTTCCTACATTGGTTTTAAGGCATGCCATTCCACCAAGTTATCAATCAACTAATATTGGACTATTTCCTCATGATATGATTATTCATTTGAAAGAATTTTGTTGGAACCTGGCTCTGATGGGTAGTGAGAAAGAGCTTGCTTCAGCTGTGAAACTAATCAAAGAGAATATGGGGAGAAAACAGGTTTCAGAGAGGAGTTTGGAATGGCTGATGAGTGCTTTTGGTTATGAGCCTGAGTCACCATGGAAAAGGATCAGTGAGCTTGTTCTTGGTGATGATTCGATTTATGGGTTGATATATTTGGAGATGCTTTTCTTCATAGGATGGAGGCAATCATCCATCCAGATTTGAGGAGCCGATGCAATTTCAATGCAAAGCTTCCTTCTTGGATGATCAAGTTTGGGGTAAATGAATGTAGTGTTGATGCAAGTTGTCTGGATCATTTGAAGCATGGTAATGTCTTGCTTATGTCTATGATTGGTCTATCTAAAGTTCCAAGGAAGTCCAAAGGTACTTATTATGCGGCCGGGTCTATGCACCATTTTCGTTTACATCCTTGAGGACAAGGATGTTTTGAAGAGGAAGGGAATAGGGGTACGATTGTTTTTGAAACAAGATGAATGGTTGAACGGAACTGGTATACACTACAATCCACATATGAAGTTCTTAGCTTGTTTTCTAGTTGACTGGGAATTGCTCTCGCTATTTATTACTTCTTCGAAATTCCAAATTGGAAAACTGAAGAACTTGATGGGGCTATTTGTCACCTCATTTGACTATAATTGCCTGAGGTTTAACAATGACTACGCTTCACAAACCAAACTTCTTGGATAGGATGCAAGGGATTCGATTTAGAGGACGCCATTGATGTTAATAATGCACTGAGCGTTATATGGGTATTGGTTCAAACAAAGTGGGACAACAATTGCCAAGGTGCTTTTCAATCTTATCCACCTGCTTTGCTTCGGTAAATGCTCCTGTTGTTTCGTAAATGCTCAAATTTTGAATGGTTTTCTCGCACATTAATTCTTATAGCAATATCAATGTTCTTAAATTGGATGACTCTGTTATGGCAACATTGTTGGCAACCTTGTTTAAGCTTGGCTATCTTTGTTGTAACAACTCCACTCAAGGCAATGCTAAGGGTCTTCATTTCAATGTTGTTTTGGAAACATCAGGTGGGGTGTAGGAAGGCTTTTGGTCTTGTGGCGCTTGGCATTTTGGAGAACTTTGTATGGGATCCCGGCCTTGTTTGGGTTTTCATTTCACCACCTTGAGGACAAGGCGGTTGTTGAGGGAAGGATTTGTCATGTCCCGAGGTTTAAAAATTAGAAAGAAGGCCGGAGACACGTCAGTGACCGTCGGATATGAACTACTAGCCGTTAGTGATGTCATTTAGCTTATTTATGATGTCATGACTTTATTTATGTCATATTTATGTTATTCGAGTATCCCGACTTATTGCCCAAGTTGTTAAGGGTCTATATCAATGAGATGTAAACATGGATACATCATTATGATGATTAATGAAAATCTCTTACTTTCTCTCCTAATTTCTTCCGTCTATTCTACTCTCAGTTTCTTCCCTTCTTCTTCCCCGTTCTATTTCTGTGAAATTCTACATATTTGTACTTGCATTTGTGACAAATACCATGATCTTCAACACATCATCTTCGTCGTCTTGAATCCGGATCAAAATTAAAATTACAAAGAAGTACATTTTTGTTAAATTTTTACGACGAAGATACTTATAATTGATTAAAAATTTACGGTCAACCATTACAATCATTACCGGATCCCCCCAAAAAATTAATTAATTAGTTATTGGGTAGGAACGAATCTATGTTGACGAAAGGGAGTACGTGGAGTAATATCAATTTCATCCATTGTCTACTACGAAGAAGATGTTACTCGTTCATGTACGCATCTATTACGAAAATTGTTACTTATTCAAATCATTGCTCAGAGATAAATTTCTAATAATAGTCTGAGGTTGTGCATCAACTACATAGAGCTTAATAGACCGACAGTGAAGAACAAATATCCTTTGCCATGCATTATTGATTTGTTTGACCAACTACAGTGGGCTAAATTGTTTTCCTAAGTAGACCTCAGATTCCGGGTATCACCAGGTGAAGATAAGGAAGGAATATATTCCGAAAAGTGGCTTCCGCACTAGAATGTTAATGAAGTATATTTCCTTTGGTCTCTTAAAAGCCGTGTTCCAACGCAATCCTTTTAAGGAGATTTCGCCATTTCCGGAATCCCCATTACTACCACTAAAATCACTGGAATGGAATCCCAATGATGCATCACCACCACCGCCGCCGCCATTGGAGAAATCCCTAGAATACCCTTGCAACAATGCGATATATCAATCGGAGAGATGCCTCGGATGTAATTCCAACAATGTCCCATCACCATGTCTTAAATATTCATCAGTACATACTGATATACCCGGATTGGAGTGGGGCCCTGTTCATCCATATTGGGCCTACAATCTCAGCCCATCAACACAGATAATGGGCCTCTATCTCCGCTGGCCGCTGCCACCAAGCTTCTTATGGCCGCTAGCTACAAATCGGGGCCTGTCCGCCGACATTAAGCCGGACCCATTCTCTCCATGTGTTTCCTACCTATATACTTAAGGCAAAAACGAGTCCGCTGATCGACCATACTTCTCGCTGCTCGCTGTTCGACCATACTACTCGCTGCTCGCCATGCTTATCCAAATGCCAATCCAAATAGGCAACACTTTACACCGGCTAGACACTTGTATTGCATGCATGCTTAACTTAGCTATATACTCTCAGTTGTCTTGTCGATGAACAGTAAACCGACTTACTTTTTAGCCTATATATATATGGGATCACATTGTAATAGAAGAAGGCTCTCTCTCTCAAGCTTTAAATATAAATCTAATACAAGCAGAAACTCTGCCAATTTGTCGACAGATTAACTTGTTCATCTTGTAAACTGATCCGGCAGCCTTGTTCTTATTCGCCACCCTAACCACACCGGAGAAATCATTCATTTCAGCCTCATATCCTCAAGATAAACACTGTTACCGCAAATCTGGTGTTCAGCGCTACATCAGTTGGCTCCGTTACCGGGAAAATCATTATCATTCAGCATTCGAGGGCTACTTATTCCACCACAAAGACAATTTCACGGTGTCTCAGTAAGTCGTCATCATCTACAGCCTATCGATCAACTTGCACAGAGGAGATCATCAACTTCATTGCAAACTCACACTTGAGTCCATTTAAAATACCCAGGTTGGTTTATACATCTTTTCATCGGTTTCAGATCTTCAAGTAAGGAAAGTTTGGTCATCTTTTCGTTTGCAAACCGCCCATAAATCATAAGTCATGGTCAAGTGGAAAAACATGAACCTCGCAACACCAAATAAAGCATCCAATCGTGGATCGCCCGTGGAGCGAGCACACCCCGTGGAGAAGTTAGTCGAAGGGTTATGTCAGATGGGGCAGATGTCAACCCTGCCCTCACAACCGACATGCGAGCATACATACGGGAAAGAGCTAAAGCCCGCGAAATACATGAGGAGGCGGTTAGGAAAAACAAAGGAAAGGGAATCGCCGGGACATCTAACCCAAATAACGAACAAGAAGCTGTTTCAACAGGGGGAGCGTCCCCACAGCAAGATATATACAAAATAGCTCTACAGGCACACATGCAGTATGTAGAGGAGATGCGGATAGGAAATACACATTAATTGCCGAAGGACTACCGCCCCAACCTATCCGCAAATTCACCCTCTCTCAACCCGCACAAAACAGAGAGCTACAACCAACTTTCAATCCTCCAAAAGTAGTTCAACATCGATCGAGTTAGAAGGAAGCGACCATGCGACCTCCCAACCAAGAGAAAATAGAAAATCAAGACTTGGTCGGTGGGGCCCGTGGTCGACGATCGCGGTGCACCTCGGGCGACCTAGAATCCTCGACAGTTCGTACTGCATCAAGGACATGGGGACTCGCAAGATCCGGGGACATATCGCGTTCCCGCATATTCCCCGAATCAAGAGGAAATGGGAATAATGAAAAAGCAGATTGAGGAATTACGAGAAAGGAACAAAGGGTGTTAAAACGGTTCCGACATGGGAACAAGTGTGCTTCATCCCAACAGATCTTGGCGGCTCCAAGAGGGGAACTCATTACCCTAATTTTATCAATTACCATGGAGCGACGGATCCTTTGATTGGCTATCCGCTTTTCAAAGCAGAATCAGTTTGTACATCTAGCGAGGAGGCTTGGTGTATAGCATTTGTGGGATCAATGCAAGATAGGGCAGCATCATGGATCCGCAGTCTTCCTCCCGGTTCGATTTTATCATGGGATGATCTGATCAACAAGTTTATAGCTGAATTCAGTCGGTAGGAGGACCAAAAAAGACGCACATTGACCTGCATGAGGTCCGACAGGGCGACAATGAGGCTACCCGCAGCTACTATGAGCGGTTTTATAAAGTGTACGAGCTAACCAGGGGCATAGCAGATAACGTCGTCATGACTAGCTTCGAAACAGGGTTGAAGCCGGGGTATTTGAAATCTTATTTCGCTTTATCGCCACCAGCGAACCTACAAGAGATGTTGAGCTCGACCAGAAAATACATTGCAACTGCGGGAAACGAAGGAGCGTCTTCGTCCAACAAAGGCAAACAGAGGGCTGAGCGAAGCCCGCCAAGAGACACCCGCAGAGGGGCGGATAGGGAGATCAAGAAACCTGAAAGATTTAAGGAAGAGCATTTCACGCCGCTCAGAATTTCCTATTCCCAAGTGTTGAATGAAATCAGAGACGAAATACCTGAACCATACCCAATGGTTCCTGACACACGCCGCGATGCATCCAAATTTTGTGGCTATCACAGGGATAAGGGTCACACTACCGATGAATGTATCCAATTCAAACGAGCAATAGAGAGGTTGCTCGCTCGCGGACACCATGATCACCTCAAACTTGATACCGGAGGTCCAGATAGGAGGAATCAGCAAGCTCGTCAATTCGATAGGAACATTAGAATGATAACCGAGCCTCCTCCCACCAATAATCAGATTAAGAATCGCATCGATCGCTCCATCAACAAACATGTAGAAAGCTGTAGTTTTGCGAGGGAGTGAATGTGCTTCTTGCCTTTACTCGAAGTGAGTGGTGACTTCAACCAATACAGAGGATATGTGCCTTTGCATCTCAAAGGTTGTCAATCGGGCCTGTGTCAATAGAGTGATGGTTGATACAGAGCTTGCCGCGATATCCTATATTACAACCGCTTCAAAGAGTTGGGATTCAAATGACTCTAATTTGAGACCGCATAATGGCACCCTTGAGGGCTTTACCAATCATAAGATACAGAGTCAAGGGGGCCATCGACCTCGATGTTCGGGATGGAGATTATGCACCCTTTCGCACGGAAAAGGTGATGTTTTTAGTTGTCGATCTTCACCCAATTATAACATGATAATTGGAACACCCGCTTTAAAGCGCTTTGGATGGTAGCTTCCATTCGCGCATCGAGCAAAGTTTTATGTTGGGGACAGGGATCGAACGCCGATCAATGAACTCGCCATTTGTCCTAACATACATACATGAGATGAGAACAGGGGAATAAGAGGATTCGAATCGATGTACCATATAACATGGAGAACATCGACATGATCGGGTCGTTGTTGATCCTGAATCGACCAAAATAGAGTGTGAAACATTACAAGTCGAGAGATGAGCCGATTTTCGGCGATGATGATGAGTTGATCGAGGTGGTCATCAATGAGGAATATCCCGAGCAAAAGATAAAGATAGGGGCTCGACTGAGTCCTATCGAAAGGGAAAAATTGATACAATTACTCAAAGAAAATTTGAGTGCCTTCGCTTGGGTGGTTACCGACATGCGAGGAGTCGAACCGGACGTCGCCCTGCACCATCTTAACGTCGACCCTACTTTCAAGCCGATACAACAAATGCGCGCCGATTCTCAACGAGAAGGAGGCGCGGTAAAAGTAGAGGTCGGAAAGCTTCTGCAAGCGGGAATCATAAAGGAGCTTGCCTACCCTACTTGGTTGGCAAATGTAGTTATGGTAAAGAAGCACAACGGCAAGTGGAGAATGTGCGTCGACTTCACGGACATCAACAAAGCATGTCCGAAGGATCCTTATCAGCTGCCACGAATTGACCGGTTAGTTGACTCTATTTCTGGCTTTGAGGTTTTAAGTTTCTTAGACGCATATTCTGGGTATCATCAAGTACGGATGGCTGAGTCCGACAAAGAAAAAACGGCTTTGAGAGTCACTTTGAGGATTGTATTATTATAAAATGATGCCATTTGGGTCAAGAATGCGGTTCGACCTATCGGCGAATGGTCAACAGGGTCTTCGATTCAGCAGATAAGCGTAAATATGGAGGCTTACATAGATGACATGGTTGTTAAGTCCATTGAGACGGTCACGTCACCGACCTTCAAGAAACTTTCAATAATGTCCGAAAACACTCGATGAAGTTGAATCCGCCAAGTGTACTTTTGGTGTCCAAGCGAGCAAAATTTCCGGGGTTTATGGTTAGTAGTCGTGGCATCGAGGCTAATCCAGAAAAATTCAAGCTTTGATTGACATGAGAGAGCCTACTACCATCAAAGAAGTACAGAGGCTCAACGGCCGCATCATTGCGCTAGGTCGCTTCATATCGAAATCGGCGGAAAGTGTCTCCCTTCTTCAAAATTCTCGAGGCGACAAAACTTTTTCATGGAACGCAGAGTGTTCGCAGCATTTCGAGCTTTAAAAGAATATCTAGAAACCACCCTTTTGGTTAGCCCTATAGAGGAGATGTCTTTGCTTTTGTATTTAGCGGCTTCGCACGGGCCGTTGCCGCCGTTTGCCGGGCGAGGCCGGAACCTCCAAAATCCCGCTTATTATGTAAGCAAGGCTCTCATCCGTGGAGAGCCGCTATTTTAATATTGAAAAATTAGCCTACTCGCTTGTCATTGCTTTGCCCGCAAACTAAGGGCTTACTTTACCTCACACACGATAGTGGTCTTAACGGATAGTCCATCACGTCAAATATTGCATAAACCGGACCTTTCTCGGTCGACTTCTCGAGATGGGCAATCGAAATCACCGAGTTCGACATACAATATCGACCCTAAAAGCTATTATGGTCAAGCGCCGATTTTATTATAGAGACAAGCTTTAGCTCGCCACAACCCAGTTCGCCGTTAGCCCATGAGCCCGTTGCGGCAAGGAATAAGCCCAATCAATGTTGGCATTTGTATGTGGATGGGGCATCTAGTCGAAATGGCTGTGGGGCCGGAGTAATCTTGATGGAGCCCGGAACAACGGAGGAAATCGAAAAAGCTTTGAGGTTCGAATTTCCGCCACAAATAATCAAGCCGAGTATGAAGCGATGAATTGCCGGGCTCAAATTAGCCAAAGAGTTAAAGGTGGAAAATGTTGAAGTATTTTGTGATTCCCAACTCATCGTCAACCAAATCTCAAGGAATTATGACACGAATCGTGGTATTCTGTAGAAGTATGGTGAGATTGTTCGACAACCTAAAAGCAACTTTAACTATTGCGAGTTCATCGAATTGGAAGAGAGGACAACGAGCGAGCGGACTATCTCTCCAAGCTATCACTTAAGGAAGAAATTGCGATCCTCGATAATAATTGAGTATCTAGCCGTACCGCTATTGAGGAAGCACAAATCATGGAAATTGATATACCAAAGCACCAACTACATGTTGGATTGATGAAGTTCAAGCTTACATAAAACAGCCTGCTACCCGAGGAACGGACAAAGCTCGCGCTCTTAAGAAAAGAGCGGCCGGGTATATTATAAACAATGGAATACTCTATCGAAGGTCCGCAACTAGACCTTTATTACGATGTGTTCGAGAGGAAGAAAGCAAGACAATCCTTATCGAACTTCACCAAGGAGTGTGTGGAGGTCACCCCCGCTTAGTCGCTCTGCGGCACGAATAAGTCATAACCGCGGGGTATTATTGGCCAACAATTCTTAAAGACTCGTAAAAAATTGGTTCGAGAATGTCCAGAGTGTCGAAACATGCGGACATCCCACGAATACCATCTGCTGAAAGCGAGCATCGTGACCGCACCTTGGCCTTTCGACATGTGGGGGCTCGACCTCATCGGACCATTTCCACCAGGAAGAGGCGGATGCAAAGTTATCATAGTAGCTGTGGATTATTTCACAAAATGGATCGAAGCAAAACCCATGGTTAAAATTACCGCAAAAGCCGCAGGTTATTTCTTACACGATCAAATTTTTTTCACGCTTTGGCATTCCACGGGCGGTAGTATCGAGATCACGGCCCACAATTCAGAAAGACTTTTCGACCTTTGTGAGGAATTCAAAGTTAAACACCGGCGATCGTCCGTGGCTTATCCTCAAGAAACGGCCAGTGAGGCCGGCAATAAACAAATAATCAAAATGCTTAAGAAAAGCGTAGATGACAAGGTGAAAGCGGGAGGGTGGGTCGATGAGCTACCCGCCATTCTCTGGTCACTTCGCACCACGATCAAAACACCCACAGAGAAAACACCTTTTGCCCTTACCTATGGATCGAGGCTATGATTCCAATCGAAATGGCACTACCAAAGATCGTAGTCGCATTATACGAATCGGCGAATAATCTTTTAAGCAGCAGATCGACTTGGATCGGTGGAGGAAAAAGAATAGCGACTTACCATCGATTAGCGAACTACAAACAAATCGCTAAACAACAACACGACAGCGAATCCGCGACCACTCACTTAAAGTCGGGATTTCGCTCTTCGAACAGAAGGCCACGGGTATGGAGCCTGATAAAGGGAAGCTAACAAAGAAATTGGGAAGGCCCTTATCAAGTCGCAAGAGAGATCAAGAAAGGGACTTATGTCCTCGTAAATCGCAAGGCTACGAGCTCAATAGACCTTGGCATGCGGACAACCTCAAAAGGTACTACATGTAATAAATCGGCTAAGGATGTGGCTATCCCTCGTTTCACGACTTGAGTGGTTAGGCTTTCTTATTTTGCTTGTAATCTTTACTCATCTAGCGGGATGGGTCAAAATTAATAAAGCCCGACTTTACATTCTCTTTTATATGCAAATTATTACAAGTATGCATGGGTAAGAAAGAATTGTGCTCAAGAATTTTCAACAAAACTTCGGGCCGGACTTTAGAGTTGTTAAAAATAGGGGCAATATTTGGGAAATTTTAACGCAGGCACAGGCACAACTTCCTAGCAAACAAGTTATTTCGGATAAGATTCCAGAGGGGACATGATGTTATCTCGCATGCGAGTCCGCACAAGATCGACCTAGAATCTTATCTAAAACAAGGGGACGGATGTTGTTATCATCGGACTCAATTTAGACAAGAAATTCGAGCAAAAGCAAGCATACATAAAAAAGCGGGCAGAAAACAAACTTGTGAATAAAATTATAAGCGTGACATTACAAAGACAAATGTGCGGACAAAAGTGCGAGAAAAGAAAAGAGTTATACATATACGAGCACGAATAATGTTTTACAAAACAGAGCCGTAAATCTAAGAACCTCGGGCCGCATCTCTTCCCGTTATGGACATTCTCTTCACGGAGAGAATGATGCAAAGATCTCGATCAACATTTGTCTCGGATCACGGAGGGCTCTACCAACGGCTCAGCTCAGCGGTTTGCTCCACCTCACCCCCAACCTGCTCGCCCTCTTCACCGCTCTCTCTCTTGCTTCACGTAGCCGCGCACGCCTCTCGATTCGCCTCAATCACAAATGGGGCCACCCAATCGAGATCACACTCTGGAACATAGCGCCAAGCTCAATATCGAGAAAAAGGTATGCGATCATGAAATTCTCTTAGATAATCCGAGAAGGGATGGGTGAGAATCCATTCCTCTGTGGGCGTCAAGGTCGGGTTTATCGCCGTCATGAGCCAGGACGCACCTCGCGATATGATAAAACCCTTGATCATATCCCATCATAAAGCCGCGTCATCGAAGCGGCCTTGAGTGACCTTCAACACTTGAGCCTAGATCCTTCACCGCCCTTGCAGATCCGTACACACCGCTTGCTCGGCTTCCCAATGAGCTTGGGCCTCGTTAACTTTAAGCTTCATCTCTCTGCATGGCCCGATCAACAGATTTACCGCTTCCACGAGGTCGAGTTAACTTTCGGGTCTCGGTCACCGCGCCTTCGATTCTCAACCTCTGCATCACCGCGGTTAACCGCCCACGGCCAGCCAGGACACATCATTTGCGGCCCCAAGAGCTTTACGAGTTTCAACCACTCTTTCACGACATTGACACTTTCAACTATGGTGCTTCTATAATCATTGATGAACTGTGCCAAGCCGATACCAACCTAATGGAAGAAAAACCAACAAATGAGTCAATATTGACTTGAGGAAAACGACAATAAATGGAATGAAAAACAAAAACAAGAAAGGAGGTTTACCATGCTCACCGTGGCGCCAGATAAGCCCCACAAATCTTCAATACTCCCAAGAAAGGCACGGCGGGATCAACTTGATCCGCCAAAGACTACCTCGTCCGCTATCCCGCGGCCTACCTCCATCTGGATATCATTAGGGATACCCCATCTGAAATGTCTCAGCGGGGGCACATCAGCGATACCCTTGAAATTGTGCGCACCATGGCCAGGTCGAGAGGTTGTTGCCGCATGAACTCTTTGTCCAACCAGCGGCGGGACAACCTCTGAGCCCGATAGGGACTCCGCAAAGCGGCACTACTACCTTCGTACCCGCAGATACCACGTCATCGGCCACATGCTTGCCTTTATCAGTTTTGGATTTCTTAAGAGGAGGGACCTCCTGCAAGCCGCTATCGTCTCCATCGGGCTCAATCTCTTCAACCGCAGCCCTTTTCTTCTTATCACCCGCAGGCGGTTTTGTAAGAGTGGTCTGCTTCATAGTTTTGCCCGCCGCGGTTTTTTCTATTATCAAGGTTTGGGATGATTTTGTGACCTTAGCCCCAGAGGCTCCGGCCGCCGACGTCTGCAAATCGACCATGGGAAGGGGTTGTCTTAATCCTTTTAGTTCGGCGCCTTTTCACCTCACCAACGGTCTTTTGCTTGGACAATTGGTCGCGACGAACTAATCTATCCATGGTACCTGCGGGGAACAAATATATATTAGCAACTAGAACATATGAAAAGAGACATATTATGAAAAGAAGCAAGAAGAATGCAAGTAAAAATCCTACTCGGTGCTCGCATATTAGGATAACCGCGCATATATTTCACCTCGAGAAGGCATAAACCTCCCATGGTGACACTCGCCGCACCAATCGGGATGGGTCGGCAACGAGTCGACTACAACTAAAGGTTCGCCAACACCGCCTCCAGAAGTCCGGCTGCCTAAGATAGGGGTTGAGCGACGCCGAGCAACAACCTCCGCTTAAATGCCCTAGCCTGAGGTTCATTTTACGAGTATAGCCCGGATCGTCTTTAAGCTCGGAGATAAACTCATCATCGTCATATTGGGTTTTTATCTTATTCAAGTGATCGGTCTTGACCGAATTCTCCGCTAGCTTCTCAAACGGCCAGCCTACCCGGGACTCTACCTTCATACATCTTTTGTCCCAATCCGCCACCTTATCAGGAAGATCAAATAACAAGCGGGGTCTACCATGACTCGATCGACTACGCGGTTGGATTTGGCCGGCGCCGCCCTTCCGGGAGAAACTATAAAAATATAAAAGCACCGGCATCGACGGTTCGCGCCCGCTCAACCTACTGATTATAATAAAGGACATTACCACGCGAACAACTCCCAAACTCAGGTCGCAAGGCATCACTTTTAGCTCTTCCATAAAAGTAACAAAGAATGGATCAAAGGAGGTCCGAGTCCGGCGCAAAATGATCATAATGCACCACAGATAGTCTTCTTGGTCTCGCCACGAGTCCATGGCATCTTTGGTCGCGCCCATACTAACAAAACGATAGTCCGCCGAGATATCGTACGCTGCTAACGCCGAAGTATAATCTTCTCGATCCTTAAACTCCCTCCATCGGGCTACAAGTTCACTATCCGCCCGTTTCTGCTCTGCGAGTTCATTTTCAACCGCAGCGGACCTTCTCTTGGGCGCCCTCTTCTTTTTCGCGGGTTCCTCAGCGGCGGTTTTCTTGCGTACAACAATTTTTGGAGATTTTTTGGGCTTCTCCGATACCACAGCGGTTTCCACGGCTTCCTTGATCTTGCCGCTACTTTTTGCGGCTCCAGGTTTTAAAACTCTCTCCATCCTGGTGAGGAGATTGCTTAGTGCCATTTGGTCGTCATCTTCAACCTCGCCTCTCATGGCGCCCTCACTAATAATCGTGACCTCTGGGTCAGATTCTATGTTAATGGATCCAGGGTTTGGATTGTCTTCCATCTCCTCCTCATCACCGCTAGAGCTAGCATCCTCCATGCTCACCTCCTCTGACCCATAACCCGCTGCGGCCCTAGCCTCTTCGTCTGATTGTGTGTGCTCTGATGACATTCTGGAAAAGAAAAAGGGCAAGGTGGATCAGTTTATCACCCAGACATGGAAATCGGGTCGAGGTGAGAGCAATCGCACCCCGACACCTCGCCCTTCCATCTTCCTTAAATGATACAAAATTCCCAAAAAACCCCAAACATCTGCCTAGAAAACCCCCAAGTTCTCAGAAATACCCTAAATTCAAAACCAGATAAACCCTAAAATGCATATTCAAAAGCATAGACACAAATACTTGAACAAATAGCAAGAAACCACAATCAAAGCATGCACATACGATGGATCTTCTGAGAGAAAGAGCCATAAATGGCAGAAAAACATAAACGGCTTGGGCTCATGGCATTCATCAAAAAGAGGTAAAATTGCAGAGGCAAGAATCACAGCATTCATGAATTTTGTAAGAAGAATGGGAGAAATAAAAAAGCATAATCGAATCGACAAACAATAAAAGAGTGAAATTTACTTTGATTGATAATAAAGGTGATAAAGTGTTGAGCTTTGATTTGAAAAGAGCACTCGCTGAATCGCTTGCAATCGCTGAATTTCCTTGCTCTATCGCGGAGGGATTTATTAGAAGTAAAAGAGGGAAAAGCGTAAGTGTTGGGGTGACTCTCTATTTATAGAGGAGAATTGAGGGGAAACGACGCTTGGGATTCAAAATTCAAATGTAATGATGACAGGAACGGTTACCGATTTCTCTCCACCAATCAGAGCAAGGGACGGTTCAGTCCCAACCGCCGTGTCAGAACACGTGGCAGACATGACGTTTCGTGTACCGATACATCCGTTTACATTTTCTAACCGTTCAAATTTCTTCTGACGAGCATCACATCACGCGGCATAAGCGACTTCAACAGACATTATCTCCCAACATTATTTCAAGCGGTAGCATCAATCAATGCCCGCTTTGCTCACACAACAAAACACCTTTGATAGAGCGTTATCATTTGAGTAAGTCCGACAGAACGTTGTCGGCAATCAAGCCTGTCCGCTGCAATACGAGGCATATAATCGGTAATTCGCTACGCGATACTAACACTGATTCAAGCCCGATAGAACATTATCGGCGATCAAGCCTGTTCGCTACAAATGCACAGCACATAGCTAGTGGTTTTCACCAACACTAGTTCAAGCCCGATAGAGCAATATCGGCAAACTTCTATCACAAGCGACTACAAAAGAGCTTCACCTAAAGTTCTTCTTCAAGTTCTACTCTCCGCCTTGGCGGACACGCCAGGCACAGAGTAGGGGGCCATTGATATACCCGGATTGGAGTGGGGCCCTGTTCATCCATATTGGGCCTACAATCTCAGCCCATCAACACAGATAATGGGCCTCTATCTCCGCTGGCCGCTGCCACCAAGCTTCTTATGGCCGCTAGCTACAAATCGGGGCCTGTCCGCCGACATTAAGCCGGACCCATTCTCTCCATGTGTTTCCTACCTATATACTTAAGGCAAAAACGAGTCCGCTGATCGACCATACTTCTCGCTGCTCGCTGTTCGACCATACTACTACTCCGCCGCCATGCTTATCCAATGTGGCCAATCCACCGGCAACACTTCTGGTGGCTAGACACTTGTATTGCATGCATGCTTAACTTAGCTATATACTCTCGGTTGTCTTGTCGATGAACAAGAAACCGACTTACTTTTTAGCCTATATATATATGGGATCACATTGTAATAGAAGAAGGCTCTCTCTCTCAAGCTTTAAATATAAATCTAATACAAGCAGAAACTCTGCCAATTTGTCGACAGATTAACTTGTTCATCTTGTAAACTGATCCGGCAGCCTTGTTCTTATTCGCCACCCTAACCACACCGGAGAAATCATTCATTTCAGCCTCATATCCTCAAGATAAACACTGTTACCGCAAATCTGGTGTTCAGCGCTACATCACATACAATAACGTCTTACATTATTTCAATTTTGTGAAAATCCCACTACATGATTCTACTCCACTAAAGACGAAAGTTTTTATTACCACCAAAACGGAATAATTTACAACAAGAACTAGCCAAAGCTAGACTAGGGACGTGGCCGAACGCCGGACTACAAACCGGCCTAATGCCGGACAAAACAAGCGAACACAAACCAATACCCATGATTCTTCATGGATAATGGTTTTGATCCTTCATCAACAATGGCCACATTTTGGTTTTTGCTATTAAGCTTCGAATCTCAGGCAATCACATCAAAAACCTCATTTTTTTATCTCTAATATAATATAAAATAATACATATCATTATTTTACAAGATCCTGATTCAAAATACTCCACAACATCCCTATTATTATCCTTATAACATTCGAATACTATTAAATAATATATATTCAACTTCACATCTATATGCATACACATTAAATATTTATTATTTCACTCAAGCAGTATCCATATCTTTATCCCTATAATTTTTTACAATTAAATATGTTTAGGGACGTGAATAGTACATGCTCAAATGTAGGGATGCACTGTTCATATCCCTAAAAATAAATAGGGATAGAGACTCTGTTGTAGAAGACTTTTGGGTGTTATCATTATATTTTATCCTCATTTTGGAGATATGACACCTTATGGAGACTCTGATGTGAAAGATGTTGGAAGTAGCACCCGAAAGACAATTTATGTAATTTTTTTATAATTAATAAATGACAGATTTATTCTCATCTTATTAGTTGCTTCGTGCTTGTAAGTAATACACTGCTGAATACCCCAAGTCGTATCATATGTAGTCATATAATTTAGTGTGTGTCACACATGAGGATTAAGTTTACGGTGAAACACTTGAACTATTAGTCCGTGGTGAACTTTGGAGTCTATTGATTAAACCACCATTAATGCGCCCAGAACACTTTAAGGTGTGACCGTCTTATCCGGACCGTCGATATTGGTTATCTAAGTGGGGCATTTATATATGATGTACTCATATAGGACTGGACCGATTTAATCTGCATTTCTCATATAATTTCGTGATTGAGAAATCGTATTAAATCACAAGATGATCATTTATGGATTAACCTTAATCCTGAAGTGATTGCAGACTCCTGCTTGTTTCAAGATAGGGTTTGATGTGAACTCGTTAAGGATTGCTAAGAGCCGCGGTCCAAATCACTTTCATGTTGGCACTATTCTAGAATGGGTGAGGAGTGTGTGTCTCACAGATATGGAATTCATTCCTTCCTGCAAGAAGTAGAAAGACAATCCCCTTATTTGTTAATTTTAGAAACTGATCGATCGGCCGAGTTCGTATTAGTTATGAACTAATTGATCACTAGTGGGTTAATGGTAAATAAGGATAAGATGTAATGAAGAAGGTTTACGGAAACATTCCCGCTTCGTTACGGATAGTCTATGGAGGGTTAGTCTGTATGTAATGATTATATCAATGGACACTTATTGACTCGACTTTCTGAGAATAAGTTATGTCTATAATCGATAGAGTTCAGTTTCGGATTTATGGTGGTGTAATCCCGAAATTAATAAGTTGAACAGAAATATTCTGTTCGATGGATGTTTTATTCAATTTATTGTAGCTACTGGTTATAAGTCCATGGTCCCCGGGTTGGCTCCTAACACACGAGTGTTTTCTCGTTTTATGAAATCTCGAGAATAAATTAAATAGTTGGTCTATTTAATGAATATGCAATATTATTTATTTGGTAAATAATATGTAAAATAGAAAAGATATTTTCTATTAATTATAATGGCAAAAACGGCGCCACTTTGTGATAAAATTAGGAAAAGAGATTTTCCTAGATTATGTCACATGTGTAATTAATCAATTATTTATTTGTTAGATAATTAATGGAAAAATAAGAGATTGATTTTATAATCATTATCTCATTTATGGAAATTATCTCTTATTTTAAGGAAAATATTTTTTCCTTATGGAAATAGGTAATTGTAGTGTGAAAAAGACAACTCTCTCTTGACCAGTTATTTTCCTATATAAATAGAGTTCCTCATAACACAAACTACATTGAAAAATTGCGCCACATACTAAATAAAAGAAGAGAAAAATTAGTTTCTCGTTCTAGCCATTAGGAGAAGAAACTAGGGTTTTTCTTGAGCATATTCAAGGAGGTTTTACTACGAGGATCGACGTCCACCAGTCTCGTTTGGAGATACAACTCGGAAGATCACGGCTTCTCTCCGGTTAGGGTAAATCTACTAATCTTCTTGTAGATTAATTTATTATGCGAATCATATCGTGGTAAAATCGAAAAACGAATTTTAATTCGTAGCTTCCGCTATGCATGATCGAGTGTCTCGATCGATGCTGTGAATCAGATCTGACGATCCAATTATGGATCGGATCCGGATTCGGGTTTCTGTATGTCCAGCAAATGATATATATGTCAGAGATAATGACAGCAAGATTCAGTTGTTTAGATAATTATGTGTGAATTTAAATTATGTTATGATATGTTTTTCGGTTTCAGATAGAGATCTATCTATCATATATTAGTCTATAACTATTTTAATACTTTCATTATTATTATCAATAAATTCAATGCAATCAATTTTATATTTCTCTGTTATGGTATCAGAGCTCTCCGACAAACGTCGTTTGGATCCTGTGCGTCTTTTAAGAAATTCATCTAGGTGGATGTTCGTATCATTAATCTAAACGAACCCTCACCCCACCTCTCGCTTTTACCTTTATGTCAATTGATTTTTTCTTTACGGTTACTTTGAATATTCTCCGTCTCTAAATCCCCACTTTCTTCAATCTCTTTTTCCAATTTTTCTCTCCTTCCTCAACCCACGTATCTCCAAAAGTCGGTGCTTTGTTTTGTCTTGACCTCTATCCCAGGTCCCAACTCCTCCTCTCTGCTTTAATATTTCATAGCCTCTTTTTTAATTTTCATTATTTTCTTAAGACAACACCATGGCATATGACTAGGATCTGCAGCCAACATTTCTACACCTCCTGCATTCTCTCATCACCCCATGCCTCTTTTTTTTTTTTTTTTTTTTTTTTTTTTTCCTTTCTGAATTATGTCCGAATCAAATATCAAAACAACCCAATCTTTTTCCCTTTTATGTTTTTTTTTTTTTAATTAAATAAATTGCTCTCTTGTAATTATTTATCTTCCAAACCCCAGAAATCCGTGATTCCGCTTTTTCTAACATTGGCAATCTAATCCCTGAGATATTTCTTTTTCTCTCTTATAATATGACGTCTTCTCATATAACTCTTTTTCTCCCGGCTTTCAAAAATTCTACACCTATTTTCTTATTCAGCGTTCTCGTCTCAAATTTAGTCTGCCAAAAAAATTTTAGGCGCCTTTCTTCTTCAAAAAAAAAGAACTAAAATATATATACAAAAAAAGCTGCGTGAGATAGTAAAAATTTAGCCCTAGCCTTCTAAAAAAAAAAAAAAACAAGAACTAAAATATATATAAAAAAATAAAACAAAAAAGCTGCATTGAGATAATCATGGGTTTGGAAGGAAAAAAAAGCACTATTCATTTGACTCAAATCTAGTTTAAAAATCAAAAATTATTGTAGCTAACAAGATTCAAAACCGAGTCTCATGTATACAGTATATTAGAGTCTTGCAATTAAGGTAATACATTCTTTGTTCTTATAAATACAGATATATATATAATATTAGGTCGAAATTTTGTGTACTAGCCAAATTCATTGATTTTAGGAAAAGCAAGGTCATGCCTCTTTGCAGGCGCCCATTCTTCTAGTAATCAAAATCCATTGACTCCCTCGCTTCACTCCTTTCACCGGCAGATATACTTTCAATTATTTGTTTTGCTCTCTCAATCTATAAATTCTTCTTTCTTTTCTTTCTTCTATTTCCTTTTTAGGGTATGATATCCCTCCAACTATTTCTTCCTCTCTCTATCACAGGGCATGATCTCCCTCCAAATATTTCCTCTTTTCCTCCTTTATCACAGGATTCAAGCAGTATCAAGTTGTGAAGAAGTTGATGTTGATTGATAGGGAGAAGTTTGTTGCAGACACAATGTGAAAAAAAACCAGATTCATTCGTTACGTTACGAGCCACGTTACGAGCCAATCTCCATTTCATTGCATTACTATGGGATTGCGGGGGCGTGTCAGAGATAATGATAAGATTGAGTTGTTTAGATAATTATGTTTGAATTTGAATTATGTTAGGATATATTTTTTGGTTTGAGATAGAGATCTATTTATCATATATTAGTCTATGAATATTGTAATACTTTTAATATTATTATCAATCAATTCAATACAATATATTTTATATTTCTCTGTTAGTATAGCCTTGGTATCTTCCACATTCTCTATTCAATCTCTAGCTAGCTTTCATGGCTGCTTCTAATTTTTCCTCGTCACCAACTAATCTCGCACCGGTTCTGAAGTCCCGGATATATAATTTCCAGATTTGGATCGTTCAGTCATGACCCGAAGTATAATTTTTTGAATCACGCAGCCTTACATACATTTTCTGCTATATAATTTAATGCAGATGGTGAAGAAACTAAACACTCGGCTATTACAAATTCGATACATAATTTTCATTACATACTAAATCATCCCGTACATTGGTTATTGATTAGAATTCTTTTTGCACTTTAACATAATTTAGAATAATAGTGTATTTCATTGATTCAATAGGAGTAATGAGAGTACGAATATATAGGCTTGAGTGCCTTAGCCAACAAGCAACTATAAGATAAATATTAAATACTAAATATAATAATATTATTATGCTAATATATCCTCGACACGCCCCCGCAATCCTGTGGGAAGTGGCTGAACACGGAGATTGGACTTTAAACTGGAAAAACGAGGCTGAGCCAACGGTTTAGTAAGGACATCGGCTAACTAATCCTTTGAGAATATAAAAGAGATGCCGAGCTTGCGAGCGGCAACTAATTCGCGAACATGGTGGAAGTTGATCTCAATGTGCTTCGTGCGGGCGTGAAACACCGGATTATGAGCAAGGTATGTGGCGCCAATATTATCACACCAAAGAGTAGGCGGAGAGGACAATGGAACCCACATCTCACGAAGAAGACTGCAAATCACTGGAGTTCAGCGGCGGTGTTAGAAAGAGTCTTATACTCGGCCTCAGTGCTACTTTTCGAAACCGTCAAGTTTTGCTTACTATGCCAACTAATGAGATTATCACTGAGAAAGACACAATATGCCCCAACAGAACGACAATTATCACTATCAGCAGCCCAATCAGAATCTGAATAAGCCCTGAGTGAAATGGAGGAGCGGCGGGAAAAGAAGAGACCATCGAAGATAGTGTGTTTAAGATACCGAAGAATGCGCTTAACGGCAACCCAGTGAGCTTCGGTAGGCGAATACATATACTTACTAACCTTGTGAACCGCGAAGGCAATATCAGGTCGAGTGAAACTTAGATACTGTAAACCGCCAACTATGGTGCGGTAAAGCGAGGGATCGGCACAAGGAGGGCCGTCGTCAAGCGTAAGCCGTGTAGAGGCCGATATAGGTGTTTGACAAGGCTTGGCCTTGTCCAGAGAAGCACGTTGTAGACACTGGAAGATATACTAGCGCTGAGTGAGAAATAACCTATCGGAGGTAGGGAGCACCTCAATACCAAGAAAATAGGACAGAGAACCAAGATCCTTAACCGGAAAGTGCCGACCAAGATAAGAGATAACCTGCTCAACAAGAGAAGAGGACGATCCAGTAATAATAATATCATCCACATAAATCAGTACATAAACGCGAGCACCATCACGAGAGTAAATATATAAAGAGATGTCGGCTTTGGAGCCGACAAAGCCAAATTGTGTCAAGACATCTGTGAAGCGAGAGAACCAAGCACGGGGGGCCTGACGAAGGCCATAAAGACTGCGGTGAAGACGGAAAACATAGTCAGGATGGCTGCTGCATATAAACGGGCTCAGATAAATGCCCATGGAGAAATGCATTATGAATGTCCACCTGGCGAAGAGACCAACCCTGCGAAACAGCAAGAGAAAGAAGAAGACGAATAGTGACCGGTTTAACAACCGGACTGAATGTGTCAGTAAATTCAACTCCCTCGGCCTGATGAAAACCCTTGGCCACAAGGCGAGCCTTATGGCGCTCAAATCGTCCATCTGCATGATGTTTAGTGCGATAAACCCATTTGTTTCCAACAATGTTCATACGAGGATGCGGAGGAACAAGCTCCCATGTATGGTTGCGCAATAACGCGTCAATTTCCTCTCTCATAGCATTACGCAAATTCAGGTGTTTGGAGGCTTCGGTATAGGAAGTAGGGTCCAGGGAGTCGGTAGATGTAACAAGGGCTTTGGGAAGCAGATAGCGGATAAAGTCAGGCCGAGAGATAGGTTTGAGAGAATTGGTTTTAGTTGGAGTAACCATGGTATGAGTGGGAGAGGGTTCGGCAGGAGACGAATCTGGAGAGGCAAAGGCCAAAGTGGACGCAGGAGAGAGGGGTGGGAAAGGCTCAGGAGTGGGAGCCGGAGGGGGTGGGCTGGGTTGGAGGGAGGCGGCATTAAAGGTGGATTTTGTGGAGGTGCAGGCAAGAAGACAGGAAGAGGCACAGTGAGAGTATCAAGTGTGGGTTTGGAAGGAGAAGGTGTATAAGGGAAGACGGATTCATCGAAAACCACGTGGCGAGCAATATAGATACGGACAGAGGCAAGATCCAGGCACTTATAACCATGGTGGGAAGGACTGTAGCCGAGAAAAATGCAAGTTTTGGAGTGGAAATCAGTTTTATGTTGGTTGTAGGGACGGAGATGGGGCCAACACACACAACCAAATACTCGAAGGAATGCATAGTCAGGGGACCGATGATGGACCATCTCAAAGGGATACTTATCATAAAGGACTTTGGTGGGGAGACGGTTGATAATATAGGTGGCAGTGATAAAGGCATCCTCCCAATAAGAGAGCGGAAGGTTGGATTGGGCAAGAAGAGAAAGGTCGACTTCAACAATTTAACGATGGAGGCGCTCAATGGCACCAACTTGTTCATGGGTGTGGGGACATGAAAGACGATGACGGATGCCAAGAGAGGTAAGAAGAGTGGAAACGCGGCGATACTCACATCCCCAGTCAGTTTGGATGGCTTTGAGTTTGGTATTGGACTGACGTTCAATCATAGCAAGAACGTCAAGAAAGATAGTTTCAACATCAGATTTGTTTTTCAGGGGATAAAGCCAAAGATATTTCGTGAAGTCATCCAAAAAACTGACATAATAACGGGAACCATAAATTGAGGGTTCAGAAGAGGGACCCCAAACATCAGAGTAAATCAGGTCTAAAGGAGCAGTGGAGGTAAAATCAGAAGTGTATAACGGGAACCGATGACTCCGAGCCATCTGACACGGGGCACACACAGAATGGGGTGTTTTAGTATGAGTAAAGGTAGGAAGACTTTTGAGGGCTTGACGGAGCACAGAGTATGAGCAATGACCAAGACGCTGATGCCACGTAGTGGAGGTGAGAGAAGAGGCAAAAGTTTGAGGAGGGGTAGAGGGTTGGGAGAGTGGGGTGGAGAAGTGATATATGCCATATTTGACAAATCCCCTAAGGTGCGTGTAACCGGAGTAATCTTTTACAAGGAAGTACGACCCATGGAATTCAAAATACACAGAATTATCCGAAGCAAACTTGTGCACAGATAAGAGGTTTCGGGTAAGGGAAATAGTAACAAGTACATTAGATAAATAAAAAGACTGGGAGGGAGAATTAACAGAAGATGAGACATAGTGAGTAATAGATAAACATGTACCGTCGCTGACACGGACTTTGTCGGGCCCAACATAAGGTGCTGACGAAAGGGTGAGATTCTGAAGATCATGTGTGAGATGGTGAGTGGACGCCGTATCTACGATCCAATCGAGTCCGGGATGTGGGGACGCCGCATAAACTTGAGGTGACCGATGGGAGAGGGAATAGCGAAGCGGACAAACCGGAGCAACATGGCCGGCTTGAGTACAAATTTGGCATGAGATGGAATTTGTACCGGAAGAATCGCCAGAGATTGGGGGACGAGGGAGGCAACGAGCAGGCATAGAGAATACCATGTTTTTTGTTGAACAATAAAAAAAGAAGGAAAAAAATTTTATTTTATTTATGCTAAACGTAAGAGGGAAAAAAAGTTGTTTTTTTTCTTTTTTTTTTAGGACTGAAACACAAATCTGAAATAGAAGCAGGGGTGAGTACGGCCAAAGAACTACGGTCAAAGGCAGGGGAATTGGATGAAGTGGGGAGAGGGGGATTTGCTGATGGTTGGTCGACGGAAAGCACCGGTGCTGCGATTGTGAATAATGGGCTGAGGACGAAGCTTCCTGGGTGTAGGAGAGATGGCAGCACGACTGGTTGGATAAGAGGAACCGCCGGAGAAGACGATCGGAAGATCAGATGTGTATATATATATTTTATTCAAGCTTTAGGGTTGATTTAACTGGGGTGAATCGGACGATCGAAACCGCACCGGAGAGGACGGGAGATGCCATAAGAGTTGCCGGAGAAGATGATGCGGCCAGAATTTTTTTTGTTTTTTTTTTTTTTGAAAAAGAGAAGAGTTAGAGTTTAAGGAAAAATTGACGTAACGAGAGAGAGAAAATCGACTTTCTCTGATACCAACATAATTTAGAATATTAGTGTATTTCATTGATTTAATAGGAGTAATGAGAATACAAATATATAGGCTTGAGTGTCTTAGCCAACAAGCAACTATAAGATAAATATTAAATACTAAATACAATAATATTATTATGCTAATATATCCTCGACACACTTTGGGTTTGTAAATTGATGTTTTGCCCTTTGATGACTTGGTAATAGATCACTTCCAAAACAAAAAAAAATCATCTCGTACATGACTTATACAACGGTGACTAGTATTGTCACTGAGTCTAAAATTACACTTTTTTATCATACAAAAATTCAAGTTGAGTCACTAGAACCTAAAATGCATTTTTAACGATAAAACAACATGTTTTTAACAACAAAACAACAATGTTTTAATATTAAAAAAAACCTGAAACGATCTCAGTGAGGTGCCACCGGAATCACACAGACCTACACCTACAGATATACCATTGATAAAGATTGGGAGTCGAAACGTTCCAGGGTCTCCTAATTTTTCTACCGTTTCAGAATCCGGGTAATCCTCAGAGTCTGAAAACATGGTGTCCGGATCCTCCTCCGGATCATCGGAGTCGTAGTCGGACGATATATTAATAAGCTCGATAGGGAACGTACCTGGCCGATAAGTCACATACTGCTTCAGGTTTTCCTCTGCTTCCCGTTTAAGTGCTTCAGTCTCCTCCTCCACTCACTTATTGTCAGCTTCATATTGCACTCTGGCTTCTGATGATACATAGAGATTGGTTTGATGTTCAACACAGTACGAGGCATTGTGTCTGACTCGTCTAGCCTTAATCGCTTTTTTTTTCTTGACTGAATTCCCGAAGTGTCCGGATACTTCCTGCAAAAGAGACAAAATAAAACAAAGAAAAGGTTATCAACTCCCGCTCAGTTGGGGATGAGCCCAACTGTTGCGGACCTACTAACTAAAATCAACAGGGAATAACACAGAATAACAAAGGTTGTTCAGAATTCGATTTTCTAGGTCTCGGTAACCCGGGGGTAAACCACGGTAAACCGGACCTAAAATTTCTTATTCTGGCAGATTAACAGGTGCAGGTTTGATCCAGAACGACTCAAGACTCGAAAGAAAATAAAATAAAATAAAAACGACTTCTTAATCAGAATTAAAACGTTTATCCTTAAAATTGGCCATTGTCCCCGGCAACGGCGCCAAAAATCTTGATTGCGTATAAGTCACTAACGTCGATATTACTAGCAAGAATACTAGGTACATCGTATTATAGTAAATGCGAGTCAAGTCGATCCCACAGAGACGATGCAACTTTAATTATAAACGATTCTAACCTTATTAAGAAGCGACATATAGGTGGTCATTGACCAACAATAAACATAAAAGAAACATGGTATTTCTCCCCCTCTTCCCACCGATTTACTAACTTGGATTAGTTAATCCTTAAGTTTACTTCCCCACATAATTTCCTTAAAAAAATCGAGCGAGCTTTTAATTTAGTTTTAAAGCTACGGGTGCAACTCCTAACCCTATCTACTCCGACAATGGTATTAGACAATCTATACGCAATCTACCTTCCTTACTTGGTCCGTAATAGCCCATATGTATAAAGAACTAGAATTGCCGATATCGAGCGCTAACTCATACCGCTAACCCGCCTGACAAATTATCGACCAGCGATCGACACGTTACAGGGTCCATCAAGACTATGTCCAAACTAACAATTCACTATTCGTATTTCATGCTAGTTTTACGATTACAATAAGCAGATTGGCCAGATCTAACCTACTGTTAATTAAACCTGCCGATCAACGTAGCTGTAGTGAATCCTCCAGATTAAGTTGCCTAAATATTTCCGCGGTAAACCGGTATAGACCGCCGGGTTACTGACATCATCTTTTCTTAATTCTGGATCTACATTGCTCAATTACGATTAATCTAAGTAAATCATGGGGTCTTTAAACATGTAGATTAACTAGAACACATAAATGCGAAGAGATCTACCATATTGAAGACAAAAAAGAACGTTCAAAACTTCATACCTTCAACAATGGAGATCTAGCTCGATCTACTCAAGCTAGAGGGTAGAGAAGGGGAGAAAACCAGAAATAACTCCTCAAACGCTTGGAATAATTTTATTTCATCAAATTGTATAATGTAATTGAAGATTTAATAATAAGATATGAAAAGCTTATCAAGAACTCTGTTAATGCGGCCTTATATAGATACAATGACCGACTTATGATTCTCATAAACCCTAACCGACCTAGTAGAGGCGGTAGAATCAATTTCGTGTCCATCAAGGCTTCGGTTTACCGGCCCTAGTCCACGGTAAACCAAGCCGACTTTTCTCATTTTTCTTCAGCAGACTTCTTCTTGGACTTTAATCACTTGGCCCAACATGCTCCTTTTGGTCCAGATCCGTTCTCCAATTCTCCAGATTCGGTACATCCTATAAAACACATAAAATGAGGCAAAACAGTACCAAATCTTCGGGAAAATAACATAGATGCAGAATTACGATCCTAGGAACACGCACATAGCATTTAACACATTTTCCACATAATAACGAGCCTATCTATCCTCTCTTGAGCAGAATTCATGGTGAATATAGGTATAATTAATGATAACATTTAGAGCGTTATCAGTGGTAAGAGTAGGACTATTCACATTATCACTTTGATTATCATCACAATTGTTGGGGGAAACCTCAACATCCTGACTGACAGACACATTGATGTCCTTACTTTGGAAGTTTGAGGGTGGACATTGGACTCATATCCAGTGATATTCAAATGAACGGTATTGACAAGATTAGGGTCAAGAAGCACACCCCTGTTAGGTCCTTGTGCAAAGCCATTTTTAAAAGGAATTCAGACTCATTAAAACAACATCTCTACTAATGTAGATCCTTCCAGATTGGTCAAGACACTTATAACCCTTATGTTGAGGACTCAGACCCAAGTTCACACACTTTACAGAATGATAACTGAATTTATGACTATTGTAGGGCCTGAGGTTAGGATAACAAGCACATCCAAACACTTTGTACTTCGTGTAATCAGGTTTGACTTTAAAGAGAACTTGTGAGGGTGACTGATTGTTTAAGACAGGGGTAGGAAGATCATTGATAATATGAACAGCGTGTTCAAATCCATTCCACAAAAACTTCAGAGGCATGGAAGACTGGGCTAAAAGAGTTAAACCCATCTCCACTATATGTCTATGCTTTCTCTCAGCTCTACCATGTTGACCATGTGCATGAGGACAAGGATGTCTAAAGGCAATCCCACTTTCTTTCAAAACAGATTCAAACACTCTATACTCCCCCCCCCCCAAGTCTGACTGCAAACATTTAATAGTAGTTTGGAATTGGTTTTCAACAAGTTTCTTGAAGGAGAAAAAAATCAGATAATGCATCATACTTGTGTTTAAGAGGGTATATCCATGTGTACCTAGAGTGGTCATCTATGAAGTGAATGTAATACTGATACCCTAATGTAGAAGTGACAGGTGCAGGACCCCCTATAAATCAGTGTAAATCATATCAAGGACAGACTTAGCATGAAAAGTAGACTTATCATAAGGTAAGCAATGTATTTTACCAAATTGACAAGCTTCACAAAAAGAAAGATTATCATTAAAAGCAACATCACAAGAGTTTAACACAGTTTTCAAAATAGATTTAGAGGGGTGGCCAAGTCTTTTGTGCCAAACATTAGGGTTTTTCTCAAGAAAAAAGGAACAAACAAAAGCATTACAGGAATAATTATTATGGGTGTACACGGTTCGGTTTGGTACAGTTAATGGCCTTACCGAAACCGAACCGAAATTTTTGGTTAATTGAAATTCGGTACCGAAACCGAACCATTTGTTTTAGATAACCGAATTGAACCGAACCAAATATACGGTTTGGTTCGGTTCGGTTAACGGAAAATAGAAATAAAAATAAAAATTCTATTTGGTTATAAACGATTTGGTTTTTATTCGAATTTTTAATTCGGTTAAAAAATCGTTCGGACACGGTTCGGTTATATACAATTTTTCATAAACGCTTACAATGTTTTGGTAATGAGAACTAGTAATACAAGTTAATTATAGACATTTCGGTTACTATTTTCTATTCAATTTCGGTTAACCGTTCGGTTTTTCATTCGGTTCGGTTTTTGGTTCGGCTACGGATAATTTACAGAGTTATCCGTAACCGAACAGAAAATTTCGGTTTCTCTATAATACTAACCAAAATCGAACCAAAAGTATTATTAACCGAACCAAATTGAACCAAATGACCTCGGTTCAGTTCGGTTTTCGGATAAACCGTATCCGTGTACACCCCTATATTAGGCTGAGATAGCTTCTTGGAGTGAAGGGAGATTTGTTGAATGGAGCTTTGAACAACATGAATTTGGTAGAGACCATGCCTAAGAACTCCTGTTTGCAGCCGGGTCTTTGTTTCCTTGTCCTTGACATAACAACACTAATTGTCAAATTCAATTATAATAGGATAATCATTGGTTAACTGAGACACACTAACAAGGTTTTTTGTCATACTAGGAACATGTAAAGAATTTTTGAGTGAAGTGGTGTGTTGGTTTGTGTAGGTAAAATACAAGATCCAATGTGTTTAATAGGAAGATGCTCACCATTCCCAACAGTTAGGTTATCTGATCCTGTATAATCCCCAGTGAGATGCAAATTGTTGATGTCTGTGGTGATATGATTTGTTGCACCACTGTCCATGTACCAGGCTGCGTCCATTGTGCTTTGACGAGTGGCAACAAAAGCCTGTTTAGAGCTATTAGAGCTAGGAGATACAAAGTCCTCTTCAAACCTGTGCCATCAAGCAGTCACTATATGCCCAGTTTTTCCACAAAGTTGACACACAGGCCTGTTAGAAGAGCTGTTGTTGGAGTTTCTGTCACCCCCTCTATCTCTTTTGCCTCTACCACATCTACCTCTATTGGAGGAATTTGAAGGATTTGCAGGTCTAAGGTTAGAGTTGGATCTAGGACTTGACCTGCTAGCAAAATGAGCAGATGGACCTCCAGTACCATCACCTGGAATACCTACATTGAACCTGGCAAGCAATCTTTCATGAGTTAAGATCTGAGATTGAACCTCTTGCCAGTTCATAATTCCAACCCTTGAAGTCAAGTTCACTATGACTGCCTCATATTTCATGAGTTAAGAGCTGAGATTGAAATAAACATTGAAATAAACTCACCATTTTAGTTAAGAAGCTCATTTTCGAAAACAATATTGAAAGCCACAATCACCCAATCAACTCAAATGAATGATAAACTAGACAACGCCGGCCGGACAGGGTCACTCCATCAAGTAAACAAAAAAACACAACTCTATCTTTCTTCTTTTATCCTTGTCCGAAATCGAAACTCGGTTTCATTCTATTGTAGATATTCTTTTTCTGCCTGCACAAAAGAATATAATTGTTAAGACATTACAATAAGAATACCTAATAAAGTGGAAACTAAAAATATGAATTCCAATAATGGTCTATCATCAAATTTAAAGGGGAAACTAAAAACATAAACAACATCAGCCAAATCAAGAATATAGAATGAAAAACATGTTCTGAAATCCGATGAAATCAAGTTGTTTTAGAGCAAAAATATTAAGGAACTTTTCAGCCAATGTTAGATAGACTTTAGCATTACCTTCATAGATCCATCATTACCAAGAAGTTGCTTGACAATTAAACAGCTACAATACAAAGATCATTAACATTAAAAGTATAGGATACTTACATGCCGTTCTATTCGTTTCAAATTCACAATACATTAAGGGGGAGAAAACTTAAAATCTATGTGTGACATATACAGGTCAATCGGGCTCTAGGAAGTTGAGTGAAAGAATGTGCATCAACATATTTGGAATAAAACTTACGAATATATTAGACTTAAACACGCACTGGATGTAAACAAGTGGCAAAACAGATCAGGTATGTGAGTAAAACTAATGTCATGAACATATGCAACGACTCATACAAAAAGGAGACAAGACTAAACATATAAGATTCAAAAAAGCATTCTGGACAGGCCGAGCTAATGTGATCAAACAGATGCATAAACAGGATTAGTGCAAGGCATTTCAAATTGCAGGCATATGAGACCATAACTCATAGAATTATGGCTAACTATCTAGGACAAGCTCTCTAGCTATATATAGATTTCGATCTCTTCACCGACTTTGGAAAAAGGCCTGAATACGATGAACATTCTTCATAGATAATATAAAACTCATACCATGGTTATACTAAATTGGAATGAACATGCTAAACGGAAATAAAGTTAATGCTGTTTGGAACGAAAATTACAACAGAAGTAGGCACTTACTTACGATCACACAACACAAGAGAACCACCATAGAAGTATATAACACAAACACCATCCTCTTTTTTCTTTCACATTACTTCCTAATACGACCCGGGTCATCGTGAACTTTGGTATGTATAAAAGAATATTACCATTAAAGCAGCTTGTAAATATTAGAAGCATCTTCCAATTAAAAACAATTTCAAAATCTCTACTCTTATGTTGAAAAATCATATTTAGGTATGTCAGTACACGTGACAAACTACCAATTTACGACATGACAAACTTCTAACAATAGATTTAAGACATTCCAAACCTTTATCCCTGGCTTTTAATACACACCATACAACAACAAGAGTCATAAGTCTTGCATGAAAGTAAAAAAACCTTACATAATGCAGGGAGAAACAGTCGCTCAAATCCTCTCACAGGGACTTTGACAATCGCCAAGCTGTCGTACTAATTAGCCAGATTCGCTTGTGAATCTTATCCTACAAAAGATGAATAGTTGTTATTATAAAGAAACGGAGATGTAAAATAATACACAATTGGATGAGTAATTGAGGCATCACAACTCCTAATAAAATGAAAATCTAGTTTGTTCAATGTAGGTCTTGTTTTATAAATGAATAGGAAACTCACCTTAGGTTTTGTGTCATTTATCTTCTAGGCTTCACCATTGTTAGGCCCACTATGAAGAAGCTTATATAATAATTTTTTATCCTATTCCTACACAATAGAGGTGAGTATATGTCAATTGGAATTCCACGCCCTTATAGAAATAGACTTTCGAACAAAAGGACTTTGAGGAGTTGGGATGGATTGATCAGTTGTGATATCAACATACAATTTGCTTCTAGTCGCCTAACAGCCTCCTGGAAGAAACATATACAAAATTAGAGTTTCATAAGAAAAAAAATAAAGCTAAAAATGCTTAAAATGCAGAACACCATTGTAGTGAAAAATACACAATGTGAATATGCAAGTAACTCAAATGAACTCCAATGCACAAAATTCATTTTTTAAGAGATATTTTTTACCATGTCTAACTTTGTAACATACGGGAATAGAAAATCTCTTTCTGGTTAAAATGGTTTTGTTTCAAACCATCTTTATTTAATCAAACTAGAAATTACTATGAAAATACAGGACCTTTGAGAAAATTATTCAAGTTCTAAGCCTCAAGGTAAAATAAAATGGGATCAAACTTAGTTTCATTGTTTGAATCGTCAACATGTCTCAAACTGTGATCAATATTAGTTGCATTTAGTATATGGTCTTCCAATACGCATAATGAAAAACCCCTAATCAAGATACATTTTTACTTAAATTCGATCAAAACCTTGACTTGATTCTTTCAACCCACCTACTTTAATTAATTTAGAAAAAACACATTATACAAGGCAGACTCAAATAATTTATGCAAAAAATACATGCAGCCTTCCCCTAGGCGTTGGCCTGGATTGAGATCTCCAAAATGGCCAATGGTTTCAAGATTTGAAATGGAGCATTACAACATCCTTGATGGTCATGTTCCAAAAGATTCAGAGATGGAAAACATGAAATATAAGTTTTCAAAGCTTTTGTTAGGAGAAGACATGTCTGTAAGTGGCAAATGTGTTGGCTCTGATGTAGCAATATGAAATGCTATAACAAATCTCTATGCATCAATTTTTGGGCAGCATTTGAAGTTAGAACCATTAAGTTCTAACAAGAAGTTGGCATGGAAAAGGTAAATGACTTGTCTGCTAACTGTGAGAGTAAAAAAAATTGCTTTAATGTTGCGGTGATGGTTAGCAGACCAAGATCAGACTTAGCAATAAACCTCCCTGCTTTGAAAAAGCTTGATGCAATGCTGCTGGATACATTAGATAGCTTTGAGGACGCAGAATATTGGGATGTTGAACAAGGAAACATGTCTGGGAATTCAACCCGGTCAGGATCATTTCACAGAATTCCAACACCGCAGCACACGGATGAGAAGTAGTGGCTGCAGCTTTCGTGTGTTCCAACTGGTGGGCTCATTGAATGATCAAGAAAGCATCCGCAATATATGCACGGATGCACCAAGCAAATTCGTAAAGCTGCTAAATCTCTAAACAGTAGCATGCTTTTTGATATTGACATCCCAGATTCCTATATTTCATCATATCCAAAGAGTGGAAAATCAATTCTGGGAGACACAATTTACAGCTACATGACAAGTGCAGAAAAGTTCATCCTAGATGATCATCTAAACAACTTGACAATAAACTCAGAACATGAAGCACTTAAGCTTGCGGACAGGATTGAAGCTTCGATGTACATATGGAGACGTAAAGTGTGTCCAAAAAGCAACAACTCGAAATCACCATGGAATTTAATGATGGACTTCATGTCTGATGTTGATTATCAGACAAAGAATCATATCTTGTGTCAAAAAGCGAGCAGAGATTGTTTTTGCTTTAAAACAAAGGTATCCCGAAATTTCACAGACATCATTGGATGATAGATCCCGAACAATAAGGATGTTGGGAAAGCAATATTAGAGAGTTATTCAAGAGTGTTAGAAGGCTTGGCATACAACACAGTGGCTTGGATTGAAGATGTTTTGTTTGTAGACATGGCCATGAGAATGAACTATTATATCCAGCAGGACACACACTTATTATCAACCAGGCAGACCTCTAATAAGGGCAAAAACTTCTTAACTAAACTAGATCAAGTTTTCAGCTTTTCCATCTATAAATATGTACACATCGACACTTCATCCCCTCATATAAGATCTCGTCTTTTGTCTGGAATGATACAACACGAACAGAAAGAGATAATGAGGGAAGAAAAAAATTACTCACAGAACTCAGAAGATTAAGAGAGCTGCAGCAACCGGCGAATCTTTCGTTGTGTTCTTTAAGCAGCAAATAGTGCAACACGGTGACGCGGTGGTCCGGTGGTGGAGTTCGGTGCTGCGTCTTCGCTCCTCAGGCTTCAGGAGGCCGATGTAGTGCTCGCACCTACTCGCATGCTCAGTTCTCATCCTTGCCTTAGAGTATAGAGTCGTCTACCGGAATTGAAAGCTGAAAAGACGGGTGGCTATGGAGGGAGCTGGGGAAGCGGCTGGGAGGAATTTGGGGATTAGGTTAATCGGATGAAAGAAATGAACGAGGGTAGGGAAATTTTAATTTTCTATATATTTTTTGAATGGGTTGGTATTAAAATATAATAACCTGTATAAAAAAAATATTATAACAATAATAATGAGAGGAATTGTTTTTTTGTTGATCAATTAATGAGGGGATATATGATCAGTAATGACGGGAATCGAGATTTAGTCATTAACTTGTCAAATAATTTAAGTCCTCTCATTAGAACTACCGTTTAATGATGAAGTTTTGGCCCATCATTAAATTCCCCTCATTAAAATTCATTTTTCTTGTAGTGCAGCATACCAGGCTCCGATACCAAGATGAAATAAATGGTACAACAGGGAATATTCATTAACCAAAATCTATCAGTCTATTGTACACGTGGATAATGCCACATCACACACATAGGTGGCATATCTACACTGAACCGTTGCAGCAGATAGTAGTACTACCTCCGGTCTAAAATATAAGTCATTCTAGGTGTTTTCATACAGATTAAGAAAAAATGGTTGAATGTCAAAAATTTAAAGGTTAATGTCTAGAACGCCCTTGACTATCATTAATGCAGTAATTGTTAAGTAATAAAAAGTGGTTGGATTGATAAAAAATTAAGGGTACGATAGAGAAAAGAGTAATAATTGTTGCATTGGTAATATAGAATGACTTATATTGTGGGATAAATCTAAAAGTGTAGGATGACTTATATTTTAGACCGGGGGTAGTATATCTTTAGATTTCTTTCACCTTTTTACAATCTTTATATTCTACAATCAATGTGATGTTTGTGTAATTTTTTTTTTTAAAAAAGTGATCACGGAAAAGCAAAAAGATATTTTTTCACGAAGTCTTCAGCCTACCCTGATGGGATCCAAACATTCTGAGTATTTCAATTGTTTGGCTCAAACACTTTCACGAAGGGAAGGGAAGAAAAATAAACAAATAAATATGGTTGCCGACCCGATATCTACATTTTCTTGATTCGTTTCAACTCCTCTAAGGGATTGCCAAATACTTCATCCTGAGGAAACCTTTGATATTTCTTCCTACAACGGCATTTATACTTCAGGTGGCCTTTCTTCCTACAACGGCGATCATAATTCAGGTAGAAAGCCTTCACTTGTTTACGATCTTTCCAAAAAAATTACCCAGGGAACTGATGCGACACACCAGCCCAATTAGTTTCATCTTGCAGCTAAAAAAAAGTATTATCGGTAGTTAGAAAGGGAGAAGAATCGTAAAGATCTAGAAGTTCAATAATTGAGCTGACGAATATAATCTTAAAAGGAAGGGAAGATGTTTAAAAGCGTAAAAAGAATAAAACACATGTCGGAATGTGATTGAAACAACTAATAACTCTTCGAGTCTCTACGATAAAATTTTCCCCATAAATACAAATTTATCTCACTTCAGAAGCCCCTACGGCAGTTATGCTTATACACAATGCATGGTACTGCTGCTTACAAACCTGAGCAATAGTTTCTAATAATAAAATTAAAGGTTAAAGGTTGTAAATGACAAGTTTTAATCTAAAATTGTTGAGAAAGACAAACATGTAGTAACACATGTAGTAACACATGTACAAAAATATAGTAACACATGTAGTGACTGTCCTTCTCAACTATTTAAGTTTAAAACTTGTCCTTATGGACTCTGACCCCTAAAATTAATCACATGTTTGCAGCTGAAATGTCGTTTTTCAGCTACATCATACCTACCACTTACTGAAACTATATAATAAGCTATTGAATTTAATCATGAGAAAAGAAAACAAAAATAAAGATATTCAATCTTCAAATAATGTTATAAATATAGGCCTAAACACATCAAAAATCTGTCATATTCTGTGTTGCAACAAGCATACCGAAAATTCTAGTGTATTAACCAATTATTCATGTGCTTTTAGAGAAACTCTTTCCCCCTCTAACAGATTTATCCCTATGAATCAAAATAGCAAAAATTATCTAATTCTTTACAAAGTACAATTTGAAGTATGAAAACTGGTCCATAGTAGTTGAATAGGCCTATTTGCATACACCTAAACAGAACAGCTGAGTCCAATGCAAGTGTAGTTGAAGAAATTGATTTTACTATACAATGCACACCACGGACATTCATTTTAACAATTCAAACAAGTACATATAATTTGGTATAAACCGGTTTTTTAGTTCTTGATCGTTGGGGTTGCTTATAAAGAAATCATTTTAACAATGTTGAAGCAATTTTTGCTCTCTTCATTATTATTACTTCTAGTCAAACCAGAACCCGTTTTCATTTTTTCTTATCTTTCCATTGATAATCATTGTCCCTTTCTCTTCCAGGCATAAATAATTACTCCCCCAACAAAACGGGACACATTTGTGGATCAAACACAAATCCCTAACTTCTTAGAAGAAATACATATCAATCAGCATTATTGAGTAAAATCCTTTTAAATGGAAAAAAATGTATTGTTTTAAGAATGGTATGTGTAAAATAAAAAATTTATGGTATTTGACAAATTTAACAAATATAAATTACCTTATATAATTCGGAATACATCGATGTTTATAGCTCATTATTGAGTAAAATCCTCCACCGTGGTCATCTCCGTAACCTTCAACCATGTAGTCCAAGAATTTATGCACGGTGACTTTTGACATACTACAATTCAATCAGAGGACATGCTTTAGATATTTAAACTATTTAACAAGTAATAAAACTAGTCCAAAGACCTACAATGTGATGGACAAAAAAAAATCCATTCTTTAATCTATTATTTACCTTGCATATATAGAATCTACTACATTAAACATTAAACATTAAATAGAAAGAAGTTCAAATGATATCTAATCAGATGAAGTGCAGTTGGCCAAATGATATCTCTACGTACAACCATAAATTAGAGTTAAGGTTGATTTATGATTTTATATGCCAAGTCAAAATTATTGAAAGTGATGGTAGTTGATTGGATGGATTTATACTAATTAAAGCGGCATAACAAAACTAGGAATTCCAAAAAAAGATTTCTTTTCTAAACCAGAATACAAAGAAAGAGGTGAAGATAGCAAAAAATAGTAGAAGAATTCGTTGAATGATTTTACAAGTGAAAATTCCAGAAATCATTTACCTGAAGAGGAGAGTGATTGGTTCTTTTGCTTTTTCTAAGGAATTGAATGAAATCCCAAAACTGCTGTTCTTTGCTCGGATCTCCACTATGTTCAAGTAACTAAATTGGGTCCAAAAACATAGTTTTTTCTTCGATTTTTTCAATAAAGGAAGCTGCTTCAAAGTCTTATAACTTAAGGTTTGTTGACATATTCGCATTTATGATCCTATATGTGATGGAAAACAGTAGACAACATTACTATGTGGGCTGGGTGGGGGGTTAGTATTGGTGGTAGTAAAAATTAAAGATTCAAAAGAAGTGGAGGTTTTGGAGATGGGAAGAGAAGAAGTGGCTGTGAAGGGGAAGAATCTGCATATATGCATGTTATATATAAATAAAGAGGTGTGTAAAGAGAAATGGTAGAGACACAACGAAATTACACAACGAATTGGCACAACGTTGATTTTTGTGGCAACTATATTGATTGATCTAGGTCTCACAATAATCAACGGTGTGTATAATTGTTGTGGCAATTCGTTGTGTAATTTCGTTGTGCCTCTATCATCTCTCGTGTGTAAAATGGTGTACTTTTCGTTCAAGACATTTTTTTGTGGCGGGTTCTTGCAAATAAATTTCAAATTTCAAATTTTGATGTTTTTGAGATCTGTAAACATTTTCGGCGGGTTTTCTTGAAAAAAATTTCACAATTTCAAATTTTGATGTTTTTTATTTTATTGAATAAATGTTAAAAAGAACAAAATTCATGTGTTAATTGGAATTTATTTCATTGAATTGAATATAATGGTAAAAATGATAAATTGTCATGTTTTTGTTTTAGTAGATTTATTTGATAGTGAATTTGTTTGATATTAAAAAGTTTTAGTGAATTATTTTTAATAGATTTGTTTGATAGTGGAATTTAAGTCGTTAAATGTGACAAATGTAATTTCGTCATTTGAGTTGTTTCTTTTTTTTTGTCCTTTTTCACTATTTTCAATTCACTTGTCCTTCTTAACAATTCATTCTTTACTTTTGTCCTTTATAACTATTATCCCTTATTTTATTACCGGTTTTATTCCGTTATTGATAAATTCATTTCACGTATACACAACACTTCTATCATCATTGATTGAGTATAGTAAAATATCAATTGGGTCATACGTATACTTCACTGTATGAAACTATTTTTCATGATCACTCAAACACAACGAGTTACACATCATTCTTTGACGTCATTAATTATGATGAATCTATATCATTATTAATATATTATACATCTTGATCAATTATGTAAACATGTTGTATTACTCGTGTTTAAGTGGTTGTGGTCTTTGAGTCTGACGTTTTACATTGATTGAATGCACACCGATAAAAGTTTTCACGGTGATATGACATAATGTAGTGACTAGGGGAGGGGGGGGACTATGTCTAGGAGAATATGGGTGCCCATATAGATATAATGTAGGATCCGTTAATTTTGGGTTGAAGTTTTTTTTTAGGTTGTTTTATATACTGGTGGATAATAAAATATAATAAAAATGAATAAGGTAATGATTAGAAAGTTAAAATGTTTTTTTTGAAATTTGTGTAGATAAAAAAATGATTGGTGAGAGAAATTGAAATAAAATAGTATAATGAATAAAATAATGATAAAAATAATAATAAAGTAGATAAAGTGAAATGGTGAGAGATAATTTAATATTTTTTATTTGTAGTTGAAAAGGTTATTGGTGAGAGAATTGTAAGAAATGATTGATGAAGTGATATAAAAAAACTCAAAAAAAACAAACTTCAATGAAAACAAACACAATAGTAGTGAGGGTACTCTTATCAGAATCACCATATTATATCCCTAAAATAATATAAAATAATACATATTCCTATTTTACAACATCTCAATTCAAAAACCTCCATATCAACATCCCTATCATTATCCCTATAACATTTCAAATAATATTAAATAATACATATTCTACCTCACAACTCTATTCATACACATTAAATACTTATTATTTCACTCAAACAACATCTCTATCATTATCCCTATAATTTTTAATAACTAAATATGTTTAGAGACGTGAATAGTGCATCCTCATAGTAGGATCTGATTGCTCATATCCCTAAAAATAAATAGGGATAGAGGCTTGTCATTGTGTGAATTTATTTGAGAGTAAACTCTATTTTTTATGTTCATTTTAAGGATAGGGTACCATATAGAACTTCACTACTGAATCCTGATGAGAGTTCTCCATCAAATCTACACCATTTTTATACCAAGCATAATCTTGGTTGTGATTATTTTATTTTATTTTTAATTTTCTTTACAAGTGAAAAATATGTGGTGAGATGATGATGGTCTAAAATTTGAGTTCGGATCCTCTGCTGTGATGATGCCAAAACGATGTTGTATTGAGTCCAAGCGACGCCATTTGGTTCCGAGCTTAAAAAGAAAAAAAAAACATCAAAATGACATCGGTTTGAGTAAGCAAGCCACAGCAGGCCGTACCACAGCAGACGATCCGAACTCCTAAAATTGGGAAACTTTTTGTCTAGTATCTCCATATGCACCGAAGTGACGAGAGAAATGATTTGGACCACACAGTTTAAATCCAGTTTAAAAATATATGGTTCATGTGATGCACACTTGTGTGTCCATGTGTGTGGAGACACCACCTAAAAACCATCTTAATCGAATATATTTGTTTGGACCACTATATTATTGCAGAATTACCTTCCAAATGGAAAATACTTGTGTGAAGAGTGAATTTTGAAGTGAATTGACGGGTGAAACGATTAAAATCATACAGTTTTAAATACATAATGAAACTGTGTGGGTTCATATTGAATCACACGGGTCTCCACACGTGTGGAGACACAACCAGGGCAGCGCAGGGGAAATTTGACATGGGGTGAGAAATTTGTCAAATCTTTTTCCGTATTTTACATATATTTGGATATTCAATTCTAGTAATTATGGGGTAACAAATAAAAACAAGGGGTCAATACATAAAAATAAGGGGGTCAATTTCACATATATGTATGTTTATAAAAAAAATCTCCACTATTTGTAAATAATATTTTTATTTCGGTGCTTGACGCACTTTGACCTGAAGGAAGTAAGCGCTTCTGACACCACACAAGTATTTTCCTTCCAAGTAGGTGAAAATCAAGCCATGCACGTTAGTGTAAACATATTTACGTGATCGAATTTAGTAGATACAAAAAATGACGGAACCCTAAATCCATTTAGTACATTATTTTTCATGCAAATTAATTCAGTGCCACCAAAAATAATGTAATTGGCATTTGGCATTGGTGTCACTTTTCTAAAATAACATTTGTGACTCTAACGTTAAAGTTATAAAAGTGTCGATGTTAGATAACACTAACATTTTAGTAATAAAAGTGTCACCGTTGGATAACCACAAATACACTGACCTTATTTTTAAAAAAGAACGTCGGTAACGTCATTGGCCGATATAGTTATAAAAAGACACTAAAGTTACTTTGCATCAGTGACACTAACGCGCCCATCCGACCATACATATATATCATCAAATTTACACTAAACAATAATTTATGGTTCCGTTTGTGGTCACGATTGGATAACGTCAGGTCCACTGATGTTATTTTTTAAAAAGAACGTTTGGAAATGAATTTCGTTGACATGGACGTAAATATCGATGCTATTGACGTTAATAGTGTGATATCAAAAATAAAAAATAAAAATACTAAAAAACAATTATGTTGTGTTAATAAAGTAAAAATATTTTTTGGTATATGTGGTGGATACTGGATAGTCACGTTTACTTCAGGTCCACTTTATTCTTTTTAGAAGTCAGATGATGAAACTTGTAGCATATATATTTTCTTTCTATTATCTATAAGTTAGCTGTTAGCCTTCTTTTTAAACAAGGGGATCGCTCATGTGTGTATCCATTACGAAAATTGTTAAATATTCGTGGCATCGCTCAGAGATAAATTTTCCAACAGAAGGATTGTAGTCTGAGGTTGTGCATGAGCTACATAGAGCTAAACAGACTAACACAGTGAACCCCTTTCATATTCCTGCATTGTGTATGAATTTTATGGCTTCCATTGATGCAAATCAAATTACCGCAATGTAAGATGAGAAGCATTTCTCCAGAACAAATATCCTCTGCCACGCATTATTGATTTGTTTGACCAACGCAGATTCCGGGTATCACCAGCTGAAGATATTCCGAAAAGTGGCTTCTGCAGTAGAATGTTACTGAAGTATGTTTCCTTAGGTCTTTGGTCTCAAAAGTTGTGGTTCCAACGCAATCCATTTAAGGAGATTTCGCCATTCCCAGAATCCTCATCACTACTACTGAAATCACTGGAATGGAATCCCAGTGATGCATCACCGCAGCCGCCATTGGAGAAATCCCCAGAATGCCCTTGCAACAATGCAGTATGTCCATCGGAAAGATGCCTTGGATGTAATTCCAACAATGTCCCATCACCATTGGAGAAATCCCCAGATTGTGGTTCCAGAGACACGCAGTCTTCGTTGGAGGAAATCCTTGAATGTAATCCCACCAATGGGTCGTGCTCGTGACCATAGGCGGAATCCGCTGGCTGGAACGGTGGAGATACTCCGTCATGTGACGAGAAATTTCCATCTGCTCCGTCACTATTCAGAAAATCCTTCCATTGTTGAGTAACCGTTTTCATTTGCGTGTAAAAATGAACTCCAGCTTTGCCTGAACACAAGTTTAACTTGCTATTCATGGTGAAAAACTTACAGGAGAAAAGAAAAGAGACAGAAAATAGTATATGCTTTTTTACCATAGAAATTCAGATCTCCGGCAAAGGATGCTTTGGAGCCGGTGAAAGAAACGAAGGGCAGAGGAGCAGGAACAGCAACATTTATCCCGATCTGTAACATCCACACACAATACATCACACACAATTTCGGTATTACCGGGAAGGAAAAAGACATGGTCACCATATTGTGCCACTATACACGTGTAGACCATTGTTCAATGAACGGAACCTATTTTCATCAATCGGGTCTACAATGTAGTGGTCATTTCATCTTACAATAAGGAAAATGAGAGTTTTAAAAGGTGTAGCAAACAAATAAGAAGGAACTATGACTTTCGGACGTTAAAAAAAGATCAGGAACAGCCTATAAAAAGGTTCATCTTTACCTGCCCAGACTCTATATCTGTCTGGAATTTCCTTGCAGATGCACCAGATGCAGTAAACACGGATGCCCCAACACCATATCTGCTCCAAAAGAGTATTTTAACTTAAGTTTGATCCTACACTTTGCAATAAAAAAAACATCTGAGCAAATTAACTACAGAGAGTATTTACTTATTTCGGTTGACAATGCTAATGGCTTCGTCTAAGCTCCCAGCCTGTTCAATACCAGTCGAGAGAGTAGTTTAGTTAATAATTCGAATAACTATAGTAAAAATTCATCCGACACTAACAACTTTTTCAGAGGAGATGAGGATAATAATCCACCTGCATGCACAGAAGCACTGGACCAAGTAGCTCCTCCTGCAAATATATACGAAGATCAGTTATCCCCGTGTTATACTAGCCAACATTCAAGGTCTTGAATTATTTGTACCTTGTAGATTTCCATATCTTCTTTGACATCAAATAAGATTGTCGGGCCAAGAAAGTTGCCCATTTCGAAATTAGAAACCTGCCACAACAAGAAATCTATGTATTGCCTTTTTTGTTCATGTGTAGCCAAGAAGTGTAAGGGGGTGTTAGGTTGTATACAGGATTAAGCTACCCTTCTTCCTACAAGCTTTTGGTGAGATGGTAATTTATCATAACTGTTAAACAATGAACCAGAGATCAAATACATACCACAATATGTCTCCCATCAACAACTAATCTGGCACCATCGTCAACCCCTGTTTGGATCAATTGGGATATCCGCTCCTTAATCTAAAGAACATATTTCAGTAATTTCGTATCAACACTAATTATGCAAAGCCTTCTATCATACAGAAAACAAGAGTAAAAAGAAAAAAATAAGCTTGTCTAAAAGTAGAATCACCGCAATACCCTTGCTGATAATACAAAAAATCTTTTGACAGTAAAAAGTTGCTTTCATCTCCATCTCACATTTCTTGAACATTTATTCAGCAGAAAATCATTCAAAAGGACCAATTATGTTTGCACCTGCTTGCTTATAACTGGACCAATATCTGCACTAGGCTCCGTTCCAGCATTTACTTCTAGAGCTTTGACACGCTCCACTAGTTTATTTTCCCTGTTAATATAACGTGTCATACCGTGCACCATTGACCAACAATTTCTTAAGCTAATGTTCAAATTTCAATCATCTTTATTGAGAAAACTAGCAACACAACACGCCATCTCGATTGATATACTATAGTAGCCGGTAGATTCACATGTTTATTAAGTTAGATCCTGAAAAGACACTTCAACTGAGAGAAGCATAAAAACAAATACAAGGTGAACGACAACCTCCTATTATCCAAGTCCATTCTAGAAGGTAAAAGCAATGAACAAACTACGTTAGAAGGTAACAATCAGGAAATGTCTAGTCCTGGTCTTCCTTTAAATACTGATGATACATCAATAATTATCCCATTTATATTGCTAATGTTGACATAGATGATAAACTAATTGCACCCAGGAAAGGTAGTTAAAACTTTTCCATACGTCTATTATACAATTGTATGTCCTATGATGAATTATCTCTTCATATGTGCATGTTTACTAAAAATCTTGACAAAGAATAAATTCCTTCTAATGCCTATGAAGCCCTTAATATTCCTGAATGGCATTCTGCCTCAAATGAGGAGACGAATGCTCTAACTAAAAACCACATTTGGGAGATTACCGGTATTCCCCTGGAAAGAAACTAGTGAGCTACAAATAGAATTTTGCCATAAAATATAACAATGAAAGCACGATAAGTAAGCATAAAAAAGATTAGTAGTTAGGGGATTTACAAAATCATAAAAAATAGATTGTGAGGAAATATTTTCAGATGTTGCAAAATTGAAGTCCATTAAAATCTTATCCTCTCTAGTTGTAAATCTTGATTGGCCTTTACACTGATTAGATGTAAAATTCAATTTTTTTAAATGGGGAAGATGTATTTATGAAACAAAAGAAACTTAGAATAGAATGTGTAAAATAGCAACAACAAAAAAACACAAAAATATCAACAACAATCTCCTAGAACTTGGTTCGAAGATTCAGTGAAACTATAAAGGACTCTGGATATACTCGGTGTAATGATGATCACACCTTATTTGTTGAACATTATACTAGAAAACAACTATCCTAATCGTCTATGTTGACAATATAATCATCACAAGTCAAACAGCTGAAGTAATTTCTAGCCAGGATATTTGGGATTAGGGTCTTGGGATGGAAATGCATTCTTGACCTTCACCGGACAGGCATGTTTGGCTGCAAGCCTGCATTCTCACCTACAAATGTTAGCCTTAAGCTGGGAAATGGACAGAAGGGTGATCCAATAGAGAAAACATATATCAGAGGCTTAGTTGGCAAGTTAATATACCTTACTCACACACGACCTAGTATTTGTTATGTCAGCCTAGTGAGTCAGATCATGCATCAACCAAGCAACATATGACTGCTGTTTATCGAATCTTGAGATACTTAAAATCAAACCCTGGCCAGGGTTTATACAGCCTAGTAAGTCAGTTCATGCATCAACCAAACAAAGAACATATGACTATTGTGTATTGAATCTTAAGATACTTAAAAGCCAATGCAAAGACTTGTATACACGGACGCTGATTAGGCTGGATCTCTCATTGACAAGACGTCTACTACCGGATATTGTAATTTGTACCTATCTTTGGGACAATTCTCTTCCATGAAGTAAGAAGTAGCCACTGTCTATAGAAGTAGTGTTAAAGCGGAACTTCGAGCCTTAGCTTTAAGAGTTTGCGCGGGTCATTAGATAAACAAGATTCCTTTAAGAGATTAATATCCTTCTTGAAACTCTTATGGCATTCTTTCATGACAATATTTCTGCAATTAGTATGGCTCAAGACCCAGTACACCTTGATAAAACAAAACATGTGGATATTGACCGTCATGAGATTTCAATCATTCAAGGAAAGAGTCGACCGTCATGAGATTTCAATCATTCATATTCCTACGAAATAGCATAAACTCTTACCAAGACTATGCCTACAACTTAATTCAGTGACCAAGCTTTGGGATGAGAGGGGAGATAAATGTTAGATTAATAGATAAATGTATTATTAAGATTAATGATGTGAATTATCAATTGTTCAGACCGTTTTATGGATTTTAATGTGTTAGTCGGTTAGTATTGATGAGTTGTTTAACTCCAGCTGTCTAATTAACTTTTGTACCCTTCGGGAGCCTACTGTATTACTATTTAAACTTTCCTTCTTTGAACTTGACAAAAAAAAAAGAATTTATATTACACATTTGTTCCCTAAATGTCTTCAAAAAAAAAAAAAACTTTCTAGTGACCATAATTATTGAAAGTTCAGTAAACGAGCCAAAACACTCAGGCCTTTGGTATCAAACTCGAATTTGAATTGAACTTAATACTAAGTTTTACATCTTCTACATCGCTAGTATATTACCATCTTGAAAATGTTAAGTGGGGATGCTAAACCTCTGATAAGGTAGTGTTGGGGAGGAAAGATAGCCTTCAGCAATTCAAACTACGTATAGAAGCCTCTAAATACGCCAAAATTTTACCCCAACCTAGAAATAAAGTCTCAGTATCCTGCATTTCTCAATGTATACATGTACAAACTGAGGATTCCACGACATACCCAAAAAATATATATCACACTTAAAGCAGAAAGATTGGTGAAAAATTGTTGACAGCATGAATAGTTGTAGATTCACCATACAGAATCACAAAAGATATGATAAAGGGAGGGACAAGGCATCCTACCATAATTCTGAGCCACCAACGAAAACAACTGTACTAATTGCTGTACACCTTTGTCCGGCAGCACCAAAGCCAGCACCAACTAAAGCATTCACAGTTGCACCCACATTTGCATCTGGCATGACAACTGTGAAATTCTTGGCACCGATGTTTGCCTGTAAAGAATTGTCAATATAACCGGGGCCAAAATTTACTTAATAAGCAGCCTTTCTAGTGCTTAACAGAACCATGGCCAAGGATGACCAACTCACTTGAATACGTTTACCGCTGGCAGATGCTCTTTCATGAATGTACCTCCCACCCTTCAGATTAAGATCACAAATGCATGATTACTAAGTAATTCTCTCTCTAAGAGGTAAATAAATCATTGTGCATAACCCGAAATGTACCATCAGTTAAAACACCACGTTTAAAAACCAACAACAAGAAATAAGGAAAACTTTTGCTCCGTAGCAATTGCGAAAATCTTAGCAAAACTATGTTCCACTCTCAAGAAACTTACTGCATTTGAACCAACAAAAGACACAGCTTTTATGTTGTCATCATCACAAATGGCATTAACAATATCCTGCAAGGCTTAAAGAAAACCACAATAAATACCTAAATAACAAAATTTCCCAAGAAAAAGAAGCACTCACAATGCAGACAATATTTTTGCAAACGGGAAAAAATGATGAAGATTAACTTATCATAGAGTATGCTAAAAAACAGCTATACAACAAAAATTGCATGTAGAACATCAATTGTTAATTTTTTTGAATTCTAGTGCTGGTTTTGTCTTTCTAACTAACTAGAAATGAAAAACATCGATGATTTCTCCCCCTCCATACAGAATTCTTTTGCAGGAGAAGGTGAGGATGCAGTTGGGAAGTGGGGCAAATACATTTTTCAGTTTTGACGATTGGCACCCATGAGTTACACTCCATGGTAAGTGTGGTGGCAGCTTGCAAAGAAGGCTGGGTCTTTGCCTTAAAGCAAAGGAACCTAATGTTATCTTTGAAGAGAAATGGATATAACATGGATTACAGTCCCGACTCCTTATCATGTAGGTTGAGCAAGGAGGATTATTTGGTTTGGTCCCCTTCAAGAACCAACCAGTTTACTACTAAAAGTGCAGCAGGGAGTCAGAGTCAGTATGCAGGGTTGGGGTTGGGTGATTAGGATCATGGGCATGCTATTGTGATGCGGTTCTTCTGGTTGCAAAGGCTCGTCACTCAAGATAGACTGCAGCAAATGTGCCTTGTTACAGAGAATTAGTCTTTTATGTCATGTTCTACTATAAAATCATTGTCATTTGTTCTTTAATTGTTCTGTATCTCTTATTCTGAATGGAGGGTCTATCCATAGAAAGATGTCCTAGAATTGTCCTAAGGAAATGTAGAAAGCAGATCTAAAAGAGAGTTGGCCTGGTTTAGTAGTCTTTAGGCATTGCAGTTTATTATTTATGTTAAGAAAGGAATCATGGAAACTCCCGTAAACGGTGTTAGAAATACAAAGATATCAGTTTAAAACGAGAGAAGTTGTTTATTCCACTCAACCATCGGCCTATTTATACGTTCAAGGGAATCAATCATGATCCCACAGTTATAATAAATCATATCCCCTATTTTCAGCTAGCAATTAATCTAATTTCACATTTCTCACATATGCCAAACCACGCCTAGTACATTGAGCCTGGAGTAACTTTATTTCTTATCTTTAACAAACAGTACACTGGAGTCTGTGATGTTGCACTAGGGATAATGAACAACATCAGGCTCTACACCAGTTCCTGGAGGGCAATTGGTAAGAATAATAAACTGTGTTGTTGATGTTATTTGTAACTTTTTAATCGAACATAATTCCATAGAATGTAGAAGCAACACTTTCGGTGAATTGAGTTGTATTCATTGATGTCCTGCCATCTATCCTTGTGATTTGGTGTAATGAATTTTGTTTTGGTGATGTCATGGTCATCAATCGTTTTATATTTCTTTTGAAATGTCTAATTTAAATCAAAAACACCAGGAGTGCATAATGCTCCTTGGTAAAATGTAAATGCTTACATGTGCACCATGAACCATATTCAAGACACCATTTGGCAAACCAGCCTCCAACGCTAGCTCAGCAAGGATCATACACGCCCCTGAAACACACACACACAAAAAAAAAAAAAAAAAAAAAAAAAAAAAAAAAAAAAAAAATAACAGGAGGGCAAGAATACAAGTGTGCTATTGCATGAAATAAGAGAAGGAAGAGGCAAAGGCAAGAAAAGTACTAAAAACAAAAATTGACAACGATAAGAACTGCGAGGCAACATGTTAGATCACTTTAAAGGCCAGTGATGAAAGAAAGCACCATAATCCATAAACACTAAGCATCGGACTGTGTCAGGTAGATTTCAATCTCAACAAAATCTAGCAAAAGATTTTTCTAATTGAAAATACCTGGAGCTTTCTCTGACGGCTTCAAGATGAAAGTGTTGCCGCAAGTAACAGCAATCGGAAACATCTGCAAAAGTTCACAGAAAAGTAAACGATCCACCAGAGTTTATGAAATATAGGGATATATATACCGTTGGGAATTAGGATTTATCATCGCGGAAGTTTCCAACTGCAGATTTTCTCATACGGTATCAATGCAGAAGACATCATCCATTTAAGAGGACGTATCCGCATTTTAGTCAGCAGTCAGTAATTATTGTTCGAGTTCTCTCCACTTGAAGAAACATGTCATAAGGAAAGGCAAAGGCTATGAAGAATAAATGTCTTACCCACAATGGAATCATTGCCGGGAAATTGTAAGGACAAATTCCAGCACAAACACCAAGAGGCTCTCTAATACTGTAGGAGTCAATTCCACTAGAAATATTTGATGCGAATTCCCCCATCTGCAGAGTTGCCATTCCACAAGCATGCTCCACTACCTCTATCAGAGAACATTCAACTCATAACTATGCATATCTAAAAATCAACCATGTTGTGCATAATCGTACTGAATTAGTTTTCCAGACATCATGAAATCTATAACTTAGTATTTTGATGTTCCTCTAGGTCAAATACACTGTTAACTCCTATTAGTAGAATGTTTTTACCAGGTCGTCAGATGGAAAAGCAAGAGTGAATACTCACCAAGCCCTCGGAAAACATCATTGTATGCATCCTTTAAAGTCTTTCCTTGCTCGGTAGTGATATTGAGGGCAATCTTCTCCTGCAAAAGTACGTCGTTAAGCCGAGTAGCATGCCCCGCTAATCGGAATAAACTACAATATGAACTATATGTATATGTTCACTTACAACATCTCTTCGAATAAGTTCTTGAAGCTTGAACATAATGCGCTGACGTGCTGTGACTGGAGTGTTTCGCCACATAGGGAAGGCTCTTTTTGCTGCAAATACTGCAGCCTTAAATTCCTCATTGGTTGTTAAAGGAACTTGTGAAACGACTTGTTGAGTTGCCTGTTACCACTTAATAAATCAATTACCTCCAACATCAAAAATAAAAAAATAAAAAATAAAAACTCAGGGATTAAATAGATGAAGTGGACAAAGCAACTAGCATTCATCACATCTTTAACGCACTTGCTACACTGGATGATGACAGACACCAATTTAATGAAAATTCGCTTATCAGCACTTACGGGGTTTATAACATCAATGGAGATTGATGACTGAGAGTCGATGAATCTTCCCCTAATGAGATTTGGAACCCTCTGTAAGAAGAAAAAATATTAAACCAAAAGCAAGTGTGTCATAACCTCAACCAAGCATCATTAAATTTACAAATAAAGGTCACTTTTAACTTTACTTCACTTAAGAAATCAATGACCTCCATGTTACGATGAAGAATAAAGAAAGTAGGATCCATTCCTTCAAACCCTGGAATTAGGAAGTTTAAGAAGGAAGAAGACATTTGTGATTGATCATCTGAGATACCTTTCTCCTTTATGATGTCAACTGCTTGTTGTATATGATGAAAATACTCAGGTAGAACAACCATGTATATACTGATAAAGCACCATCTCAATTAAAAGCTAAAGTTATTATGTAGAAGTGCAAGTTAGTTTTACACCTTCACATCTACCAACAACCAAAATCTAAAGTATCTCTTCTGGATCTTCTGCTCGTTGACAACTAATTTTGCTTATCATTACATCCCTTTAAATGGTTAACGAATTTAACTATATAGATTTTAGATGGAGGTCATTGCTGGTAGACGTTCAGGTTGTATAGCATGCCTCACAATGAAACTTAACACCCGTTTCTTTTTATTTTACTTAAAACCGAGGCTGGAAACTTCAGAACAAATTAAAATGAAGGGGGTCTCCGAGAAAACATGAAACCTGTCTGCTCACAGACCTTGTCCCGTTCCTTGAATTGAACAACTCTATGAACCTGCAGCCTTGCATGCCTAATTATGTTTATAAGAATAAGAACTGAACACCCCAGTTCCGTCCTCCAACCAAAATAAGATAAAAAGCAGAGAAAATACTGTTGTCATTAAAAGATTACCGGAGGGTAACGTTTCCTCCATGATGGCTCTTCGGTTGTTGAGGGCCGAGTGTTTTCTTCAAAGTTCCATTGGTCCTCAACGTTTTCAATCTCCTCACTGCAAAATCATAGTTATAATTTTCCACTAATAAGGAATGTTTGAGATAACAGCAGGATTGAGCTTTTTTACTTCAAACGTAATCAGCAACTGACAAGTTGTAACATAATGTTGCTGTTTGCTGATGGTATTAGTTTGTGCTTTATCATGGTATTGCTCAAAAGGGTTGTGAGACTGTTACATGCTAAAAAAGAAACTAATGAATGAGTTTTGGGAAACAAATTGTTAAGAAGCATCAAATGTTATAAAGTAGGAACTAGCAAGCAAATATTTATCAGTCTAATATCTCTCTATTGATTACAACTGTCATATGCATGAGAAGCCCACTTTCCTTACAAGAAATGATTTGCATACTTACACGAGAAGACATGATCACAAAGGGAATCAAACGTCATATGATATCAGGAAAAACAACTACAAGAATAAACAGATTCTCGTATAGATGTGGTGACGAGCATGATCACTATACCAACTGATGACGAAAGAAGAATTCCCAAAAGGGAAACCATAGCATGAGATTGGGATATTGAAGTTAATGGATGCTTAACCTGTAAGATTTCCATGTCGAAGTTTAGCTTTGACGTTGTAAACATGCTTTGGAGTTGACGAAAGCTCAGGATTGCTCTGTCTTAGTCTCTTTAATATTTGGCGTGGTTTCAAACCAGCTTCTGTCATCTCTTTAATAAGCAAAACTTCTTTCTCCGTAAAATGCCGAGCAGATGGGTGCTCAGAAAGATCCTTAAGTGCTTCATGATTGTGAGATCCATTTTTAACAGTGAGAACCCACAATCCATCTTCTTTCTTACCTACAAGTTCAAAAGGACAATTCGTAAGGCGTGAACCGGTTTTCCTTTTGCGACCACGCTCACCGGATTCCTCTTCAATTTGTTTACGCCTATTCCTATAAACACCTCCCCTGTCACAACCAAGAACCACAACTCTATCCTTCTTGGATTGTTTAATGGTGACAACGTATCCTTGTGAAATGGCAAATTCCCCAACATGTTGGATCAGTTCCTCCCGATCAATAAAACTCCCTGGAGGAGGGGGAAGCATCTGTGAAGCTTCACTTAAATCCAAGTAACCATCCATAAACCAATCTTCAAAAAGGATTAACCTGAAGGTAAACCAATATTAGCCAACTAACCAGACCAATCCAGAACTCTGCTGGAAGCAATAAACAATGTGCAATTTTAAACTGCACCCCTCCCCTCACCCTTAGAAACATTACTACAAACAGTTGTACATCATTTTTCTCATGATGATTCACTGCGAAAACCCACAAATTCTTCTTTTGCAACTCTACTGCTACATGAATTCCAGTTTACTATCTCAAAATCAAAACAATTTTGCATTATCAAACACAAATGCACCATTATAACCACATATTTTCACCACTAAATCCTCCGCTTAAACATGAAAACCAAGAAAAATACAAAATCAAAGCGCTTAAACTTGAATACCGGAATTATGCAACAACACTAAACCACCGGAACTACGTGGATGCTTTTCAGTCGATTCCGAACGCAGGAACGCTTTCTACTACAGCAAACTATAAGAACAACTGTAAATTGAATCCCGTTAAATTTATTCTTGTCCCCAGCAACTGTAGCTGAAAGAGACCGACTTTGTTTTATTCCGTCTGCGGCTCCCGCCCAGGATACTATGTTCCAAATGGTACGTCATACGGTGTAAGTATACCGCTCATACCATTACGTGTTTCATAATTACTACCTCCTCAAATATAAGTGGTATTTTATATCAGTGTCGAATCCAGAAATTTTATCCAGCGGAGTTCGTAAATATTTAACATAATAAATATTTTTTTCACGAGGTTCGAAATATTTTTCTATAGGTAAAATGTAGAGTATTTCTATTTTTAACAGAGTCCGCGGACCCCCTTTACTCAAGTGTAGATCCGCCTATGTTTTAGACCGATATTGTCCGACATAATCTAAATCGATAATCGGGTAATTGGATTTCCGAAATGTAGTTTATTAAGAAGGCCCGGAGTTTTGTTTCCGTAAAAAGATCCTCTAATGCTCAAGTCAGTTCGGTATATGAAGTATGTGTACCTGTAAAGAGGGGAAAATGAACTTCTTTTATAGTGCACGATCGTGGGTAAAGACGTTAATCATCATGGAATAACCACGATGCTCATTTAATGGAGCATAACAGTTATTTGAGACCGAGGACTACATGTGTCACGTTGAGTATAAGGGACCAGGACAACATGTGTCACGTCGGCTATAAGAGGCCAAAAACGACAAGTGTCATTCCGGTCGGTTGAAATAAAATGTGGTTTGCGACATATTGGAGATGAATAATGCTAAACTTCATGCTCTTCTTATGATAAAGGGGCTTAGGATTGAACTAGGTTCGGATCAACCCAAATGCTGATATGGCTGTCTATATACAGTTATGAGTTATTATGAGTGTCTTATGCAGGTTGACCGATCTCACCCATGGCAGTTAGGTATTAAAGGGCTCATAAAGTACTTCTAAACGAGGTAGGGTTGTCAATGAGAACACACCATGGGAGTGAGACATGGTTTTAAGTTAGTGTTTTTTGAAAATGTTTTAAGTTAGTGACAGTCTAGTTTATTGAACTCGATCTGGTTGGACCGGGTCGGATTATTTACCGTCTATTCTATTTATGTAAACCTTATCATTAAGAATGATAAATGTACTTTTGTTAGTATATATCTATTTATTTTATAAACCAATTCGATGTTGTATATATTGATAACGTCCTTAATATTAACCGTGATCGTGATAGAAATTATAATAGTAATTATGGATGAGGACACCTCGATTCACAATAAATGGTCGTATGTATTATTAAATAGGATATTAATAGTACGGTTAAATAAAAACGTATTGAATGTCTTATATCTTATGCAGACAGCGTAATAACCAAAAAAGTGATTTACTTTTAATCCGATGACCGATTTCGTATAAACAACTACGACATTAAAAAGTAGGACTAGATTCATACCGATATGATTCAATTGGATCGCCGTTTTATCAACGGTTGATGATTTAACCATGGATCTGCTCAAATGTTCGGCTTTTTAACGGTAATTCACTCGAACATGGCATGTATGGGTATATGTTGTAAAATTATCAGTAGCATTGGTTTGTGCAAATATGCGGTCATAGGCAATGTCACAACTCACAGCCTTCTTCTTTTGTTTTTGTGCGTGTAGTAGTGAAAGGAACCTATCGTTTTAGTGAAATGATTGTCTCCATCCATGTTAGTATTTTTGGATTCTATCTCCTCCTTCTTCTCGGGACCATTATCTCAAGGGAAATTTTGAAATGAGGTCATGTCGGTGTGATTTTATTTTTATTTTTATAACTGAGATTTAATGATATTAGGAATAAATATATTATTATTTATTTATTCATTGTACATTTATTACACTAAGCCTAGAATGTTCTTGTATTGTATATATAGTACTCTTTCCAAAATACTCAATAAAAGAAAATATTCACAAGTCTTTTATGGTATCAGAGTTAAATATCTCCTCTTGATTGTGGCATTACTCCCGATATTCTCTCCAATCATTCCTCTCTTCAACCTTTCCTTCTTCGTACCGCTTTCTCCTTCAGCCCAACTTCAATTCTTCTAAAAAAAAATTCTGCAAAAATTCCTTCCAGCCACAAGCCTTCAATCAGCTATGTCTGAAATCAGCCATGAAAAGCTCTTCAATTATGCACCAACTGCTGCTGCAGATGATTCAGGTCGCAATTCCGGTCCACCAACGCACCAAACTATAACAAATTACGTGCATTTGGTTGCCTGTGCTATCCTTGGTTGCGTCCCTATATTGAACACAAGTTACAATCCCGATCTACTGCCTGTGTTTTTCTAGGCTATGCTCTCAACCAACATGCTTATTACTGCTATGATGTGGCAAATGCTCGCCTATATGTATCACGTCATGTTAAATTTGTTGAGGATGTTTTTCCTTTCCGCACTCTTACCTCCACACCCACATCATCCTCCCATACTGTTGACCCTGACTGGCTTCTTGACCCACCTCAATCTTCCACACCTGCACCTGTTCCGTCTCATGTGTCCCTTCTCCATCTCCCCCTTCCCCATCTTCCACTCCCCCCTCCCCATCTCTATCTCCAACTCTCTCTTCCCTCCTCCCATATCTCCCTCACCTCCGCCTCCACCCTCTCATCCCATGCGCACTCGTGCGAAAAATAACATTCACAAACCCATTCAAAAACTCAACCTCCACACACAGCTCTCTGCCTTATCTGTCACTGAACCAACCTCTATCACTCAAGCCCTCAAATAGCCTCAGTGAATGCTATGCAAGAGGAGTATGACGCTTTGATGCTCAATAAAACCTGGGAACTGGTTCCTCCGGATCCTAGTTTCAATGTCGTTGGCCTGAAATGGATATTTCACATTAATTATCTTCCGGATGGTTCGATTGATCGTTACAAGGCTCGCCTAGTAGCTCGTGGGTTTCATCAACGTCCGGGCATTGATTATTATGAAACTTTAGCCCAGTTATAAACCCACAACTAAGCATATTGTGCCCTCTCTGATTTTAATGCAGGGGTGGTCTTTTCGTCAGCTTGATATTAATAATGCCTTTTTGCAGGGATACTTTCATGAAACGGTATATTTAGCGCAACCACCTAGTTTCTCTGATTCCGCTCGACCTGATTATGTTTAAAAACTTAACAAGGCCATTTATGGCCTCAAACAAGCCCTACGGGCTTGGTATGAGGAATGATTGAGCTGAAATTTACCCCAACAAAAACAATTTATAAAGACTCAAAACCGTGGGCAAACTAACTCTCTAATCGGCAGTGTACCGGGTCGATTGCTAGAATAGCTACAGGAGTACGAGGTCAAACCCAAGGGAAAAGTGTTTGTGAGTACCAAAGCAAACATGTTACTTAGTCTAGATGATCAATCTTTTTAAAGTGTTTGTATACTACAACGACACTAAGGTGATTCTTACTAACGAGTCTAAAGCTAGAGACGAAAGAAATAAGATTAACTACTCGGTTTTTTACGTTATACTAAGGAACATAGCCGAACCATGATCAAAGTAGCTAGTTTCAACCCTAAGGGTGGATAAAACCGGGAGTGTGCATTATAACAAATGAACTCTCACAATCAATTACACGGGTGCATATTCCTAATTCCGGTGCTAAGGTCTGAACAACTCTCTCCTAACACCTTATGCCATGTTAACTACCCTTCCCTAAAGAAGATTCACTAACAAGACATGTTATGCACTAGAGCCGCTTAAACGTTAAAACGAGTAACCTCGCATTGGGCTCGGGCTTAACAACTAAGCCGAGTCTACACCGCGATCTTAGAACCCCTTTTCCCATACCTCCCCGCAAAATACATATGTAAGATTGGTATGTGAGATTACTAAATTAGGTGATCAATCTAATCTAGTGATGTTATAATAAGTTCTAAGACGTGAAACAAGCAAGATTAAACAATAAAAAGCACTACCCACTCCCAATTTCGTCACCCAAAGGGTGATTTCACCAAATTTCACATGATTCGACTATGAAAAGGGATTAGCTACTCATTATACTATTTAAAACATAAAATAAACAGTAAATTAAAGACATAATAAGTGAAAGAAGGAAGAAATATACCATAGTAGTGAGAATTTCAAAATTTAGATCCAAAAGTACACTATGAAGAACTAATTAAAAGATGGTGTCTTAGTGTTTGAAGTAGAAATCTGAGCTAAGAAATGGAAAGATTAAGCTAAGATTATACTGATTTAAGCTAAGAGAATGTATTCTAAGCTATTACAAAATCCGAGCTAAGAAATGGGTAGGGTTTTGCTAAGAGAATGGTTGTTCTTCAAGAAATAGTCTAAGGGGGGTATTTATAAGTGGGGGAAAATCTGCAAAATTCTGGCCTCAAACGCACGTTTGGGAGGTTGAACTTGGCGTTTCACATCTTCAAACGCGCGTTTCGCATAGGGCAAACGCGCGTTTCGCTTCATTTCTGGGTAGGCTCTTGTCTGATCTTCAACTGGAACGCACGTTTAGGAAGTTGAAACGTGCGTTTGGAGCACTTGGAACGCGTGTTCAGGGTAGTTTGAAACGCGCGTTTAGAGAGGTTGAACTCTGATCAAGCTGGTGGCTTCTGAAACGCCCGTTTGGGGGTTCAAACGCGCATTTGAACCCTATTTGCTCTAAAACTTCAACTTTTCTTCCCTTTTGATCTCTTCTCTTGCATCGATCATGCTTTTCACCATGAATCATCACCTTCCGGGTCCTCAAGACACTAATACCCTACAACATCATGAACGACCAAAAACATCCAAACAATTCCGGAGGGTAAAAGTGCTCGGGAATAGGGTTAATATCAACAAAAAAGGGGTAATAATCCATCAAAGTAACAGATTCACTCCCTGTGCCATAAACTCACGATATCACCCCGAAAACGGTCTAAATAACCCAAAAACGTGCTAAACATGTGGTAAACGGGGGTGGGAATGCACCGGAATCACGTAAAGTTGACTCCCATCAAGGAACTTAAGAATTATCTACTTTCTATTGGTTTCTACAACTCTCGCGCTGATACATCCTTATTTATATATTCTAGTGGATCTACGGTACTCTATATGCTTATTTATGTTGATGACATTATAGTTACTGGTAATAGCCCTCTTGCTCTTGAGCAATTTGTTTCCAGATTGGCAGCTCGTTTCTCACTCAAAGATCTTGGCAATTTATCATACTTTTTAGGGGTTGAAGTTCTTCACAATTCTGAAGGGATTCTCCTGTCCCAACGATGTTACATCACTAAATTACTTGCCAAAGTAAATATGCAAGATGCCAACTCTATTGCTACTCATTTACCGGCTGATATTTCATCTCTCAAGTCTGATTTTGCACTCCTCTCTCTGATCCCTCTCAGTATCGTATGGTCATTGGCAGCTTACAATGTTTATCTTTTACCCAACCAGACATTGCGTTTGCCATGAATAAATTGTCTCAAAATATGCACCAACCTGCCGATGTTCACTGGTCCCATGCGAAACGCATTTCACGCTATCTTGTCGGTACAATTCACTATGGTCTTCATCTTTTTTGCTCCACTCCACTTACACTTCATGCCTTTTCAGATGCTGATTGGGGTGGTGACAAAGATAACTATGCCTCTACGAACGCCTATGTTGTTTACCTTGGCAAAAACCCAATCTCCTGGTCTTCCAAGAAACAAACTACCATTGCTCGTTCTTCCACCGAGGCGGAGTATCGCTCGGTTGCTGCAGCCACTGCTGAACTACATTGGGTTACTTTTCTGCTGCAGGATCTTGGACTTCATCTATCTGACCCCTCGGTGGTCTATTGTGACAATTTGGGCACTACTCATTTCTGTGCCAACCCAGTTTTCACTCTCGAATGTAACACGTTGTCATTGATTATCATTACATTCGTGACAATATTCAGCAAGGTCGCCTTCGAGTTTCTCATATCGATGCCAAGGATCAACTTGCGGATTCTCTAACCAAGTCCTTGTCTCGACCTCTCTTTTTGCACCAGCGAGACAAGTTGGGCTTACGTCCGCGCCCAACTTGGGGGGTGGTATTAGGAATAAATATATTATTATTTATTTATTCATTGTACATTTATTACACTAGGCCTAGAATGTTCTTGCATTGTATATATATACTATATGTACTCTTTCCAAAATACTCAATAAAAGAAAATATTAACGAGAATTAAATCCTCTGTAGAGCATTAAATTCTCACGCATTAGATGCCTTATCGAAGGTCAATGTCTAAGAACAAAACAAATAAATAAGTATAGTCTGAGACTCTTCTTACTCTTATTAAACTCTTTCTTCTTCTAGAATGAAATTTTATGCTATTAGATCTAATAGTCTAAGGAAAGGAAAATCTTTGGTGTAGGGGACCCTACGAATTGAAAGTAAAAGTCCCATCGCTTCGTGTAGCGATCGACGATGAACTCACTCACCAAGATCAAAATAAACAAATAGAATCTCCAAAGATTTCACATAGTACGTTTGATCGAAAAAGAAATCTGATTTATTTCGTACCCCTCAAAAATGGGTCAAATTCTACAAGTCTTTTAAATGACATTAAGAAATTATGTTGTCTTTAGGGATTGTTTACGGGTTATAATCAATGTTTTCTCACGTTAGGAAATCATGTTGCCTTTAGGTATTATTTACGAGAAAAATGTTGTTTGTGGTAGATATTAACTAGGAACACCCATTCAGACTATTCCAACACCGCTATTGGACCCAAATCACACGAGTTACATGAAATCGTGTGATTTGTGAACAGTTTAATGAGTTAATGGAGGAAGAAGAAGAAAACGGGTAGGGGGAATGGAAGAAGAAGAATGAAAAAGAAGAAGAAAGATAGGAGGGAGAGTTGAATTATATGTTTAAAATTTGAATTTGGGGAAGGAGAGAAAATTTGGGGAAAATTCAAGTGGGGGCATTTGGGGGATTTCAATAAATTCGGATTTCTCCTTTTTTTTTAAATAGTCAAAGACTATATTGGCAATGAAAGTCTAAAAAAAGACTATATAAGCAATTCCTCCTATTAACTATAGGTAGACCTCACTCACATAGATATTTAAAATAATGATCATATGTGTGGCAATGTTTTCACTCGTAGATATTGTCTACGGGTAACACATTTCATGTAGATAATATCTACGGGTCGGAAGCAGGAACGGAACCAGGAATCGGAAGTCGGGTGGCTAATGAATTGTATTTGTATGTTCCGGTGGGGTGGATTAAGACAATTAACTGTGTTGGACTGAGTAATTATATAAGATTTTTTATGTAACGAAAATAAAATCCGAGAGGACGCAAGCCTATCCTTGGGTCCGTCCTTGCTTGAAAGACTCGTTACGTAGATAATCATGATTTTGAATTGCTACGAGGGCGAGCCACTTCTCTCTCTATATTCCAACCGACCTATAACTATCTATAGATGGTGATATTCACGTATTTTATTGGCCTGTCTATTTACACTATAAGCATCTAAAAGGCATACATCAAGACACAAAATTAAGTGGTCACCCAAAATCTGTAAATAGTTATGTTGTTTTCCCAAATTGCCACACAAATGAATATATGATTGATAAATGGCAATGACCATGTGATAAAAGGGTCCATACATTATTCACACGTGTTCCTTTTTCTTGTCTTAATTAAAACAACGGAATTGATATAAAAATAAAAGTTTGGGTTCTCCTAATACAAAAATTGATTGAAAAAAAATCATGTTTTATGTATTCTCGGTTTGATCCGATCAGTTGATTTTGTTTTCAAAAGTTTTGTTCACCACTAAGGAACAAGATGAATTTGTTGCATATTTTATCACTGTTTTAACTTGATCAAATTGCTTGCTTAAGCTCAATTGACTTGTGTGCAAAGACATGCAACTGGCTAGAACACAAGTATCTGTCCAAACTATCTGCATTAACTTGCCCTAATCTTATACTATGTGTTAATTCACGGTAAGATTTCTGTGTCTTCCATTCACAATATATTGTTACATATATACAGCCTTAGAGCACCAAGAATCACACCCTAATAACTCGTTATCTCCTAATCACGCCTAATCAGAATCAATACACAATATTAAGTAATCAATACACAATATTCATAATAAATACATTCTCAAATATCACCAATAATACACTCCGAGTTGGGCGTGAAGATCCCGAACCCCAACTTGCAAGTAGAGTCTCGGTGCACTCTTCCCAATGCTTTGGTGAAGATATCGGCAAGTTGCACGGTAGTGGGGACATAAGACGGACAAATCAAGCCGGCGATGGATCGCATCACGAACAAAGTGGCAATCCGCCTCGATGTGCTTGAATACGTTAAGTGGAAGACCGGATTCGAGCAATATATAACGCCGATTAGTATCCACAATATAGTCGGTTCGGGGTGAGAAACACCCAAGTCTCGAAGAAGTTGCTTGAGCCATTTGAGCTCGCACACCGTGGCGACCATAGATCGATACTCGGCCGAAGATCGAGACACCGTCTGTTGTTTCTTGGTTTTCCAGGACACTGGCGATTGACCCACCAACACAAACCATCCTGTCAAAGAACGCCGAGTAAGGGGGCAACTAGCCCAATCCGAGTCACACCAACCTGTTAAAATTAAATCACTGTGGGCACTTAGGAAAATGCCTTGACCGGGACCTTTTTCAAGTAGCGGACAACTTGAAGAGCCGCTTCCCAATGATCCTCTCGAGGTCGTTCTTGCATGAATCGAGACAAGATATGAGCAGAGTAGGCAAGATCTGGCGTGTAACCGACGAGTAAATCAAGCGACCGACAAGACGTGCATGCGACCCTGGATCCGGAAGAAAGTGGCGGTAGCAAGAGCCAAGCCGTGATTTTGCGACATAGAAACATGGTGGTTTAGCGCCCGACAATCCGCTTCGTAGATAATCTCCAATCGTATTTCCGTTGGCGAGAAAGAAGCCCGGTGGGGTTGCGGGCTACTTGAATGCCAAGAAAGTATTTGAGTAATCCCAAGTCTTTCATGTGAAAGCAACGGCTAAGGTAGGCCTTGAAGCGCAACAATGACTACATCATTGCTCGCAACAATCAGTCATCAACATAGACCAAAACATGAATCTGAGTCAGTCCCTGTCGCAAACTGAACAAGGAATAATCCGAATACGATTGAATAAAGCCGTAGTGTTTCAAAGCAGTAGATAGTTTCGCGAACCAGCACCGTGGAGCCTGTTTTAAACCATACAAAGATTTCTTTAACCTGCACACCAGATTAGAATTGGGACTATGAAAACCCGGGGGAAGTTTCATATAAACAGCCTCACTCAAATCACCATGCAAAAATGCGTTATGCACGTCCATCTGATGCACTTCCCAATGTCGGGCGGCCGCAACATAAGAAATACTCGAACCGTGACCATCTTTTGCCACAGGGCAAGCGTCTCGTGGTAATCAATCCCATTGTCGATGATTACCATAAATCACAAAGCGTGCTTTAAGTCTCTCCAAAGTGCCATCGGACCGGTACTTGATTTTGTATATCCACGACTTCCGAGAGCTTTCTTCCCGGGTGGAAGAGGCTCGAGGACCCACGCTCACATTGTCTTCAAGAGCACGAATTTCTGACGCATTGCACTACCCAACCCGGATCACAGACGACTTCCTTAAAATTTTTCGGTTCATGGCCCAAAGTCATCATTGTTGCAGAAAGCTGTTTGTGTTGTACAGAAAAACGATCACAATTCACATAATATGTCATAGGATAGGGCGTACCTGAGGAAGATGATGCAGCAGAAGAGCTTTCAGATGGACTAATTTTCCGTACCGTATGCGTAACAAAATCATGATATCGAGTCGAGGGAATTTTAGCCCTCTTTCCACGGCCCAACTCATCTGTAACCGGCACGGCAGGTGCGTCAACCACAGTCGTTTCCTCGGTAGGAGGGGACGAGTCATGCGTAGGCACAGAATCACTTGGCCCCCCCTGAATACCCACTTCCTCACACTCATCAGCGGCTTCATCCTCACTCCAAGCCCCAGCCTCATCATAGGGATCGCGGAGAATCGTCATGCGTCGGAGGACGAGTGAGAAAAGGAAATTCAGTTTCAAAAAAACGAACATCACGGGACACGAAATGCTCATGCGTGTCTAAATCATACAATTTCCAACCCTTTTTCCCAAAAGGGTAACCAACAAACACACATCTCCGACTCCGACTAGCAAACTTATCACTCTTGTGTCGCTGATCGTGAGCATAACAAAGACATCCAAACACTCTAAGAGCATCATAAGCAGGTATTTTTCGAAACAATATTTCATACGGGGTTTTAGACTTAAGCAAGGCGGAAGGCGTCCTATTAATCAAATGACAAGCAGCTAGCACACATTCTCCCCAAAATTGAATCGGCAAATTACCCTGAAAACGTAAAGCCCTAGCAACGTTTAAGATATGTTGGTGTTTTCTTTCGACCCTTCCATTCTGTTGCGGAGTCCCAACACAAGATGTCTCAAAAATTATACCATTAGTTCGAAAATAATCGCGTAAACAATTAAATTCATTTCCATTATCGCTTCTCACACGTTTAATTACTTGATTAAATTGACGTTCCACCATAGCAACGAACTCAAGAAACATAGATTCAACCTCCACTTTGGAGCACAATAAATAAACCCACACACCTCGTGAAAAATCGTCAACCAACGTCAAAAAATAAGTAGCCCCACAAGAAGAACGTGTCTTGTAAGGGCCCCACAAATCCACATGTACGAGTTCAAAAATCCTACCAGCTTTATTTGAACTAACAGGAAAACTAGAACGTGGCTGCTTTGCGCGAGGACACACATCACAAGCCTTATTGCTCTTCCTACATAATTGACTCACAACCGGAAGCATTTTTAATATTTTTTCAGACGGATGTCCCATCCGTTGATGCCACACTCAAGCAGCGAATCCCATGAATCGCCAAGACGCCTTCACTTCAGGAACACCACGGAAAAATATAGTCCATCCAATCGCTCACCCGCTCCAATCACCGTCCTCGTCGATCGGTCTGTATAACACATATATTATTAGTGAATTGCACAACACAATTGGATTCATCAATTAATTGTGTCACGAAAATCAAATCTATGCAGTCAATCGTGGAACATATAAAACATGTTTAAGTAACAATCCCCCATTAAGGTAACATTGCCCTCTTGAGTTGCCACTTGCCGAGTTCCCATCCGGTAAACCCACGGACAACGCTTCACATTTCGCACATTTTGCAAAAGCGACAAATCATGGGTCACATGATTCGAGGCCCCGTATCAATAATCCAATTAGAGTCAATATTGTTCTTACCGGACAAGCGATCTTTCGTTTTGTAAGATTTAAAAATCAACCAAGCTCGTCAGAATCGCTCGTGGCGAGATACCCGCTATAGCTCCAACATCGGCCGGTGTGTTCCACGAGGCACCGTCCGACTCTTTGTGTAGAAGAAGGTTTGGCCCACCTGTTTTATTGGCTCGAACAGGTGGTGCTGCTTGTCCTCTACCACGTCCAGCCCCAGTTCGGCCGCCACCACTTTTTCCCGAGCGTCCTCCTCCACGGCCGGAACTTTTGACACCACGGGGCCGGTCTCCCACCGACCTGGATACCCATGAAGTTGGAGGCGGGAAGATTCTTCATGACCTTCCTGTTACAATGATTACACCATTTATCACTATTATCCACGGATCGAGCCTTACGCGAGCATCGGGTTGAACGGAGAAGGCCATGGCATTATCGCGTTCATCTTTGGAGGAGGAGAATTCACCCCACGAAGGCTGTTTCGCTTGAATAACATGTTGATAAGCTTTATCAACAGGATGGCGATGGTTCGAGACCGAGAAGGTGAGTACGAATCGAGCCATATGCTCCGTCAAGACCGAGAAGAAAGTGATGAAGATGATCTTCTTCCCGCAATTTCTCCACTGCGTGACTATGGCACACTTGCACCTCCACATTTGCGGGTTGGCACCTTTACGTAGTGTTCAAATCGTCCCAAATTTTCGATAATCGGCCGAAATAGTTTGCAACCGATTCTGTTTTCCTTGCTTACATTCTCCGAGGATGCCTTCAATTGGCAAACCCGTGTTCCGCTCACCACGCAGAACCGATTCTTCAAGGTTTTCCACAACAAGTGAGCATCATCATACTCACCAAGCATAGACCGAGCAATGGGTGCAATCGTGTTGGTCGACCACGAAAACCAACATCGAATGAATGGTCATCCAATCATCAAGTTTGTCTTCCGTTGTGGGTTTCGGAATTGTTCCATCCACAAATCCAAACTTCCGTTTTGCCTTGAGCGAGGTTCGAATCGCCCTCGCCCATTCGTCGTAGTTTTCTCCGTGTAGCTGAATCGGTGTGATGATGTTGCCTGGACCATCACTCGACCCAAGGTGGTACACCATGTCCACCTTCTTGCCTCCTTCTTGCGTGGTGCCTTCTGTACTAGCCATGATGGAGATGGAGATTTGCTAGCTGCTGCTGTTTGCAAAACGCGTTCTGCGTTCAATTTTTTTTTTTATTTTTTATTATTATTTTTTATTTATTTTAGTGCAGCTCTGATACCATGTTAATTCACGGTAAGATTTCTGTGTCTTCCATTCACAATATATTGTTACATATATACAGCCTTAGAGCACCAAGAATCACGCCCTAATAACTCGTTAACTCCTAATCACGCCTAATCAGAATCAATACACAATATTCGTAATCAATACACAATATTCATAATAAATACATTCTCAAATATCCTGTAATACTATGTCTGATTAATTTGTACTAGACAAAGTTTATTGAGTAGGACGTTTGTTTAGTTAGAAGCTCTATCTTAAGTTTGTATATCAAGTTTAAGTTTAATTCCACATTTATAACTTGATTGAAGACTTGATCATTGGAAAGGGTTCTAAGTATTGCAGGGCAAGGAAAAGGGGCAATATTGTTTGACAATCATTAAAAACCCCCCATCTTCCGATTGCATTGTATACCAGGTTGCACCATGTGCAGATAATGGTTGTGTCACCGGTTGGGTCCAACAGTTTATATCTGTATCATTGATCTTTATGTATATTGTTTGTGCGAAACTAATTTACGTCATAGCCAATTTAACGACGCATCAGACTATGCGCAACAACATAATGACTTTTCGAAAAGTCGGTTTTTAAGTCAAGAGTCAGCTTTAAAAATATCGATTCTCACGATCTACGTTCGGAAACCCCTTTATAGAAACCAACTATCAGCGTTTTTTTTCACAGTAAAGCACTACGATGAATCCTTAGAACATAATAAAAAACAATAATAATAAAAAAATAAAAAGAACACCTTACTCTATCTTCAAATCCATGTCAAGGGAGCTAAATAATCTTGAGTTTAAACCATTTTCCCTTGCAAATTCAAAAGAACAAAAAGAATCCTCAAAATTTTCATGCTTATCTTCTTCATTGCTCTGCATCTTTAACTTTTGCTGGCACAATTTCAATTGATCTTCAAAAAGACTCCTTCCTGCAGATTCATGCTTCAATACAAGCCACTGCAAAGATAGAATAACTTGTTGATCATGAAGCTGTTTCTCTTTAGCTAGTCTTTTGTACTGTTTAGCTTCCATTTCAGACAGACTCTTCTCATTCTGGAGGCGTAAAATCATCGCCATTGCTTCCTCAGCTGATGTTGCTGCTGCCATTCTTTCTTTTTCAAGTTCTGAATACAATGAATTAGCTCTTTGCCTTTCTATCTTGACTAATTTTCTCAGTGCCAAAACATCAAATACATTATCTTCATCAAAATCGGCTTTTACCATGGCACCATCATCTTCAAGATTGGATTTTGAAGATTTCATTTTGTCTAAATTCTGCACATTCTTCTTCTTCCCCGGCTTAAGTTTTCCAGATGGGGTATTTGAATTACAACATTTCACCTCAAGATCAGTTTTTGAGCAAAGCCCATTTTGAAGAACATCAAATGGATCAAAACCCTTCAAATACAAATTGAACTTCAAGACCTTCAATCCAAACCAAAACAGCGCTAGCAAAAACAGAATGAAGACTAACATGCAGTTTATTTTCAAATGCTTTAAGTAATCATTCAAACAGGAAAAGCAATTCATTATAAGAAACCCAAGTAAACAATCCATAATCTTTATTGTACTACAATGACGATAATCAAAACAAACAAATTAGTAGTAGAGGATTGAGGCGGAGGTTTTGAGGTGGCACAAAGTTCCAGACAAAGGAACAGTAAAACAGAGGAAGCGGAATGTGCTGTTACATGTATGGACCCGAACCCGATGGCGGCTGATTACTGTAGCCCCTGTTAATTTTTTTCGTTTTTGGTAAATTGCATCGGATCATGAATATAAACAAATTCAATGCTTAGAATTCAAAGCTATTATTCAGGTTCATTTAGAAAAGAAAAAAAATCTTTAGATTTGGGCGTTGAAAGTGTTTTAGGAGGATTTATCTTTGCGCCACTGTTTTATCCTTAATTTTGTTATTTAGAAGATATGTCGAAAAAAAGAAGTATACCTTTTTGGGGCATAGGGTTAAGAAGCCTATTTGACCAATAATTTGGTTGTCATAACCTGTTGCACCAAAGAATAGGTGTAAAAGACCCATTTTTATATAATAACTTAAAATACCCCAAAATACTCTCGTCTTCTTCTTCAACACCCTGCCGGAAAGTCAGCTTCGTCTTCAACTCACCGGCCGGAAAACCCATCTTCTCCGACCAACCCTAAACCCCCTAAACCCCATGAACCCTAACCCTAAACCCCTTCAAACCCCATAAAACCTCCCTAAACCCCTGAAAACCGCCATGAAACCGGCAAAAATCCGGCGGAAACCCAGCTTCTTCAACTCCCTCGCCGGAAAACCCATCTTCTCCGGCCAACCTCTAATCCCTATCCCACTTGAACCCTTAACCCACCTGAACCCTCTAAACTCTATCCCACTTGAACCCTTAACCCACCTTGAACCCCACGAAAGTCCCTCAAAACGCCATGAAATCCGGCAATTTCCAGCGAAACCCATTAACACACCTCCGACCAACCTCCTAAACCCCTAACCCCTAAACCCTTTAACCCCTTGAACCCCTCAAGAAACGCCATGAAATGCGGCCATCTATGCTCACGTTTTTTATTTTATTTTATTTTATAATTTCTGAATTGTAGAAGAAGATGAAGGAGGAAGAAGAAGATAGGGATATTGGGGTAATTTTACCTAATTAAAAAACTGAAATTGGTCAAGGGTCTATTGAGCCATAACTTTGTGAAAACAGGTCTAATAAACCATTATGCCTACCTTTTTTTGGTCGCTTAAGGAAGACTTAGAGCCTTTTGAATGCATTAAATCTTGGAAGATGCCTCTATCTTTAATACCTGACACTTCAACATAGGTGTCGTAAGCCTTATTCGATACAATTTCGACCTGATACGTGTCGACACATGTCCGACACGTATCGATTGTGATGGTAGTGCTACCTCCCAGGACATGAAACGGGTGGATCCTTTTAGTGATAGTACCTAAGGACTACTAAAAACCTGAGACACCGAACTAAGGAATGGGTGGATCGTCTGTAGATTTGAAATTTGGACTCTCAAGTGGTTTGAGAGTTGCCTACGTATCCAAGAATATCACGGAATCAAGCCCGACCGTAGTTCTAACCTGAGGGGTATTTATAGGACACATGCCACAACCCTAATTTCCTAGTGGTCTATCGTTACCCTTTTTTACCCTTATTGGGCCTTGCCACGTACACACTGCACGGTCCCGGGTAAGTGGGCCTAAGCAACCGGCCGTTTTTCGTCCGTCACGGAGATTAGGCCGATCGGCCCCTCGAGAGAGCGCTGCGCGACTGTCAGTCTTCCTCCCACCCGGGGTGCTTATTGGCATGGTCTCCCCAGGACCAACACCGAACTAAGACGCAGATTCGCCACATAGGGCACCGCCTGAACAACCTTAAACACAAGGGGTGAATCCCACAACGCGTGCCATAACAAGTGACACGTGGCGCAGACCGGTCGGGTATCATCATAGCCCCGGATCGTGATCACTTTCACAATGGATCGATCGATGCTTAGGGAAGTTCGGTCGGGCTAGTCTGATCTCACTTCGTGGGAAATTGCCAGCTGGCATTTTGCTAATCCGCCATAATTACATTTGAGGGAACCGAGGCGTCTCTTCGCGATTGACGTTGCCACGTATATAGATGTCCTTTCAAAGCCGAACGGTTATTCTTCCCGCCGTCACTATTAACCCGACGAGTTTTTCTAAAGCGCTTGCACTTGCAAGTAAGTCCTCTCACGTTATTGAATTCTTTACTTTGCTTTTGTCTGCTCTTCCTCCGTTCGCATTTTCTTTGTTTATGAGGCGAGTGCAGGCGTCGAGCAAACTCTATAGAAAGAGAGTTTGAGTCTGTTCGGAGATTGGGGTGAGGTCACGCAATCTTTCATTCACTCGGGGCCCCAATAGACATTACCTCTTTAAACACCATAGCCGCTCGCCTACGAAAGGAGGAGATCGTTAACGACCAAACCTCTACCTCTTCTCGATACAACTCTTCCTTTGGCTTTACTTCCCTTTATCAGTGCTTGAGAGCAAACATGACGATGAGGTCGGCTATAGGCTGCTATGGAGTTAGATCCAAGTTGACCCAGGATGGAGTTCTTCAGATTTGTACTCGGTATAACATAGATATGGATCGTTATGCTCCTCAAATCCCCTCTGGAGTTAACATATATGCTCATCAACCGCCTGAAGGTTATTATGCATTTTCGAGGACCACTTCGCATGGGTCTAAGGGTCCCTTTTGCCCAAATTCTTCCCGGCAAGCCGCCATTATCATCTGAATCGCGCCCGGATCGCCCTAACGGTGTTAGGGCTATAATTGGGATGGCGATCTGGTGCCGTTTAATGGATATTCCGTTCAGTGTTGACCTGTTCCGGACTTTTTATCGTGTCAAGAAAGTCCGAATCACGGCGGATGACGTACTATTTCCTGTGAGAGAAACGATCATCGTCGGGGATCCCCATGTCGTCCGCGCGGAAAGACTTGATCCATGACCGGAAGAGTCATTTTTCTTTGTTCGCCACGTGGGACGACTTGATCTCAGCCAATGGAATTATTACCCACTCCTTCCGATCCTTGTCCCACTCTGATGCGGAAGCCTTGTTGCAAGATATTGCAGCAATGGTTTCTTCTCAATTTTGAGCACCGGTCGGATGAGCTATTAGAGGTGCCCGTCTATCAAATTCCGGGCCTCGGCCATATGTTCGTCTGAACACTACCGAGTATAATCATTGTAGGGTCTTCCTTTTTATGTTTCTTTGCATCTTCACTTCCGTTATTGTTTGTTAACACTTGTTTTCGCGATGGCCGACCTAGTCGACATCTTTGACGCGTGATTCCCGAGGTGAAGAAGTTGAACAAGAGCGGCAGCAGATCACCGCAAGATGAGTTCGTGAATCCTGGGGCCGAACAAGATCTGGATCAGGAGACCGACAACACCGGGGGCGATGCAGAGCATAACAGGACCCTTGATCAGGTCCAGCGTCAGGATCTGGTTTTTCATACCCAACAAGGTGATGATGCAGAGGATGACTTGGTCGTCCTGGAAAGAAGGGATTCCGTGTCTCGAGACGATCGACCAGTGTCGCTCGAAAAGACCAGTGTCCGCGGGGTGTTTTCGAAGGGATTCGAGCTCTTGTGAGTTCATTGCCGACCTGCCCGACAAAGCCCTGGCTTCCTTTGTAAGTTGTTGCTTCTTTTGCTCTGCTCCCCATTTTTCCTTGAGACCTTTTTATCTATTTTACGTTTTTTTTTTTTTTTTTTTTTTTTTTAGGTCGTCAAGGCAGGCCAAGAAGTGCTCCAACGTCTTACTGACTTTTCGCCTGTAAGGCTTTTTGGAGAAAAGTGGTCGCTTGAGGTCTCTGCCACCGAGCCCAGTATAAAGATATAGTCTGTTTGCCAAGATGAGCCACCCGGATCGCAGATCCGAAGCCAATGTGAAGGATCGGCCAGACCGAGCCGACGAACCGAGGCCTCCTTGCTTTCTTTGAGAAAAGGTATCCGAGAACCTCCAAGGTGAGAACGAGAGGCTAACGGCCTTGCAAAATGAACTCCAAACTTCCCTGCCTGCTCAGGCAGTTCAGGAGTACAAGAACTCTACTCATTTCACCGGCGCCCTGAAGATCCTTCTTGGACATATCTTGAGTTACGGATACACTCTGGGGGTCTCCCAAGCCAAAGAGAAGTACCCTGATCTGGCCGTTGCCGACCTGCCCCATGGAAGGATGTTCAAAGAGGGTTGCAAGGAACTGTACGAGGCACAGCTCAGAGAGTTCCAAGCTGGTGAAGATTTGGTGGCCAAGTATGGTCACCGATCTTCCCGTCATTCGGGAAGTTCTTCGGGTCGAGGCTCGAGCAATGAATGGATCCTTAATCGATGATCCTTAATCGTATTACATACTTTCTTTTGCAATAAGTCTGTGCTTATTTCAAATATGAGCTTGTTCGGGGGGTTTTGTACTTCATACTTTGTTTTTATTTAGTTTCATTTGTACTTCGTACTTTATTTTAATTTTGTACTTCGTACTTTGTTTTTATTTAGTTTCATTATTTTTCCTTTTCCATCCTTACATAGCCCCCTAAGACCATCATTTTGTACCTTTCCGAGAAATGATGGTCTTTGGTTCGTGAAAGTAGCGATGATCATCATGCCCCGCAGACTTTGAAAGTTAAACTTTCCATGCATCGTTCAGAAAGCGCTGATCGTCTGCCTTGCAGACTCGTTATCGTGATCTGAGTCCGACCTGCGGATCAGCTATCCACCTCTGCATCCGCAGACTTGTCACAGTTTGCTCTTTACGAACCGATTTCTGAGACCGACCTGCGGTTCAGATCTTGAACTGAGTCCGACCTGCGGATCAGTTCTTCTCTTGTCTGTCCTGCAGACTTGTCATGGTTCGTTCTTCTGAACCGATTTACGAGACCGACTGCGGTTGAGATCTTGAATCGAGTCCGACTGCGGATCGGTTCTTCTCTAACTGTCTCCTGCCAGACTTGTCATGGTTCGTTCTTTACGAACCGATTTACGAGACCGACTGCGGTTGAGATCTTGAATCGAGTCCGACCATGCGGATCGGTTCTTCTCTTGTCTCGTCTGCCGGACTCATCGTTTTGCAAACTTCGTTGAATTCGACACATCGTTTATTCACGGTTATGATGCATACTAAACAACGAAAACTATTCATTCATTACTTAAATTAAAGGTTTGTTCAAAATAAAACAAAGAAACATGTCCGATCGGGTCTTATACATAAAATTTTCTCAAGTTCGAGGCATTCCAATCTGCGGTGCATCGTTTCTTCCACTTGCATCGGCTAATTGATAAGCTCCTTTACCATGTACCTTAACTACTTTGTATGGTCCTTCCCGATTTGGGTCCAATTTTCCTTGTGGCGCTTGCTGCTCACTTCGTTCTTCTGAGCACCAGGTCCCTTCCTTGAAATAGTTATGCTTGACGCGTGAGTTGTAATCTTGGGAAATTCTCTGCTTATACTTAGCCATCCTTATGAATGCGACATCGCGAGTCTCTTCCAAGTCATCTTTTGAGTGCCTTAGCTCGGAAAGTCAGCCGTTTTCTTGAGAATAAAGAGACGTCCTGGGTGATGTGAGGCCGATCTCGGCCGGGATAATCGCCGCACTCCAAACGTGAGGTGAAACGGAGTCTCTCCCGTAGCCGAATTGGGCGTTGTTCGATAGGCCCATAAAATGTTGGGCAAATGTTCTGTCCAGCTTTCCTTTTCCTCTTCTAATCGCTTCTTCAAACCGTTCTTAATCTGTCGGTTGGTCTGTTCCACCTGCCCATTAGCCTGGGGATATCCCACCGAGGTGAAATGTTGAGTAATATTCAGCTCTGCACACCACTCTCGAACAGCTCTGTCTTCAAACTGCGTTCCATTATCTGACACTAGAGTCTTGGGTACACCATACCTGCACACAATGTTCTTCCATAGAAATTTTCGGATCTGCTTCCCTGTTATAGTGGCGAGTGGTTCGGCCTCTACCCACTTGGTGAAGTAGTCAATAGCCACAATCAAGAATCTAACACCTCCTGGGGCCTTTGGGAGTGGCCCCACTAGATCTACTCCCCATTGGTCAAGCGGCCACGGGGATACCATCGGGACCATATCTTGTGTCGGCCCGATGCGACAGTTATCATGAACCTGGCATGATCTCGCATTTTTCCACCAAGCGCTTAGCGTCTTCAAACATTGTAGGCCAAAAATAACCGAATGACTGCATTTTCTTGAGAGCGTCTGAGCCCCTGGTGGTTCCCATGATTCCTAAGTGTATTTCTCGTAGTAGATAATTCCGCTTCTTCTTCCTTGGTCACACATCGCAACCAAGGGGATATATAAGATCTTCGATAAAGCACTCCGTCGAATAGTGAATAACGAGTCGTCATGAGCTTTACCTTTCGGCTTGTACCTTATCTTGTGGTAGAACAATGGTCCTCGAGGTATGACACAATTGGATCCATCCATGTCTTGACTTGTGTGATCGGTTGGACAACCCTCTGTTCATAACTCTTCTCCTTCAATAATTCTACCAACACTTTTTTGTCAGAGAGGAAGTTTGAAGCCAATTTTGACAAAGCATCTGCTCTTCTGTTCTCTGACCTGGGTATCTGTGCGATGCTTACTTTTCGGAATTTCTCCAAAAATGTCTTAGCTGCGGCCAGGTACTTTTTCATTGGTTCTTCTTTGGCTTCGTACACACCATTTATATGACTTACCACAAGTTGCGAATCGCTATATATCTGTAAGTCGTCAGCTCCAAGCCGACTAGCCAAGTTCAATCCTGTGATTAAAGCCTCATATTCCGCTTCATTATTTGTGGCTTTAAAAGCAAATCTGAGGGCATAAGGGAACTCTTCCCCATTTGGACTAACCAGCAGGAGACCTGCCCCTGCACCGTCTTTGTTAGACGCTCCGTCCACATACAGCTTCCATTGGCTATTGCTCTGCGTCTGCCGTTCTTCGGACTGAAGTGAGATTCCTTCGGCCAGGAAATCAGCCAGCGCTTGTGCCTTGATCGCAGATCTTGGTCGGTAATCGATGTCGTACTCCGCCAGCTCGACAACCCATTTAGCTAATCTTCCTGAGGTCTCCGGTCGGCTTAATACTTGCCTTAGCGGTTGATCGGTGATCACAGTGATAGGGTGAGCCTGAAAATATGGTCTCAATTTCCTTGAGGCATGCACCAAGGCTAAAGCCAACTTTTCTACATTTGAATATCTAACTTCCGGCCCATGCAACGCTTTACTTACGTAGAAAACTGGTATCTGAACACCGTTCTGCTCCTTAACCAGCACTGAGCTAACTGCTTCTTCGCACACAGCGAGGTACACAAACAACGAATCCCCCTCGCGAGGAGCTGTCAAGGCAGGAAGGTCAGCTACATATTCCTTCAACTCCTCAAAGGCCTTTTGGCATTGTTCGTCCCAGTGGAAAGGACTGGCTCTCCTCAAAACTTTAAAGAATGGTAAAGCACGTTGTGCTGATCTTGATAAAAATCTGTTCAAAGCTGCAATCCGACCGGTTAAACGCTGCACTTCTTTCGCGCTTTTGGGTGGAATCATGGTTCTCAAGATATCAATTTTGTCTGGATTTGCTCTGATCCCGTCCCTGGAAATCATATACCCTAAGAATTTTCCTGATCTAACCCCGAATGTGCACTTCTTAGGGTTGAGTTTCATCTGAGTCCTCTTTAACACTTCAAAAACCTCTTGGGTATCCCTCAAAATTGGTCAATTGATCTCGCTTTTTATCGCCAGATCGTCGACGTGACTTCCATGCATCTTCCTATTTGATCAAGAAATCTTCGCATTAATGACCTCCGGTATGTTGCTCTCTGCGTTCTTGAGTCCAAAGGGCATAGTAGTGTAGCAATAGGTTCCAAATTCCGTCCACAAAAGCAGTCTTTTCTGCATCTTCTGGGTGCATCATGATCTGGTGGTAGCCCTTGTACGCGTCTAGAAACGCGAACACCTCATGTCCCACCGTTGAGTCCACTAAACGATCTATCTTGGGCAAAGGATAAGCGATCCTTTGGACATGCCTTGTTCAAGTCCGTAAAGTCTACACACATTCTCCAGTTCCCATCCGGCTTTTTAACTAGCACTGGGTTAGCTAGCCATTCAGGGTAAATGACTTCCCTAATTATGTTTGCACTTAACAGCTTTTCCACCTCTTGCTTTATGGCTTCAATACGATCAGGGGCGAAGTGTCTCTTCTTTTGACGAACAGGCCTCCTGTTCGGATCAAGTTTCAAATGATGCATGGCTATGTCGGGAGACAATCCCGGCATATCTTCAGCCTTCCAAGCGAACACATCTCTAAACTTTACCAGGGTGTCTATCAAGGCTTCTTTGTATGGAGGGGATCCAGGACCCAATGTTTATACTGTTGCTTCATCTTGTTCGTCCCATAGCCGAACGCCTGTGTGTTCGGTCTTCTGACGACCAGCTATCATGATCTTCGGGTAGCAGCTCCTCAACCCTAACCTGTTGTACCATTCTCTGTTGTTGATCGTTGCGGCATAACAGCTCCTGGCTGTCTCGGTATCTCCTTTGACCTCTACTGTTCCCTCGGCTGTTGGGATCTTCATACTAATGTGTGCTGGGGAAATTACAGCCCGGAGATCGATAAGGGTGGTCTTCCTAAGATAACATTGTATCTTGAAGGTGCCCTACCACCACATAATCTACCATCGTGGTCCTGCCTTTTTCTTCCTTCACCAAAGGTGGTGGGCAACGCGATGACCCTCAAGTGGTGAACCGGTGGTCTCGCGAACCCGAACAAATGAGCTGGCCCGGGTCGATCGCCGTCCTTGAGTCGCATTGCTCGGAAAGCGCTGTAATAGAGGACATTTACAGCACTGCCGGTATCCACACAGATCCTCTTCGTCAAATTTTTGTTGATAACTGCCTCAACTACCAAACCTTCGTTATTAACGACCAGGGGTAGCGAATCTCTTGGTCCGTACACTACTTCTCCCGACATTCTTGGCCTCTTCGCTGTGGACGAATCGCTTCTCGCTTCTCGTCCTTCGCCGCCATGTTAGCGCTTCGCCCTCCCAAGATGGTGTTGATAGTATTTATCGGGCGGTTATCGATGTGGGCATCTCGATCAGGGGAATGATCCCTTCTCTCCCTACCGCCATCTCTTCGCGGGTCTCTTCGATAGTCATTTCTCTCCTTGTCCCCATAATTGTGGCGCTTAAATTCACGCCGTCCCTTGGGATCAGTGTTGTGTGACCGATCTACGACCTCGTCAAGCTTCCTTCCATTATTGTTTGCATCTATGTCCCGCATTAGATCTCGCATTTTTCTGATTCATGCCCTATATCCTCGATGATATTTGCAATATTTGCTAGAGTTTCGCTTTCTGGTCCCCCGAGAGGTGGTGGTGTTTTTGCTATTCCTTTCCGGCGCATAATGGCGAATGCATTCACGAGGCCGTTCAACGGAATGAAATCTCATCTGCAGAGCTCCTCTTTCCTAGCCGTTCTGTGATAAAGCTTTCACACGGTCCCATACGGACTTCCTTTCGATCGGACCGATCCTCGACTTGTTCTTCTTGTTATCGCCTCTCTCATCTCTCTTTTCAATCTGCTTGCTTCCTCACCCCGATGGTGCTTGTAAGCTATGTCCGACACTCCTCCATTGTTTGCGGAAGCTTGCTATTGAGTTTAGCATGCAATCTCCTCACGTAGTCCTCGCTACGAATGAGGTAACTAGTAGCCGATCGCTGCATCAAGTACTTGTGCGCGCGCCTCTTCATTAAAACGCTTTATAAAACGCAATATTGTCTCATCAGTCTCTCGCTTCAAAGTGAGAAGATGCGTCTTGTTTCTTACAAAGGGCCGAGCCGCGATGAAAGCGTGCACAAACTTCCTGGTCGGCTCCAAAATCGTAGATAGATCTGGGGAATCTTGTTGAACCATTCTCTTGCCCTCCCGCTAACGCGGCCGGGAAGGCCTTGCATTTCATCTCATCGAAGCGTTGTACAAGTTCATGTGAGAAATGTATTGGTGCATGTGATCATAAGGATCCTTGGATCCATCATATGCATTGATCTTGGGAATCTTGAACCCTCTGGTCGGGGATAGTCATACATGTCCGGAAGTAAACGGGATGCGCAGATCTGCTCTCCGACCGCCCGACCAAGTAAATTGTCCAAATTCGTCCTGGCCGCCTCCTTATGCCGAGCCGGTTCGGTATGAGCACCGACTCGATCGACTCTGTTTGTTTTCCGAGCCAGGCGTCTCCCTTCTGAGGGCCTCTTGAGGACCCGTCCATAAGATTTCTTCAAAAATGGCTTTGACGGTAGCATCGTCTAGATTCTTCAAAGACTCTACCAGTGCCTGACTGGGGGGGTCTTGAAGCGTACGATTATCACCTGTAGCATCTGCATTTCCCTGGTCGTCTCCTTGTAAGACTGAGTTCGTCCTTTCCTGTTGTGGATCTGCCGCTTTTTGCCGGTGTTCTTCGGTGGTGCCATAACAAAACTAGGTCTCTAAAGTACTAACAATAAAAGACCCTCCTTCTAGCCAAATTGATGGTAGTGCTACCTCCCAGGGACATGAAACGGGTGGATCCTTTTAGTGATAGTACTGGGACTACTAAAAACCTGAGACACCGAACTAAGGAATGGGTGGATCGTCAGTAGATTTGGGCCGGACTCTCAAGTGGTTTGAGAGTTGCCTACGATCCAAGAAATATCCCGGAATCAAGCCCGACCGTAGTTCTAACCTAGGGGTATTTATAGGACACACGCCTCTAACCCTAATTTCCTAGTGGTCCTATGCGTTACCACTTTTTACCCTTATTGGGCCTTGCCACGCGCACTGCACGGTCCCGGGTAAGTGGGCCTAAGCAACCGGCTGTCGTCTGTGACGGAGATTAGCCGCCGACCAGTACGAGAGGCATTGCGCGACTAATCAGTCTTCTCTCCCACCGGGTGCTTATTGGCATGGTCTCCCTGCACTAACACCGAACTAAGACGCTAGATTCGCCTATAGGGCACTCGCCTGATAACCTTAAACACAAGGGTGAATCCCACAACGCGCCTTTAACAAGTGACACGCGTGGCGCGCTCCAAGGTCGGGTATCATCAGATTGATTTAAAATAATGTTAAATAAAATTTTAAAAACCGATACGTCCGGACACGGCAAGGACATGGAAATTTATATTTTTCATATATATATTTTATATTTTGTCATAATAAAACAAAAACATATACATTAAACAAGAGAGCCTTTATTTGCACCACATAATATCTACCTTTACACCCCATTAAAATGAAAAAGATTACATTTAATTGTTGTACCACACCTACTATTTCAATATTTCTAAATATACCATTGCACCACATTTTCATTTCAAAGTTTAAAAAGAAATCTCTATTGCCAACCATTTTTTACTACCAGCAGATTTTTATATTATCACATACACCCCAAACTTTAAAAAATTACAACCCCCACTCATAATGAATCATCCCCTGCAAACAATACAACTTCTTCTTCCAATTTCAATCGTGTTCATGTACAAGAAGAAAAAGAATATTGAGCATCAAGAATAATTATTGATAACGTACAAAATAGTAAATTCTATGTTGATCTTGCTAGATTCTCAGATTCATTAACTCAGCCAATTTCCAGTCAGTTTTCGGGCTACACAACACCACTAGAAAACCTTTCAATTTCACCGGTAATGATGTATCTCCGCGGTCCGGTGGCTCTGCCGGATCTGACCACCTCAGCGTCATATTCTTACCTTTTGTGGCCAAACCCACCTCCTGTGCACAGCCATTTCCGTCGTGAAACAAGACCCAATATAGAGTCAGTCACTTCCCATGAAAAATGAATCTGAAACCACCACGCCACGGTGGTGCAACTTCCAAACAGCCCAGCCGGTGTGGTGGTGTGGGTAAGGTGGCGTTAAGGTTTTGAGGATAAAGATTATGGCGGCTAGTTTTTATGGGGAGGGAAAAAAGAAGTAGGCTTTCAGGGGGTGGTGGGAAGAAGATAATGGCATCCGATCTATTTACAGGAAGGTGGAAGAAAGAATTAGAGGTTGTGGAGAAGATGACGATGGCGTTGCTGGTTTGGGGTTGGGAATTTTTATGTTAATAAAGGGACTAATCTGTAATAAAAAATTGGTGTGGAAATAGTATAAATGTGTGGTGTAAAAGTAGAAAATAGGGTGTAAATAAAGATTGAAATTTAAGGTGGTGTAAAGGTAGATTTTGATTTTAGGTGTGGTGTGGTTGATAAAGTGGTGTAGTGGTAGATCTGATGTGCGAATAAAGACACCCTTAAACAAACATAATCCTCGCTCTCATCTCTTCAGTTCCACAGAAAAGAAAAAATAGCGAAAACCCTGCTCCTACCGGCTGTTCCACCTCACTCTAACCTTCTTCTCCTTTGAGCTTGCGATCTGCATAACGTGAAGATCATATTTCCTTCTTTTATCATTTATGAAACTTATTTCTCTTGTAATTTTAATTTTTCTTGTTCAAATTGTGTACGTCTGCAGGTATGTACCTAATCTTAGATTCTTTTTACTTTTAAGAAAGGACAGATCTTTTGAGACGATTTATTCATGACATAAAAGACTATGTAATATTGCACAAGGCTAGTTTTCTTTTAAATAGATTAATGAAATATATATATATATATATACTTAGTCAATAACTGTGCATTCGCATTTTAACGTATAATAATGTGATTACATTTAATTAATATCATAATATATGACTTCAAAAATAAAGCACCTTTCAAACTTATTGTAATGTTAAATATTAAAATTCTTTTATTTAAGATTAGTATTCGTTTCCTACGTCGATAGAAATCAAAACAGACACCACAAAATTTCCAAAAGTTATACTGATGCCGATAATTGTCGTTATATTTACGGTTTATAGCATTGCATGGGGAGAACATATATTTTAAAGAAGAATTTTTTGAAGGATGAAAAGAAGATTTTTACCCTCAAAAAAAAAAAAAAAAAAAAAAAAAAAAAAAAAAAAGATTTTATCGACATGTTTTATTCTGCAGAAACGAAATTGAATGACTAAAATAATATGAACGAAATGGAATGTAATGGAATAAATTAATTTATTATTGTGTTTGGAATATGCAAAATGGAATGAAATAAATTATATAAAAGATAATAGCATTGAGTAATGAGTAGAAAAGTTCAGTAGTGAATTAAGATTAGGTAGAAGCGAGGTATGGTATGGTTCATAAGGTAGGATATGGATGAAGGGTGGGATAGCCCTACTACATCACACCCTACCTCTCTTCTCACCCACTTTCTACCCACCGCTATTATACCCTACCCACCACCCTACCCTACCCAATATCACCATATATATCTTACCCTCGACATCATACCTACCTTACCCATTACCTACTCTATTGCACTATCACCCACCCCTACCTTAACCACCACCCACCCTTCTCTACCCTACCCTACCCACCACCCCAACCTTACCCTACCCTATCCACATTTCCACTCTACCCTATCTTACCCACCACACCACCCTACTTTACCTTACCTGCTACCCCAACCAATCATACCATACTATACCCTACTCTATCCTACCAGCCCTACCTTACCCACCACTTCACCTTACCCAACCCTACCCTACCCACTCTACCCTACTGTACCCACCATTCCTTTCTACCCTATCTTACCCACCACACCACCCTACATTACCTTACCCACTACCCCAAACTACCCTACTCTACCCTACCCTACCCTATCTTAGCAACACTACCTTTCCCACCACTTCACCTTACCTACCATACTATACCTTACCCTACCCCACCCACCCAACTGCATTTATTTTATTGCAGGTCCCAGAAAAATAATCATTTGTTTTTTTTTCTTTTTTCTTTGACAATACGCAATTTTTTGTTGAAATTCCCACACAGATTAACTTTTTTTTTTCCTTTTTGTTACGGTACGGATATTTTTTTGAGTAAGACAGAACGCCTTGTTTTTTTCATCAGAAAGGATTCTTCATGCTTTTAGTATTAAGAAAATTGACACTTAAAAAATCAAGGTAATAATCACCAAGTGCATATTTCCCAATGTGATGAATTGTTTGTTTGAGCGTAAGAATGATTATCTTCACGCATAAGAATGTTTGACAAATAAGAAGAAATTGTAAGAAAAAATTGTATAATGATTATCTTCACGATGTTTCGTAAAAAAAAATCCTCCCAATCAAATAAAAAAACTTATTGTAATTGGTATAAAATAGTAGAAGCAATCTTCTGGTAGCATCCCGTTTCTATTAACGGTCTTGCTATTGATGATCTTTCACTGATTGATGCATCTTGAGATCTGAGATGATCCATCTAGATCTCTGCAGTGATCAACTGAAAGATCACCATTATAGACAATCGTCACAGAAACTGACGCGCTTGCCAGAAGACCACTCAAAATAGTATCAGTAGTAGTATGAATCCCTTTTCAATTGGTATCCACGTGATACTAAAGAAAAAGAAAGTGATATTTACTTTTTTCTATTTTTTGAGAATCATCTTTTTTCTATGTAATATCTTAGTGTTAATTGAAATTATCTTATTTATTCTTAAAAAAACGGTTGTTATACCTCTTTTTGTAACCACATAAGTGCCGAATTGGTTACTGCAAGCAAGTGGCGGATCAGAGATCCCATGGGGGCGATATTATGGGCGATTGTAAATTTTTCTTGAGGGGGGGGACAAAAAAAATACACAACATACATAATAGTTTTTTTTCCGGATCCGAGGGGGGCGAATCCGCCCCTGTTACCAAACAACTCCTTATTTGCATATAAATCACATCTATTCATTACTCAATTTAAAGCTGCTTAAGAGAATTGATTTTTTTTAGAATAATCTTTCTTCTATTTTATCTCGTAGTAGTTTAAATTATTTCATTTATTCTTTAAAAAAGTTATCAAACACCTTTTTTTATAACCACCACTTATCTTATTTAGAATAAATGCTGAATTGGTTACCAAACATACCCTTAGTTGCATGTATATCACATTTAATTATTACTCAATTTAAATATGCTCAAGATAATTAAATTTTCTTTAAAAAACTTTGAATTACTCAAAAAGCAGAAATATAGAATATGATACAAAGAAATACCTTGAAAATTACTAAAACCTTGAGATGAAAATCACCATCCGCAGTCTAGGATTTTTTTTCCTTTCAAAATGAGAAATGTATAGAGAGAGAAAAATGAAAGGGGATATGGAAATATGAAGTCGCCGAGAGCAGGAAATTACATTCCGTAAAAATCAAAAGTAAAAAATAAGAAAGTTCCATGATCTTTGATGAATTGTTTGTTTGAGCAGGTTTATTACACAATATATTTCCCTCTAAGTTTGACTTTTCTGCTAAATTTGTAGTTTTTTTTTAAATATACAAAATTGTGGTTTTATGAATTAACAAAATATTTACTTGAAAAACTTGTCCTATCCAATAAAAAATAAAAAATCAGTAATATAATGAAATAAACAATAAAAAATGGATGATGAAGAAAAATAACCTACCGAGTGTATGCGGGTAGTAATCACCAACAAACGAATCCCTGCAAACAAACGATTAGTAAAACAAATGGAAAAAAAATGAAACACCCTGCAAACGATTAGTAAAACAAATGGAAAAAAATAAAATGAAGGATGATGATCCAACAGTAAAAAAAATATCAAACTTATTAATCCAAAACGTGAGAACGAAAATTCTGATAAATCGAAAATGTGAAAGTTAATGTGAATTTTGTTCTCTTACCTAAAGTTGTTAAGATGTCATACCCTGTCCAAACAAAATCAAAGATCACTTCGACAATTCTACACAAACAAATTATCACGACAAAACAAAAATATCATAGAATGGAACTTTCTTATTTTTTACAAAAATATCATAGAATGATACGACAAAAAACTTGAAATAGGGTAATCAGTAGATGGAAGAAGAATGAGCATTCAAAAATCATACCTTAATTTTAGATGACAGCTAGAGAGAATTAGTTATGAAGTTTCAACTGCGAACAATGAACTTTGCCATTGACCATTACTAATATAGTAGTTGAATAAAAATTCATATGATTTCTACCAAAAGGAAAAGATCATGGGTCTAAAAAAAACTTGCAATTAAAAAGGAAATCACCGTGTGAACAAAATTAATGAGTATAATTCTAACATTTTTATAAAAATATTACGGTCATTAATAGTGCCAAATTTCTAAAATTAAAAATAAAATAAAAATAAATTCTAACATAAGGAAAAAATAACGGGTTTAAAAAAAGATTACCCTCCCGAAAAAAAAGATTACAATTATAAATTTAATCACTGTTGGAACATAATTAGGTCATTAACAGTGCCAAATTTTTAAAATTTATAAAAAAAAAATCAAAAGAGAATTGTTGTGCGAGCATAAAAAAAATAAGGTCATTAATAATGCATTTGACACCAAATTTCTTAAATTAAGGGGAAAAAAACTCTAACTTAAGGAAATAGATAACATTTATAGTGCCATAATTAGGTCATTAATAGAGACAAAATTTATAGAATTTGGAAAACAAAGATCGAAAGATTTTCAAAAGAAAAGAAAATCAAAAGAGAATAACACGTGTGAGCATAAAAAAATTAAGGTCGTTAATAGTGCCAAATCAATGAATATTAATAGTGCCTTTGACCATTTTAAAAAAAGGTTAGTTTATATGGAAAGACAATTACCATTAATGATTAGAATTTGTAACATTTAAAATAAAATTATCTAAAAAAACATTTAGAATAAAATTAAAAAAATTATGGGTCTAAGTTGGGTAAATATCCGGGTATGGGGCTTAATTTGCGGGTAATTGGAGTTAAAATCCTCTATATATATATATATATATATATATATATATATATATATATATATATATATATATATATATATATATGTATGTATGTATGTATACACACACATACTACGTGTCCAATATTTTTAATGTTGTCGTGTTAGGTAATAAGTATTGTCTGTACTATATCCGTGTAAGTGTCAAAACAACATAGGGTTCAGACAATTGTACCTTACGAAAGAAAAAAAAAAGTAGTATATTTTTTGGTTGATTGCTTTATAAATAAAAAAACGGTTTGTAAATAAAATTAAAAAAAAAGTAGTATACTTTTGGTTGATAGCTTTATAAAAAAAAAACTGTTAAACCCTAGTCGAAAGGGCCCCATTCTCTTGTCCCATAGAATGAGTTGAAAGGTTAATCAAGAAGCACAGTGGGCTGTAGTCGTGGTATCATCATTATAAGACAATCTTGAAAGAAGTCGTCAGATTTACGAGATTCGAACATCCATGCTCAAATTCTCTGGTCCATTGCCATTTCAAAGCCTTTAAGTACATATATTCAATATTTTGACCACATATATAGAAGTATATGTAGATTTGGAAACCAAATTTAATTCCAAGAAATACAAGTTATTTTAGTTTTTTAATTTTGTGTCATAATATTTTATTTTTCTTTTCAAAAGCGATCTCTTTTATTAACACATCCTCAAAAGGATTAATCCAGTAGCTTTACCAAAAAGGAAGCGAAATAATAAAATCACGCATCTACAAAGGTTGGTCTATACACCAAGTCAGGCTCAAATTTCTAGCTCTCTGTACAACATTCGTGATAAACGCATAAGGAGGCGGACTCACTGCCTCTTGGCCATACTTGATCTTGTTTCTCCACAACCAAATCCCGTAGAGGGTTTCCTTCCTCAAATACTTCCAGCCCGATGATCCTAGCAGTCATTCCTGTATTTTTTCAAGGTTCAGTTTTACCCTTGCCGCTGTTGTGTTTTCTTTAAAGAACCGATCACGATACTTTGCAGGCACACACTGATTCCACACCTTTTTGGCCCAAGTGCAGTCTTTGAAAGCATGTAATATGGTCTCATCACTTTCCTCGCAACTGGTACATGTGGGGTCATCTAAAATATTTCTGGTATGTAACAAATCTGCTACTGGTAATGCACCATGGACTATTACCCACATAATGTAGTTTCCTTTGGTTGGTCCCTTGAGATCCCAAATTTTTCTCCAAATCGTATCAATAGGCAGTTGTTGGCACGTGTGTAAGTCATAGCCTGAGGGTACATTATACTTACCTTTAGAGTCTCTTGTCCATTTAAATCCTTGCTGGTTTCTTTCGATTCCATCTTTTAGCTGTGCAAAAGCATGGCAAATCCCCCTTCAAGTTGGTGAGCTATATGCTTTAGCTGATGTTGTCAACTCCTTGTATTTGTGGGATAATGCATTAACCCACAATGTGTCTTTTTGTTGGATTAGATCTCAAACCAGTTTACGCAAGAAAGCAATATTCATCTCATATAACCTTTTAAATCCAAGACTTCCATTGTCCTTTGGTTGACCAAAGTTGACCATGCCAAAGTATGCATCATGCGCCTATTTTCATCATCTCCCCAAAAGAAATCTCTGCATATCCCCTCGATGTTGTTTAAAGTTGTAATAGGGAGTAGTGTGGTTTGCATGCTATAAAATGCATGAGATGCATATGAGCTATGAATAAGAATTTGTTTACCTGCTCGAGAGAGGGCCTTTGCTTTTCATTTTCTCCTCAAGGTAGTGAAAGTGGGATATTTTCTTTCTCCCATGCAACAGGGGCACACCCAGATATGTCCCTAACTCCACAATACACGTCATTTGCAAGCACTGTTCTATGGTATGTTTAAGGGCACTTCCCACATTTCTAGAGGTGCAGAATTTTGACTTTGCCGTACTAATTTTCTGGCCTGAGCAACGACATAACTCACGAAGTTATTCCTTTATTACCTTGGCTTGGGCTTCATATGCTTCCCCAAAAGTAGCAGATCATCTGCAAAGAAGATATGTGAGACCGGTGGGCCATTTCTGGACAACTTAATAGGTTTCCATCTGCCTTCTTCCACTGCATTCTGTATTTTTGCACTCAAAATTTCCTTGCAGAGTACAAATTGATTGGGTCCCTGATGTAAGTCAATTTTATGATGCATTCACTATGTTTTCAGCCCCGTTTCCCCCTGATTTTAATAGTATTTTTGCATCTTCGGGCATCACTTTGCACATTTTTCATAAGGATACAATAAGTAGTAAGTAGTAATAAATAAAGTAATTTTATTAGTATTTTTGGGTCATTAGACTGATATTTTGTTGGTGGGTTTATACTTGGTATTTTTGGCGAGTCATTGCAGGATCTTAGGTTGACCAAGCATCGGGAGAGATGATTTTGATGTTGATAAGACGCGTTTTTACGGTGCGAAGTGTGTACCCGAAGCCACGGAGTTGTTACGGGTCAATTGTCTCGAGCATACTTACTCGCAGCTGACTTAAATCGACTTTTGACCCAGCTTAGAGACAAGTTTCGGTTTTTCCATATTCACAATAGTTTTAGATCTTCAAACAAGCTTTCCAACGCATCTTAAATCACTCAAATCGGAGGTCTACACGCAAAGTTATGGTCAATTTATTGAAGACATTCTAATACCGAATCATCCGTCGAGCCGAACTTCGCACAGTTTTTTCACCATAAAAACGGGATTTTCAGCAGATTTCTCATCTCCCCCTTCCCCCAAACCCTTAGAGCCAAAATTCCTCCATTAGAGACCTTGGGGGAGGTCACTCTAACACAAAAACAATGTAATTAACAGATTGATAGCTAGATAGTTGAAATCTCATGTTGTTCTTCTTCAAGCTTCTTCTTTTCTTCATGGGTGTAAGAAGATTGCTAGTACTTGGAGGAGATGGAGTCAATAAAGATGGATTTTCATGGGTAATATTTATTTAGCTTATTGTTCTTTAATTTCATTTTGATTTGTGTTAGTTTTAGTTAAATTTGTATTCGGAATTTTCATCTTCTTGGAATTGTGTAAAGTCCAATTTGGGGAAGATGAAGATCAAGTATAGAAATCTAACCTATGAAATATGAATTGTGATATTGTAGTTTCTTGTGATTTGTGAGAATGATTGTTTAGATTTCAAGCACTTTGTGGTTCTCATTACTTGGCCTTAATGCTTGTGTTAGATTAATCACATAATATATGATTTAGCACACTTTGTTGAGATCGAGAGAAGATACTTAGTGTGGGAAAATGGGTAATGAGACCATTTAGTAAAATCGACTAGAGACAGATTCGGTTTCTAGAGTGGGGTTCACTAATCGTGGTTAGGCAACCCAATGAGTGTAATGCATATCGACTCTTCTAGACCTAATTTAGTCAATTAGGCCGTTGATTTAGAGATATAGAGTGATTGTATCACGCGAGAGCGGCAATCACTAAAGCGGGGGTTTGCACCAATAATTTATCACAAAATCACAAATGGATGGAGGGTAGGTCGAATCATTTCTTAACGAATCATAAGTTCTACTTTATCACTTTGACCATTATCTTGGCTAACCATAGATTTTATTTCTTTTCTTTTCGCTTTTTGTGGCATTTAGGTGGTGAGTTGTGGAGTGACACCATGGCTCACCTTAGTTTTAAAACTCATCTTTTTTGTTTTGCCTAAACCAAACGTGCTCATTGATTTTGGTACTTAACCGGCGTCCTCGTGGGATCGACGTTACTCACCGATTCTGGTCTGGGCTATAATTGATCCCAGATCTGTCATCGCTGCAGGTAAGATTGAATGACTTAGAAAAGATCGATCAGTCCCCTTGTTGTAGACCCCTGCAGGGTTGGAACGATTCTAATCTTTCTCCATTCCATAGTACAGATAGTCTGGTGGATTAGAGATACTCTAAGGTATAATTCAAGCAAAGCTTACCTCATGTCCAGAACCCATCATATCACCGACTGAAATATCCCCAAATTCCACCGGGTAAAGAAGAAAACCGCCGGATAATCGAGAATCAGCCAACCCAGCTTTTCCATTCCCCAAATACGCAACAACTGTAAAGATAATGACGTTTTTTTTTTTTTCCTTTTCAGAGCATTGAAATGCCAATTTTCTAAGGGAAATGTTAAGATAAGATTTGTTTTGTTTGAATTATTTAGAAAATGTTACATGGATATCCCAAAATCCAATGTGGCAACTAAAACGCCACATGGCAGCCATAAGTTGTTCCTTACAAACCCAATTTTCGTCAAAAATTACTAACGTGGCTTACCCTGAGCAGTTTTCCCTTGCCCATTAATAGAAATAGGTAGAAATGTGCCTAAGGAGTTTCCGTTTCTGTGTCGGGCCTATTTATTTTTTTTAGTTGAGGAAAACATGTTAGATATTTTTTTATAGGTAAATATTTTTAGCTATCGTTTACATATAAGTTGCCGTATAAATTAATGATATCACAATTAAACAGGTACATGCATACGTTCATGAAGGGTTTTGTGCATTTTCGGATCGGATTCATGTATTTTTCAGATTCATGCATTATTTCCGAACTGATGCACGTTTACAAGAGTGCATGTATCCGGTGAATGATGATAACCCTACCTTTTCAAATGCGAGTCGCCCGTTCATTTATAGAGTCTTTCAAATTTATAAAATCTATGACATATACGCAAACAAATTTACACACAATACACACAGATCATCGCTTTTTCCAGAAATGTCATCGGGTTTGATTCAAACAAGTCATCAAGTTTGTATCAAACACCTTCCATCAGATCGTGAGAGAGATTTTCGTTTAATCCCTGAGTGACTATTGCATGGGACGAAACATCTCTTAAAAGACAATGTTTTGCGTGCCTTGGAGTTTTTACATTCTCTGTCAAATTCTTAAGTTTCAATTTATTTCCAACAAAACAGTAAAAAAAATTGAGAATCGAAAACAGTAAATTTTGTTAATCAATATCCATCAAACAAACAGTCAGAACGTCACCGGATTTTATTTTATTTTTGTTGAGGAAATTTATTATGAAATTGTTAAAGTTGTTCTTTTAGGGAATGTATTTTCACACAACTAAAAGTCTTAATACACAACATTTTTTTCCACTTTATATAACCCTTCAAACTTCATGCTTTTTTGCACTTGTTGATTCTGACCGAATTTCAGACACAATGTTAAAAGTTTTCTTGACTCAGTGTTAGTCAGAAAGTCTTTCTAATCGGTATCGGGTACGGAAAATATTTAAAATTATGACTCGAATTAAATCAGAATAATCATCGTTTTTTTGAGTCTAATTGGGCCAGAATAATTTGCAACTCGTTGATTCTGACCGAATTTCAGACAGAATGTTAAAAGTTTTCTTGACTCAATTTAGTCAGAGAGTCTTTATGACCGGTATTGGGTATGGAAAACATCCAAAATTCTGACTCGGATTTAATCAGAATAAGCAGTGTTTTCTGACTTGAATTGACTCAGAATAATTTGATGTGTGAAAAGATATTCCATCTTTTAAAGTCGATTATTTTAATGAACTCCTCATCATGGATTACACTTGTACAATTGATGTTTTTAATTTAGTTTTTTATATCAAAGTCGATGTTTGAGAGCTTATTTTATTTTCTGCATTATCCCAACCCATTAGCTATCCATGTGCGGCGGATTGTATTTTAAATTATGTAACAAGATGGAGCGACGGAGGCTGAAAGAAGACAACATGAAAATCCAATGAAGGTCCACTGGAGGTTGAAGATATCCTTAAGTTGTGAAATCAGGGGTTTCTCAGTTTGTAATGAAACCCATGTTAGAAAAAATCCATGATCATACCGGTTATTGTTTACACATTTATTTCACGGAAACGAAATATACGCATACACTTTTTGTTCCCATTGTTTCTCGAACCCGGATACTCCGGATTAAGGGGCAATGTTAATTATCACCAGGCAAATGCCTCAGTGGCATTGTTTACACATTTGTTTTTTTATTATTATGAATGATTTATGTAGATAGATGAAAATATGATGATACCTAATTGATTATAAATTATTAATAATTACTCTTACATAACTAAAATTAAGTTGATAAATTATCTATAAAAAGAAGTCGATAAATTATCTTCCAGCATTATAATGACAAGGGCTTTAGCAAACAGGTCCATCTTTTTTTTTAGGATCAAACAGGTCCATCTTTATAAACACCCACAACATTATTAGGGTTTTGAACATCTTCTTGACCGAAAAACAGCGGCAGCACAACAAAGCTCCTCCGCCTCGAAAATGGTGGGTTCTATCTACTGATTTGAGTTCATTTTTTCCGTTTGTTGATGTTAAAGCATATACCATCTTCATTTTTTTCTTTCGTTTTGCAATCTCTGTTTGGTCGTCTATTGAGACGATAAGTCCTTCCTGCTTAGATGCTTACATTTATCTCTCATTTTTTAATGGCATGGCGTTTATTTTGCTTGTTGATTGCAGAAATTTACCTGTTTTAGTTATGAGAAGATGGGGGAATGATTGGTTTGTACAAAACTTTGTTGGATGCCTGTTTCTTATACTTTAAATCCTTGCGTTGTTCTCTTGTTTTGTCGATTATATCAGATGGCTCACTTAGATTTCATTTTTGCTGCATTTTGGCATCAAACGATGGTTTGAGTTGGGCAAAATTAGATGTTTCTTCCCATTTTATTTGACATTATCTTGGATTTTTGGCTTCCGTTGGCTTATTTGCTTGGAGATCAACAATGCTTTTCTTGTTTATGCATCTAATTCAGGTAGGACTGATAGTTTGTAGGATTGAAGGTTGTTATTTTATATTGGTTCATAGATCTCCCATGTTTGTGTCTGATTCTTCTTTTGTTTTTCATAGGTTTTTCTCATCGCTAGGACTCATGCTCAGTATCATGAGATTCTGACTCAAAATCCAAAGGTAGCTGGTTGACGGGTATTTTTCCTGATCTACCACCATTTTCTGCTCTAAATTCCCCAACTACCACCCAAGGCAAAAAAAAACAATTTTGGGACGCGATTTTCTCCTATTTTTTTCACAAATGTGCACGATCTTAAGGTCCTCAAATCCCCTATTGGGGTTCCCCTTCCCAATTAGGGTTTAGTTTGGTTCCAAAAACACTTAAAACGCGAAAATGGGAGTGGTATTTGGGGAATGGAGTGGTAGTTGGGGAATTTGAGTATCTCAAAAATGGTAGATGGGGAAATGGCTCTGCTGTTGACTACATTCTCATGGACAGAAAGGATGACAATTACAAGAAATACAAATCTGTTTTGCCTACCTTGGAGAAGTATTACCCTCAAATAATTTTTATGCGGGTGGATGCAGATATGTTTAAGGTATGTAATCCGGTGAGGATGGATGACACACAACATCGAATATCAACCAAAATTAGCATGTTTGCTTGCTTGCATTTGTTTAACATAATAGATGTCTTAGTTGTTTTAATTACTATAAAATTATCAATTGAAAATGAAGCGAGTCTTGGTTATTGAGTTCTATTTCTTTGCCGCATGTTGTTGGTTAATCTTTAAATACCTCTGAAGTGAGTCTATGGCCTTGGAGGCCATTATATAGACCCGTGCCAAGTCCAGTTCTTGGTAGTTTATCATTTTGATGTATATAATCAAGAAACATGTTGGTAACCTTCAAAAGAGCATTGAAATGCCTAATAGAACATTTTAAGTTCATGGAGCTCAATGCCAAACAAGATAATTGGTATAAACTTAGATGTTATTATTGAGCTCGCCTTAATAGAACTATATTTTGCTAAATCGTCTTAGTATCTTTACCGATTGGAAATGGTGTCTCTTTTTGACGTGGAGTACGTGAGTTGGAGCTTATGAGATCGGTCATTCAATCGTAAGTTGTTTTTCAATCATTGAGAGTGCGCATATATAATTTATCAATGGAATGAGTGTGCATTGCATTTTTTGTCAGTTGATTGATTGATGTAGTATGTAATTCTTAGTGAAGGCAATTGAATTTTTATAATTGCACAACGTAGCTGCAACGAGTCTTCATAAACATGTCTCCTGAATCCATGCAAAGTGAATAATTAGATGTTGTAAGACCATTACATATTAAACCTGGTGAAACCACTTGTGCATACCACGTTTTTTTTAACCAGATGCAAAAGTAGTCGACGAGTAGTTACGTTTGAACCAACATCGCTCTGAACACATCAAATAAGGTGTTTGTTACTTCAAAAGTATCAGTGACTGTATTTTTGTTAAGGGTCCCCTTAACAAAAATGAAATCAACATGGGACCCCTTAACAAAAATACAGTCACTGATACTTTTGAAGTAACAAACACCTTATATGAACACAGATGTGTTCAGAGCGATGTTGGTTCAAACGTAACTACTCGTCGACTACTTTTGCATCTGGTTAAAAAAAACGTGGTATGCACAAGTGGTTTCACCAGGTTTAATATGTAATGGTCTTACAACATCTAATTATTCACTCTGCATGGATTCAGGAGACATGTTTATGAAGACTTGTTGCGACTACGTTAATGCAAATTATAAAATTCAATTGCCTTCACTATGAATTACGATCACATCAATCAATCAATCGACAAAAATGCAATGCACACTCATTCCATTGATAAATTATATATGCGCACTCAATGATTGAAAAACAACTTACGCGTTGAATGACTGATCTCATAAGCTCCAACCTACGCACTCACGCCAAAAAGAGACACCATTTCCAATCGGTAAAGTACTAAGACGATTTAGCAAAATATAGTTCTATTAGAGCAGTGCTCAATAATAACATCTAAGTTTATACCAATTATCTTGTTTGGCATTGAGCTCCATGAACTTAAAATGTTCTATTAGGCATTTCAATGCTCATTTTGAAGGTTACCAACATGTTTCTCGATTATATATAGTGAAAATGATAAACTACTGAAGAACTTGGACCTTGGTACGGGGTCTATATGGGCCTCCAAGACCATAGACCACTTCTAGAAGTATTTAAAGATTAACCAACAACACAGTGCAGCAGCAGGAACTCAATAACCAAGACTCGCTTTATTTTCAATTGATAATTTATATAGTAATTAAAACAACTAAGACATCTATTATGTTAAACAAATGCAAACATGTTAATTTTGGTTGATATTCTGATGTTGTGTGTTCATCCCTCAGCCAGATTACATACCTTAAACATATATGCATCCACTAAAAATTATTTGAGGTAATACTTCTCCAAGGTAGGTAAAACAGATTTGAATTTCTTGTAAGGATAAAACTAGAGTCCCCGAAGTCTTCTCCCGAAATACTACCGAAAGCTAAGGTGGAAATGATACAATTAGCAAATGTGGGCTCAACAAAAATAATTCATTTGAGTAATTAAAAAAAAAAAATCAAACCCGTTTAGCAAAATTCCCCTTCTCTTCTCCTCTGACCCTTCTCTTCCTCTTCTTCCCTCTTTTCACTCCGACCAACTTGCAACCCGTCCTCCTCCTGTAATCGCCGCCGTAACCTGCAACCCTTCCTCCTCTATGTATCTGTTCGCGTTTCAATTTCAGACCTCAATTCCCGGTCGTCATTTCAGGGTTCCAGCACCACCCAACACGCCATTTTAGGGTTCCGGCGAACAGAGCAACCTGAAGCCATAGTGGGCTTTTAGGGACGTCCGGTGAAGCACAGCTTGAGGAACCGAGATTGTTCGAACCGAGTCTCTTCAGGTGACTAATGTTTTTTTGTGAAAATTATAATTATTATCATAAAACCTGAAGGAGTAGCAAAAAGAAAAAAACCATTGAAATATCAGTTGAAGTAATTAATGAAGTAAAAAATTCCAAGGGAAGATAATTAGAGAACTTTTGTGTTTTTGGACGAGTCCACATCTGTGATGGTGATTGCTAGCAAAACAAATTCATGTGAACATGAATTTGATAGTTCATGTGTTTCTTAAATGAGTCTGTTATTTACAATATACTTTTTTTTCATATGCATTGTTGGGAAGATTGAACATGATGTTGTCTTATTTTCTCCATTCATGGTTTCTAGAAATGGAAGGCATTTGTGGCATGCAAAGTGAAACAATATCAAACATATCGGATCAAAGTCAAAGACCAATGAGCCAAGCTTTCGACACTGATACTCCGATTGATAAACCAAAAGAAGGGATGGAATTTGACATATATGATGCACTTGTAGAATACTATGCAAGATATGCTAGACAAGAGGGTTTGCGGTGTGTAGAAGAACATGTAAAAGGGGAAAGATGGAAAATTGAGATATGCACTTGTTGAATGTAACAGAGCTGGAAAGCCTAAGGAAAATGGAGCTAACATTTTTAAGCCACGTCCACAAACTAAATTGAATTGTCCGGCTAGGATCCGTGCTTGTTTATCAGCCAATGATAAATGGATGTTAACTTTTGTTTGTCTAGAGCACAACCACGAAAATAGTCCCAGCAAGGTTAGACATTTCAAAAGTTACAGGAAAATTGACGAGGAAACAAAAAGAAGGCTTGAATACCATGACCAGGCTGGGATTAAACTTGATAAAACATTTGACTTACTCCAGATTGAGGTGGGCGGACCGGAACATCTTCTGTTTAGCCAGAAGGACTGCCAAAATTATATATCAAAGGTTCGACGTTTACGACTTGCGGAAGGAGATGCCAAAGCAATTTTATCAGAATGAAGAAAGACAATGATGAATTCTTTTCTGCGTTGGATTTGGATGAAAAGGGTCGGCTCAAGAATGTCTTTTGGGCAGATGCAAGGAGTAGGGCAGCTTGTATAGAGTTTGGTGACGTTGTGACATTTGACACAACATACTTGGTGAACAAGTATGATATGCCGTTTGCTCCATTTGTTAGTGTAAATCAACATGGCCATTCCGTGCTATTGGGTTGTGGACTTGTCTCCCATGAAGACACAAATTCTTTTATCTGGTTGTTTGAGACTTGGTTGGCATGCATGCGAGGTCGTGTTCCAGAGGCAATCATTACCGATCAATGCATGGCAATGAAAAATGCCATAGAATATGTATTTCCTTCCTCTCGTCATCGATGGTGTATATGGCATATAATGAAAAAGGTGCCACAAAATTGAGTGGTTATAAGGAGTTTGAAAGAATGAGTTATTGTATGCGGCAAGCAGTTTACGATTCATTAACCGTAAAAGAATTTGAAGCTTCTTGGTGTGCATTTATTACAAAGTATGACCTTCATAGTAACACATGGCTAAATGAATTGTATGTCGAGAGGGCACGTTGGGTGCCTGCATTTGTGAAAGACTTGTTCTGGGCAGGAATGTCTTCAACACAACGGAGTGAGAACATCAATGCGTATTTTGATGGTTTCGTTAATGCAAGAACCACCTTGAAGCAATTTGTTGAACAATATGAGAATGCTTTGACAAAATCGTTCATACCTTGTATAAATAAGGATGACACATTGGAGGCACAATTTCAAAGTGTCTACACCAATGAAAAGGTTCGTGAGTTCCAAAAAGAAATAAGGAGAAGGTACAATTGTCATATATTGACAAGTTCAAGAAGCGAATATGAGATCATGGAGCGGATTGATGTCGGTGAAGGGGAAGGAAAGCATAAAAAGTGTGTTTCATTTCATGCGTTGTTTAATGAAGAAACGAATGAAGCACATTGCAATTGCCGACTTTTTGAGTTCAAAGAAAATGGTTTGCGTTCATCAATTACTGGTTTGGAATTTTCTGGGAATCGAGAAGGTGCCTGACAAGTATGTGTTTAGAAGATGGTGTAAAAATGTGAAAAGGGTGCACTCTAAAGTTCCGATTTGTTATGACAAGTCTTCGAAGGGAATTGAAGCGCGCCGTCGTGAGAGCATGCTTAGTGCCTTTAAAAATGTTATTTTGAACTGGTGGAAGAGAGTGAAGATAAGTATGAGAAGGTGATGACGATATGCCGCGACTTGAAGCAAGAATTTATTTGAAGAAGCTTTGGGTGTTCGTGGAAGCAATGTGGTTGTTGATACGGCTCGTCATGACGACTCTTCTACTCTTGGTAATGACGTTCTTGTACCTTCCAAGCAAAGAACAACCATACTTGATCCGGAACCGGTTCGTCGTCGTGGGAGAACGCCTTTCAAAAAGAGGGTGAGCATTGCAGAGAAACTTGTGATAGCTAAAAAGCGAAAATTAGTAGCTTGTCGAAAATATAAGGTATATTATTTTTATCAAATACTACCGTGGGTCAAAAATATAAGTCATCCTACACTTTTCTACTGTCTCATAATATAAGTCATTCTACATTACCAACGCAACATTTATCGCTTTTTTCTATCTTACCCTTAATTTATTATGAATTCAACAACTTTTCATTACTTAACAACTATCGTTTAATGATAGTCGAGGGTATTTTAGGCATTAACCTTCAAATTAATGACATTCAACCAATTCCTTAATCTATGTGAAAACTCCTAGAATGACTTATATTTTGGACCGGAGGTAGTATGTTTTATTTATCAGTGTTTGCATTTTCCCTAATATTTATTTAAATGCTACAACAATATGAAGAAGAGACAATCTAGCAATGAGGAAAACGAAGTTCATCATCATATTGTCGTGGGGACCCAACATAGTCTTTCAACATACTAAATTCGGCCAAAATTAAATTCGAGACATCATAAGATCCATCTAATCACACCTATGACCAAAAGTCATCTACTTATTCACTACTCACAACAAAACTAGAAGAAATTAAAGAGAACATGTCAACTAGAGATGAATGACTATTCTGATTTTCTTTCTTTTTCCAAACAAACAGAAATTACACTAGAACTAACAGTACTCTAAATTAAAATAAAAAAAACTAATGATAAGAATTCAACTATGAAGATGAAGATCGGATTGAAATAAAGTTGTTTTCTTGAATAAAAAAGGAAAGTAAATGAAAACAAGAAAAGATAGGAGCTTCCTTGAAAAGCCTAGAAATCCTGTTTCTAGGGATTCTTGGAAATGTCCTTGGAAGCTTAGAAATCTTGTTTCTAAGGACCTTGGATCGATTTGGATGCCACAACAACTTGCTCAAGTTTGTTGATAAATCCAAGTTTAGTGTTCTATCCAAACACACACCAAAAGTAAACACTTTGGAGAAAACTCAAATAATTATATTGATCAAAGTTGTTGAATTACAAGTTACAAGTAGTAGGCTATTTATAGGCTTTAAGGATACATTATAAGAAGCTAGATACATAAGAAAAACACTTCAAATTCAGATACATGGATGCTAATTTTCGCCATATGCAAGACTAACTAGATTCATTGAATCTAGATTCAATGTATCTTCATGTATCTTGAATGCACCAAATGCAATGTATCTTCTTCACAGACCTTCAGTATTCGATCTATATCCAGAGCTTCCATTGTCCAATAAATGCAAACCATATATGCATTTTATAGTCCTAAAAAATCTACAACTTTCATCAAGGACTTAATTTCATACGGATAAGTTATAAAGGTCAAAATTGCGAAATACAGAAGCTGCGTTTCAGTTTCCAGAATTTCTGAATCTTCTAAGTTCAATGTATCTTGATAATTCCATGCCTTGAATTCATTCCCAAAATGGTGCCCATAATGTCTTGAATATCAGCCTTTAAATTACTAAATAAGACATAAAAATATATAATAATAATACTCAAAATACTGTATCTTGATTCATATCATTCCCTCCCGGTTGTGAAGGATTCGTCCTCGAATCTACCTGGATCAAATATTAATCTTGGCCCAACATACTTGATCAAACCCACATAGTGAAAGCCAACTGGAAATTGGAAAGAGGTGAATAGTGCAAGAATCACTCTTTCAGACCATTGGGCAAGTCCAGAAATTAGATCAGTATCAATAAAATATAAAGGGATAGAATGCACATAAAATGGATCCACATAAATATGTGTCGCTTGGATTTCCTTTAATTTCCTAATCATCCCGGCGGATTTTGAAGTTGGTGCCCCTTCTACTTGAAGCGCAAGAGTATTCTCAAAATGTGAATCAACCAAGTCAACGTCTGTGTCGAGTATATCTATCACAAAATCAGAAAACACATGCAAAGATAAATGATCATGTATAATAGGGGAATCATAGAAATCCGGTGGAACAAAAACCCCGTTGATTGTTTCCTCCACAATTGGCTCCTCGGAAGTCTCCAGAATTTTTTTTTCAATGACCTCTTCTAAGAAAACTCCAGTGGGTTCCGGATAATAGATGATTTCACAAGCAACTTCTTTTTCAACAAATATGGGACTAATTTCTTCTGCCAGCTCCACCTCAATAACTTGAATATTATCTTCCCCATGGTCAATGAACTCCTTCTCCATGTCAACTGCCTCATTCAAAATTTCAAAATTCAACTCCTCATAAATGGTGGTCTCTTCGAGAACTGGAGTAACTTTGGGCGCCTCAACAATAGGAACAAATTGTTGTTCATGTGCGGCCACTAGAACATGACCGAATTGTTCCCACAGTTTGTTTCCCTCCACAAAACTATTTTGCAAGATATTTACTCCATCTTGAATGTCACGCAAGAGTAACTCGATTTTCCTTTGTCTTTCATATTCTAATTCTTGTTGTCGCCTCAACATCCTCCACTCTTTTTCTCTTCTTTTTTTTTTGTTGGCCGAATGTCTTTTTTTTTTCTTGAACGAATATACTTTTCTTTTTTTTTTTTTTTTTTGGCCGAATGTCTTTTTTTTTTTTTTTTTATTCAACAAGATTATTTCAATCAACTGCTCTGATACCAACTGATAAGAATTCAACTATGAAGATGAAGATCGGATTGAAATAAAGTTGTTTTCTTGAATAAAAAAGGAAAGTAAATGAAAACAAGAAAAGATAGGAGCTTCCTTGAAAAGCCTAGAAATCCTGTTTCTAGGGATTCTTGGAAATGTCCTTGGAAGCTTAGAAATCTTGTTTCTAAGGACCTTGGATCGATTTGGATGCCACAACAACTTGCTCAAGTTTGTTGATAAATCCTAAGTTTAGTGTTCTATCCAGAAACACACACCAAAAGTAAACACTTTGGAGAAAACTCAAATAATTATATTGATCAAAGTTGTTTAATATTACAAGTTACAAGTAGTAGGCTATTTATAGGCTTCAAGGATACATTATAAGAAGCTAGATACATAAGAAAAACACTTCAAATTCAGATACATGGATGCTAATTTTCGGCCATATGCAAGACTAACTAGATTCATTGAATCTAGATTCAATGTATCTTCATGTATCTTGAATGCACCAAATGCAATGTATCTTCTTCACAGACCTTACAGTATTCGATCTATATCCGAGCTTCCATTGTCCAATAAATGCAAACCATATATGCATTTTATAGTCCTAAAAAGATCTACAACTTTCATCAAGGACTTAATTTCATACGGATAAGTTATAAAGGTCAAAATTACGAAATACAGTCGCTGCGTTTGATTTCCTGCATTTCTGAATCTTCTAAGTTCAATGTATCTTGATAATTCCATGCCTTGAATTCATTCCCAAGATGGTGCCCATAATGTCTTGAATATCAGCCTTTAAATTACTAAATAAGACATAAAAATATATAATAATAATAATACTCAAAATACTGTATCTTGATTCATATCAACTAAATAATGAGCAATTATAATAATGCTTATCTTGATTGAGCTTAAGTATCACATGAAAAAAATTAGTCACCTGAAGAGACTCGGTTCAAACAATCTCGGTTCCTCAAGTCGTGCTTCACCGACGTCCCTAAAAGCCCACTATGGCTTCCGGTTGCTCTGTCACGGATCCCTAAAATGGCGTGTTGGGTGGTGTTTGAACCCTAAAATGACGACCGGGAATTGAGGTCTGAAATTGAAAAGCGAACAGATACAGAGAGGAGGAAGGGTTGAAGGTTGGTCGGAGTGAAGAAGAGGGAAGAAGAGGAAGAGAAGGGTCGGAGGAATACTTCGGGGACTCTAGCTTTATCCTTACAAGAAATACAAATCTGTTTGAGTCCGGATCCTGTGCTGTGATTAATACACAGCAGAGGCTGCGGTGACGAAGAAACGACACCGTTTCGAGTCTATCCGACGTAGTTTTGGTTGCGAACTTAAAAAAATAAAAAAATAAACCGACAAAGCAAAACAGCGTCGTTTGGGGTTGAAACGACGTCGTTTTACTTCACAGCACATCACAACATTTGCCCCTTACAGCAGACGATCCCAGTTCAATCTGTTTTGCCTATCTTGGAGAAGTATTACCCTCAAAATAATTTTTATGCGGGTGGATGCAGTTATGTTGAGAAAATATAAATTTAGGTCATCAGAATACTTTTTTTTCATTTCAGTCGGATCGACTGACATTTTTTTGTTGCTGTCGTGGAAATTTTCCCTGCGCCTCGTGGAAATTTCCCCACCGTGGGAATTTCCACATCTTTGGAGGAAAATTCAACCGGATCGTGGAAAATTTCCACGGGGCGAGGGGGAAAATTTCCACGGGGCAAGGGGGAAAATTTCCACGGGCAACTTAAAAAAAAATGTCAGATCTGACACAACCTGAAATGAAATAAAGGGTGTTACAGTGACCTAAATTTATATTTTCTCAGATATGTTTAAGGTATGTAATTTGGCTGAGCGATGAACACACACAACATCAGAATATCAACCAAAATTAGCATGTTGGCTTGCTTGCATTTGTTTAACATAATAGATGTCTTAGTTGTTTTAATTACTATAGAAATTATCAATTGAAAATGAAGCGAGTCTTGGTTATTGAGTTCCTATTTCTTTTCATCTTGTCTTTAAATACCTCTGTATGGTCTATGGCCTTGAGGCCCATATAGACCCTGCACTCAAGTCCAAGTTCTTCTGTAGTTTATCATTTTCGAGTGTATATAATCGAGAAACATGTTGGTAATCGTAATATTCCGATTTTCTAGGAAAGAGCGACGCGTGTCATTTTAAAAATATTATTATTCTGACTTTTTTTATTGGAGTTAAATTTTATAAGATATATATATATATATAATATATATAATATATTTTAAGGAAATCTGATTTTTAGGAAAATGGGTAATTAAGGAAAATAAGGGATTAGGTTAATTATTGGGATTTTTCTATTTAAGGAAAATAGACCCCAAACAGTTTTCCCTAATTATTATTATCAGATTTTCCACCTCCTAATCCCTTCTATCAGCGTGTAAGAGTTTGGAAAAGGGGCTGAGAGATTTCTTCCGTTTTCTAAGTCGGGTCTTAACGGTTTTCAGATCAGAATAGGGCATCGGAATCGTCGTAAAGAGAGCGTTGATTCAATATCAGAAAGTTGGAGCTTTTCCCAAGGTTTCTCTGCAAAAGGTGTTCGTTTGCTGCCGTCTTTCTGGGTTTTGGCTTGGATTAGCTTGCTTATAAGGTAAGAAGCTCTTCCTACAATTTCAATTATCGTTATCGAAGTTTAGATCGCGTTTTATGATGCGTAGATGTAAGAAAATTATGCTTTTTCGTTGATCAAAGGATCATAGACGTTTAGATATGTTTTCTACGTTTTATTGAGTTGAAATCGATGTCAATTAGGTTAGAAAGGATCAGAAATCGCGTTTTGACGATTTAGCATTTTGGGAAAAACCCAGGCGGACGGGCGTTTGCATTAGGCAAACGGGCATTCGTGACCCTAGTAGCTCAGACGGGCGTCAGCACAAGGCAGACGGGCGTTTGAGGTCAGAATTTTGGTTCAGGATATAGCTGTTTTTTACGGATGGGCGTCTGGGGTTTAGTGGACGGGCGTTCAAGGCCAAACGGGCGTCCATAGGATGTCAAACAGGCGTTTGACCTGTTTTGCCTAGTTTTTACTGTTTTATCTTTTCGGCTTGGTTTTGGCTTCATAATCATGTTTTCACCGTTTTAAACCCTTAATCATGATATGTTAACATTAATTAAACATGAACAAGCTTCGATTGAACTTCTGATTCGTTCAGTTAAAACACCAAATGTACTCTTAAAGGGAGTTGAAGTTCGGATCCGTCGGAAGGGCATGAAAGGGCTTGTGCTTTGATGAACTAGAGTTCATCAATGTCGTGTAATTGCTAGGCCTTACGCGTGTCTAAGTGGTCTAAGAAAGAGAGTTGAGATTGTGAGGAGCTTACTTGAAAACACTTAGGTGGCTAGTTAATAACCATTAATAATTACATACTTTCATAGTAATAAGATTAAGCATCATGTCATCCTTGGTAAGGCACAAGACTATATCGCAATGTGTAGGCCTTCGGATAGAGCGAGTAAACTTGCTGGCCTTTCTAGAGGCACCAGGAGTAGAGGGTTCTCGTTGTGGATAACTCTGCCGCCTAAGGGCACTGTGAGAGTAGGACTTCACAGGTGAATAACTTTGTCGGCCATTAGAGGCACCAGAGCGGAGGACTTTACAATTGAGTAACTCCGTAGGTTCATAAGACCCCAAAGCACGGAGGGACTTCGCCGAACGCGTATACTATCGGGACTAGCCTGTGGCTATTGGTGAGATCCACCAATAGGTTGCACCCAGATGTCTCGTGGTGGGCAGCACCATGCGTAGTGCTCTTGAATGCGGATGTAACAAAGATAAGCTAAGTTAGAAACAGTTAGTCATGACATGTTGATGGACATGGAATGAACCCTAGATTGAGTCGTTCTCATAAAGATAATTAAAATAATAAACTTGTTAAAGAGCCTTAATTAAATTGTAGCTTCTACTTCTTACTATATACGATGTACTTACCTCAAATGCATGTTTATTTATGTGTTTGGGGGAGAGAAGACGAACAGGTAAATCCAGAGTTCGAGGCAGACTTGGATGACGACGTTTAAAGACGCCAAAGTTGAAGACTTTAATTATTTATGTTTTATTTATTCTTTAGACTTGAAGTTTCGTTTGGGAACTTGTATTGACTTTCTAGTTTTTCTCTTTTGGAGATTATCGTACGTTTTAGTTTTCGTTTGGTATTCCAATGTAATAAATGTTACATTTCTATCTTTAGTATGTCGATTTCTATTCTTAGTAGCATTTATGATGTTTTGCCGAGTCTTTTGAGTTTTCGTTTTGCTGAACTCGATACGACGTAGTAGAGACTTACGTGTAATATTAGATTTATTTAATGTTTTACGTGCCGAGCATTTCGTTTCCGGATAAGGACTCTGGATCCGGAGAGCGGCGTTATAAAGAACCTTCAAAAGAGCATTGAAATGCCTAATAGAACATTTTAAGCTCATGGAGCTCAATGCATAGTCGCATGTTCATGAGGTTAAAGAGGTGTGCAAAAGTAAAACATTTGCCAGATATAACCTGCTGATGACATTTGCCTGCCAGATATAACTTTTTTTACTAGCAATAGAAGTAAAAAAAAAACCAGGTGCTTTGTTACATGGAGCTGGAAAACATATTGTTCTGTTCGTGTATGAAAAATTAGCTTACTTACAAACGTTCGTTTAGTTTATATATGAAAGCTTAGATTTTATCTCCTTTGTCTCTGGCTATCGTATTATTCTTTCACATTAACTCTCTTAGGTTTTGAGAATAAACTTAATCCAGTTCGAATTTTAAACAAAAAATCGTGTACATTAAATAACTAAGTGAATGCATAAGAATGATTAGGAATTATACACCCAATGTATATGCAATATAGACACATTGGTCTTCCAAAATGTTCTCTCATGCAAGCCGGTGAAAGCTTATACCTTGATCGTGAGACTGAGAGATGGGAAAGGAGACGAGTGAGGGTGTTTTTGAAGTTTTTAAACCTTAAGGGGTATTATATTTTACTATTTTAGAGGTGCGTTGTAAATAGTTTCAGATTAATCAACATAAACCCGTTTTACAATGCTTAAAACCGTTAGGATTAAAATCGGGTTGATATTCGGGTAATTGTTCAGTGCATAACCTAATTAGTAATTTGATGGTTTTGCTGATTATCGATAGCTGAGCCAATTGTGATTGATAGCCTGTGCTCCTAAGATTTTAGGATCAAACTAATGACATAGTTTTGATTTAATGGGTGATGACACGTTTTTATAAGATTCTCTCGTGGAGGAGTTGATTATGCTGCAATTGAAAGACATGGTTGATGACATGGAGGCGTCTAAGTGATGGCAAAATAGTGACGTCCAACCTTAACCGGCAGTGTACCGGGTCAGATGCATCATAGTGGAAAGCAATGTCGTATCCCACGGAGAATCAATCGAGTACCAAAGTCGTTATCGTACTTAGTTTAGGCTAATGAAGGTTTGTTCACGGTAATTATACTACAACGATATTTAAACTAGAAAGATAATAAGAGAAAGAGACATAGTCAAACCATGATCCAATTGAATACTTTCGCCCCTCTAATCGATTATTCGGGAATGATCTTAACCAACCAACCAACCTAATGACTATATCGACATCATTCGTGGATGCAAACTCCTAAAATGATGCAAGACGCTAGGGCTGAGCAGAAAACCCAATGAACCCAATCCAACCCAAAACCCAAACCGAACCAACCCAAAAACCCAAACCAATTGAAACCCAAATTTTTTGGGTTGAGTTTTGACTCGAACCAAAAATATTTTGGGTTGGTTTGGTTTTTTCTATGTTTTTCCCGGGTTGACCCAACCCAACCCGATATATATATATATATATATATATATATATATATATATATATATGCATTCCGTCCAAAGTAAAATGATGTTATCATATTGCTGATATCACTTCATTTTCAGTTTCGGTCTACAAAATTCTGAACTTTTTTCGGAAAAAAAAGAATCCGCTTATGTATTCTTATGTATGACTATTGGTCTTTAATTATTATCTTTATATGTTATTGGTTTGTTATATGTTGTTGGACACCGAATTATCAAATTTTAACGTTTTTTTTCTTCTAAAAATGTGGTTTCTTGAACGATTATTGTTATGAACATATGACATGGAACTCGAATTTGGATATACATGTGTGCGGATTTTATAGCATAAAAGTTTTATTATAATTTATAAATGCAAGTTTTATGGATGAAAACCCGAAACCCAACCCGAAACCAACCCGAACCAACCCATTGGGTTTTATAGTCATTTTGTTTGGTTTGGGTTAGTTTTTTCTTGAACCAACCCGACTTGTACTATGTAAAAACCCAACCCAAGTCGACCCAACCCAACCCAAGCTCAGCCCTACAAGACGCCATGCAACAATCAAATACTATTTGCCCGGTTCAACAGTCCGCCTTTAAGGATTTAACTGACCGAAACAAGATAAACGCTTTAGAGATGCTCGATTACTTAACCGATAAACCTCTTCCCCTAATCGAATCTAAACAACTTAGTCAATTATAAGAAACGATCGTAAAACCCCCTTTCCCACACCCTTTCGCAACATACATTTATAAAAGTGGTGTGTGAGATCATGAACTAGGTGTACAAGCTAATTCTAGTATTAAGAACAAGTTTTAAGACACGAATTCGTTGATATAACATCAATTAAGCACTACCCATTCCAATTTCATCAATTAGAGGACAATTTCTTCAACTTCCACATGATTTGACTATGATATGTTTAACTACTCATCATCAAACAAGAAATAACAATCAAAGAAAGGATTAAAGCCATTAAAGAGAAGTAAAACTGAAATTGATTACCAAAATCGCAGAAATTCGTCTGTACATCAAGTTTCTTCAACACCCATGTCCAGAGATGAAGAAGATGATCCAAAATGCAAAATTAAAGGAAGAGGAGCCAATATCTAAGCTAGATTGATCTTAATCTAAGTAAATCAGGTGTAGAAATGAGTGTACGGATCAAAAAGGGGGAAATTGACCTAAAGGGTGCAAGTATGTGTGTATGGAGCTCTCAAGGAGTGTGAATAAGTATCAAGAAGTGTGTGTAAAATCTATTTATATGTGCCTAAAAATGTGCTGAAAACGGTTTAATGCGCATACATTCCCTATCAATGCGCACACATTGCTCTGTGATGGCTGGAGAAGACTTGATTTTGCTCTGATGAATGCGCACACATTCCCTTGAATGCGCACACATATCACCAGGCTGGACATTCTGCTTCTGGGATACTACGCATCGCTCACAATGCGCATGCATTGGCTGTGATTTTTCCAAGCTGAGCATATTGTTTCCAGAATGCGCACGCATCTCCTCTAATGCGCACGCATTGGCCTAAATCCTTCAAAACATGACATCATGTTCCATTAATGCGCACGCATTTCCATCAATGCGTACACATTGCTTGTTGCACATCCAAATCTTCACTTTTCTTCAACTTTTCCATCCACGAGCCTCGGTTTCCTCTTTATAAGCCTCGTGCCTGAACTCCCGGCTTACGAGTCACCTATTTCCTGCATTTCCATAACAACCACCATACCGAGTATAATCCCGCAAGATAAATAGGGCTCGAAATGGGCCAAAAACACCATAAAATGACGAGGTTTACCACCTATGTGATGATTTGCCTCGAAGTGCACGCTCTATGTGATTTTGCCCTATAAAAAGTCTAAAACTACCCGGAATAAGCCAAAAATGCCGTAAACGGGGTTAAATCGTGCACCGGAGCTACGTAAGGTTGACTCTCATCAACCACCCCCACTTAACGTTTGTTCGCCCTCGAGCAAAATGAGCGTTTTAAAAGAAATCAAAGAGTCAACGTTACACGTGTAGGCAAGCCAATCACATATCAAAGATAACCGGAAAGTAAAATAATAAATACATGCCACGTAACCCTACCTTATCAAGCAAACGGGATGTGTGTGTGTCAATAGCAACTCCTACATTTACCACGGTTCACCAGTTTGGATTATAGATGCTTGGTTATTGTGACTACACCATAGGCTCATACTTCATAAACATCTCCACTAATCGAGGCCAAACCAATACTAAGGTCAGGTAGGACTTGCAAGGTTGTAACGTTAGGCTAGGGACGGGGCTAACCGAAGGGAATTTCTGGGGAATAAACAACAAAGAGAGAAAACACGAGCAAGCTTCATAGGGTGTAATCGGACAAAACGTAGCTAGATCTACCCTTCTCTAGCTCAAAATGACTATAGAAACATGATTCATGAAGTAAAATGCCAAATGATACTATGTTTCAAGCACCACGAGGCTACAAATGAATATAGATCATGTTTCTATACAAAGGACTCATCCCCAACACCAACATCACATAATATAGCAATACATGAGTCCTATACACTTGGTTTTCTTTGACTCAACATTTATTACACTTTTATGAATTTTATTGCAAGCTTTCTTTGATTGACTTGATTTTTTTTATTTTTTTTTAAAGACATTGAAAGTTGCATTATACAAATTTAATAGGTTTGAGCCAAAGGCCATCACATACATAGTGTAAAAATCGAGCTCCTACCCTCTAAGTCGTGAAATAGCTTGTAGATACCAACTCCTCCACTCATACGCACCACTCTACCACCCCACACTTGCCTAAGCAAGTGTGATAAAGACACAATGATTAAGCTTAACTCGTACGGTGTCCAAGGGAACGTATACTACAAATAAGGTTTGGGGGTCAGAAAATTATGGGCTAAATATGAATGGCTAAGTGTCGGATGGGGGTCGTGATGGCTATTTGGCTCTGGTTGGGTCAAAGAAATGCCATAACTGTCATCCCAAACTCTACCAAGTTTGTCCTTTCTATCTCGTCTCGATGTTAATTGTATGATTCTACGTAGCTGAATTGTACCTAAGTCAGTCACGAGTTACCGCAGTTCATTAAATTGAAGCTATACGTGCATAAGTATCCCATTCACAAGACAAGGTAGTAAGCGAAGTAGCATGCATTTAAACATTCACTAAGCCGTTTATCCTATCAATGTGACGGCTCATCATACGAATGCAACATCAATACTGTAGAAAATTTTAAAAATAGCTCAAATTTTACTAAAGAAGCGACCAAACGAGAAGCATACAACACAATGGCTAAAATATCAAAGAAGCACATATCCTTGATATGCCTACCACCCCCACCTTAAATGCAACAGTGTCCTCAGTGTGTGAATGATAAAGGAAAAAAGGCTTAGCTTAACCCGGCAGAAAGGCGCAACCCATGTACATGACGTATCCATGAAGCTCCATCCCGAATACCTAAAGACATGAAATAGAAATACCAAGAAAACACATGCACGGGGAACAACCACCGTGTCAAAGGCATGAACTAGATATCGGGGAATAAAAGAAAGCATGTTATACACAATACTATATGGAAACCGATGGGGGGGAGGGAGATACCGACTCGGACCGCATGTGACAAAAAGATAAAAGATAAGAAAACAATCATCATCCATGCATACAGATACAGGCCAAAAATAGGCCAAAGTGAAGCCGTCCAAGTGCGATACAAAAGAAGAAAGAATAAGCAAAGTAATAAGTCTAGTGCCCCTCGGGCGTACATCTAACAATGACACATGCAACTAAAACATAACTAGTCAATACAAAGCATAAATATCCAAAGAAAAATCTAGATATAGTCCTGAATCGGGTCATCAAGCAAAAAGTCACCGGCTGTATCAGTGGTGGAATCTAGAGCACTGGAAGAAGCTGGAATAGTAGAAGTGTTGGAAAGGTGTCCTAAACCCAATCGGGTTGGACCGGATCCGACCGGGTCGGGTCACTTACAGTCTATTTAGTTCATGTAATAACTTTATTATGATTAATAAAAACACTTATGTTATTATATAGTTTATCTTCATATCATTTGTTGTACATATATAGTAACGTCCCTAGTATCAATCTGTGATAGAGAAACCATGATAGTGATTATGGTTGATGAGATCTCTAATCATTATAACAAGGTTGGTACTTAAATGTCTCTAGTCTTACATATTATCGGAAGGACACATTGATAGTATAATCGACTAAGCACGTATTGGATGTCTTCTATCTTTTAGAAGATAGGGATAGATCTCGTTTATCGAAGTGTAGGGACACTTGGACCATGCGTGGACGTGTATTAGAGAATGCGACGTTAGGATCGACCCACTTACATTAAGTGTCACACTATGTGGCGCTTGTGTAATTATCCTTTTGACCGAGTCTTCATGGCATCACGGTGTGGATTGTCATGCTTTGACACTATTGAGATTTCTCCTAACCACGGGGCGATCATGCGGTAGTGATTGGGTATGATATTGAAGCATGCGGAGTATACATGATTGGTCGTCCAGGAATCGCGTATCCTATGATGGGGATTGAATATCCGAAATGGCCTTCTTATAAGGAATGTCTAGCTCTCGAAAATCTTTGCAAAGTGGGAGTAAATGTGTTATTCTGAGAGAGCGTGATATCCAGATTATAAGATACGATCGTTAATGTATTGACACTAGGGATACGATCGTATGGATATTATTACAGCAATAGGATTGTAAGTTACACGGTAACTGCTTCACATGAAAGGTAGTAGTCATTGCTTTTGATTCTTCCGGTGATTGGGGGTCACGGTGTGTTGCTAGACGATATCCCGTGATCGTTAGGTATGAAGGGGCATTTTAGTAAATTACACTTTGTGTCTACGGCCAACATAATCGGAAGCCTATCGGGTCACACACATATGAACATCGAGTCGGATTAAAATGCGGTTATAGTTGATAACCAAATAAGGAAAGTTTATCTCTAGACTATAAGGGTTATAGTGGTAAATTAATATGGTGTTATTTATTTATTATGAATAAATAAAATACAAGATATTAATTATATAAAAATTATATTAATTAAAAAATATTCCGGAAGCCAATTAATTGGCATATGGGGCGCAACAATTGAGTGTATAAGATACAATTGGATTGTGTACTTTAATTAATGAGATTGCCATAATACTAATATAAGATATTAATTGATTTTGGGAAAATAGATTTATGGTAATGAGATAATTATAATCAATATAAGATATTTGCGAAATAAATTATGATTAAAGAGATAAATCAATCTAGTTGATTTTCCTTATTTTATTGGGAAAATGTTTTCTTCTCCACACAACTTTGGGCGCCACTTCCTCTATAAAAGGAAGTGAGTGTCAAGCTCTTTTATACATCACAATTGCAAGAGCTCATAGTTTCTTGTGTAAAATGAGAGCAACCCATAGTGAGTTTGTGAGGGAAGAAAAGGTCCGGTCCAAAGACGGAGTTTTTCCGATAGCAATCCAAGGAGATTCCGGCAAGGGGTTCGTGTGGATTAGCGATAGAGGCCGGACGCGTGGACGGCTTGCGCGATTGAACTACTCTCATGGCGGTCAAAGCGACGATCTTATAAATCATCCGAGGTATAACCGTCAAACTACTTAACGTGTTTATTGCATTAAACAAAAAAGCGATCTAGAAAAAGGAAATCAAATTTTAAATTCATTGCGTTAAACTAGTGATTTCTAACAAAGGTATCGAGGCGACTTGAGCTTAAGCAATAAGCATAAATTAATTGCGTAGTATTTAATCGATAGATGCAAGATTTAAATCACGAAACGTTAAACAAAAAAATAGGATTAATGGGGGGCTCGGTCGACTGGCGGCGGCCCTCTCCCCCGGCGGCTGCGGCGGCGGCGGCGGTCTTCGGGCTGCCGTCCGTCGGCTCTCTTCTTCCAATGGGGGAGATCGACCCTTTTTTCCGTTTTGTGATATTTATTGTGCATAAATATCTCGTTTGTTTAGTTGTGTCATATAGCCAACCAATGGTTCAAATAGTTTGGACCATTTAGGAAACCATATAAGCATGTTGGCTTTTCCAAATTTTCATTTGGAATAGCGTAGCCACTTTTCAAATATTTGATTTGTAAAGCTGCGCTTGCGCCACTTCTAAAATTTTGATTTTGGAAAGTGGCTGTGCCTAAAACCAAAATAAGTTGGCCTTTCCAAATATTTGATTTGAAATAGACTGCGCCTTTTCAAATATTTGATTTGTAAAAGGCTTAGCTTGCGCCACTTCAAAATTTTGATTTTGGAAAGTGGCCAGGCCTAAGCCAAATTTAGCTTTGGAAAGGAAACAAATATGAGACTTTATAATTTTTATTTTTATTTTGAATAGTTCAAATTTAATTAAAATTAAAATCGATTTAAAATTAAATGTTAATTTTAATTTTCGATTAAGTCATATAATTAATTAAATGTTATTTAATTATTTGATGTGATAAAATAAAGTAACATGAGTAGTTAAAATTAGAATTTAATCTTTTTCATAAGATAAAATTGTATGGATGAGATGTGTAGATATAATGTGATTATATGTACACTCGATTGATCGCTGACTCACCAATAGGATAGATGATGAATGTTTTTTCTTTATGTTGGTTTTGAAAATTGTCCTAGGCAGTTATGAAGAACGTGACCTAGTTTACTTTTTTGTATTTATCTCATTCCGTTAGCTCCCCGCAAGCGGGCGGGTGTAATTATTAGATAAATTATTATGTAACAAGAATGGAACAAGAAGTTGAAGACCAAGGAGAGATAAAGAACACATTGGCGTACGGCAATAAAGATCCTATTGGCGGTTGCAGATACCCTTAGTTTGTGACCCGCGGTTTCGTCAGTTTGTATTCGAAACCGCACATAGGAAAAGTCCATGATCATACCGGTTATTTTATGCGCGGAATGTTGTGTATGTTTTACTTTATATGATATCGTAGTAATATGCACATAATATATGAGACCATAATTAAACCAAATTAATTAAGTGAATTAATTTAAAATTATTCCCACGCCAAAAATCGAGTCAAAATTGTCTCCCGATATTATAATGACGGTGAAGAGCCTTTGTTCGGATCCAACTGATCGACCACCGTCGGGAGTTGACCTACCACGGGTATATTGTTATTATCGAGATATGATCGTTACGAGATCTCATGAATATTGGGTTACGACTCGACTAAATTCTTTCGGTGATTGGCCACCGTCAGGGCCGTCTGACTTTAGAGACAAGGGGTTGACTACCACATAGAGATGCGGACTGTCAAAGAGTTGACTAGTCAACCACTGGGAGTCGCAAATGATGCGAATGGTAGGAGTACCTACCTTTCAAAATTGCCTAGATTGATCGACCACCGTCGGGGATTAAGGCGACTAGATTGGATCCCAGCCACTAAAGAATTAATCAAATTCTTGAAAGCCAATTGGGAATAGTTGGCTAGTGGGATTAAAACCTTATAAAAATTTTAAGTGCAAGTTTAGGGTTTTTTCTTATACATGAGTTTTTACTTATTCTATCTTTATTTATTGTTGTAGAAAATGTCAAACAAATTGAACCTTCGTTTTATCATCAAAAACAAGCTTGACGAAACTAATTTTCTCGATTGGGAAAGAAACCTCAAAATCGCTTTGAGGCACGAGAAGATTGGCTATGTCTTTGACGAGGCCCTACCGGAAAAGCCCGAGGGGTTCGGCCGCAGATCTTTGTCGAGAAGTACAACAAGCAATCGCCCTGACAAGATCGATGCTACATGTATCATGCTTGCTTCTATGACACCCGCTGCAGAAACTTGACATGAGTCTATGGACGCCTACTCTATCATGGTCCACCTAAAGGAGCTTTATGCTTCTCAGTCTCGCACTGAGAGGTACGAGGTCTTGAAGGCCCTGTTTAGTTGTAAGATGGCATCTGGGACTGCTGTGGGGTCACACATGCTTAAAATGATCGGGTACATAGAGAGGCTTAGGAAGCTGGGCCACAAGTTGGAACTAGAGTTGAGTATTGACTTGATTCTGCAATCTCTACCTGATTCATTCTCGCAGTTTGTGATGAACTATCACATGAACAAGATAGATTGCTCCCTTACGGAGTTATTGAACATGTTGAAAATCTTTGAGAGGCACCGTGGGGAAGGGAAAGCAAGTGTTGCTTTGGTCACTTCAAGCAAGGGCAAGGCAAAAGCCCGAAGAAGTCCAAGAAGGCGAAGGCACCTAAGCCAACGCCTAAGATAGCAAAAGACAAATCCAAGGATGCTTGCTTCCATTGCGGTGAGACCGGACATTGGAGGAGAAACTGCAAAGGCTTCTTGAGTATCAAGAAGAAGCATTCTGATGCTTCGACTTCAGGTATATTTATGATTGAGATCAACATTACTTCTTCTAAGTCTAACCACTGGGTATTAGATACTGGTTGTGGTTCTCATATTTGTACGAATATACAGGCACTAAGAAGAGCTAGAGATCTGAAGAAAGGAGAGGTGGACCTACACGTTGGAAATGGTGCAAGTGTTGCTGCACTAGCCATAGGAGTTTATTTTCTTTCATTGCCCAGTGGGCTAGTACTTGAACTTAGTAACTGTTATTTTGTTCCTGCTCTTACGAAGATTATTATTTCCATTTCCGCATTAGATGTTGATGGTTTTTCATTTACGTTTGGGAATAAATGTTGTTCTTTTTCACGTGATGGAATCTTTTATGGTACAGCCCACCGGAATCCCATCATGGATTTGTATTGGAAAACTCCGGTTGCTAGACCGGTCTTTTTTCCTCTCTCCAACTCTCCAAAAGATGCTCTCTATTTTACACAAGAACTATGAGCTCTTGCAATTGTGATGTACAAAAGAGCTTGACACCCACCTCCTATTTATAATGGATGTGGCGCCTCTTAGGAGAGTGGAGGAGAAGAAAACATTTTTCCAATAAAATAAGAAAAATATAATTGATTTATTTATCTCATTTATTACAATATCTCATATTAAATAAATCTAGGATATTGTCAATATCTTATATTGAATATTACCAAGATATTGTCAATATCTAATATTGACTATATTTATTATATTACCATAAAGCAATTTACATATGTGTATATATCACATATATATAACACATATAAATCTATTAATATATATCATATATAAAACCTATGGTAGGCATGCATGCAAATCCAATTTGCATTACACGCATGCATTCAATATATATATATATATATATATATATATATATATATATATATATATATATATATATATTATTTTATTAATATCTAATATTAATAATAGGTAATATCATTAATTAAATTACTTGCACAATCCAAGTGTATCTTATACACATTAAATGTAAGGCGCCCTTTGACCAACAAATTGGCTTCCGAATATTATTAATTTAATTAATATAATACTATTAATATTTTGTATTTAATTTATTCATAATAAATAAATAACACCATATTAATTTACCACTATAACCTTTATAGTCTCGAGATAAACTTTCCTTATTTGGTTATCAACTATAACCACATTTTAATCCGGCTAGATGTTCTTATGTGTGTGACCCGATATGCTTCCGAATATGTTGGCCGTAGACACAAAGTGCAAATTACTAAAATGCCCTTCATGCCTAACGATCACGGGATAGCGTCTAGCAACACACCGTGACCCCAATAATCGGAAGAGTAAAATGCAATGACTACTACCTTTCATGTGAAACAGCTTACGTGTAACTTACAATCCTATCATTTGTAATAATATCCATACGGTCGTGTGCGTCGAGTGTCAAACATTAACGACCGTATCTTATAATCTGGATATCAAGCTCTATCAAAGTAACACATTTACTCCCACTTTGCAAAGATTCTCGAGAGTTAGACATTCCTTATAAGAAGGCCATTTCGGATATTCGATCCCAATCATAGGATACGCGATTCCTGGACGACCAATCATGTATACTCCGCGATGCTTCAATATCATACCCAATACTACCGCATGATCGCCCCATGGCTGTGGAAACCTCAATAGTGTCAAAGCATGACAATCCACACCGTGATGCCATGAAGACTCCGGTCCTAAGGATAATTACACAACCGTCACATAGTGTGACACTTATCCGTGTAAGTGGGTCGATCCTAACGTCTTTATCACTAATACACATCCACGTGCGACCCAAGTGTCTCTACACTTCGATAGACGAGATCTATTCATGCCCTTAAAGACAGAAGACATCTAATACGTGCTAGCCTGTTCATACTATCAATGCCCTGTTTAATAGTACATCGACTGTAGAGACATTTAAGTATCAAACTTGTTAAAATGATTAGAGATCTCATCAACCATAATCGCCTATCATGGTTTCTCTATCACAGTTTAATACTAAGGACGTTATCACATAACAATTCATAATTGGTTCCTTAAAAGAACATATATATGACAACATAAAAGCCATTTTATATATGTATAGGCATAAAGAAATAGTAGAAATGATCCGACCCGGTTGGATCCGGTCCAACCCGATTGGGTTTTGGATACTATTTCAACAATCTCCCACTTGGCCTAAAACCAATCACTCGTACACACAAGACCAAGTTGAAACACAAGAATCTCATGTAATACTCGCAACTAACCCTAGCCATAAACGGATTGCTATCCATGGGGACTCAGACTATCTTCATATCATGTTCCAAATGACCAAGTCAAAGGAACCGCCTCAACACACACACGAATCTCTGATGAGACCCTGGTCCTTGCTTTAAGCAATGAATCCACTTACTATATCAGCTATATAGAAAAGGTGGAAGAACCGTACAAGGTTCAAGAATGAACCTTCTAGATCCATGTACTGCTCCCGCTGCGCCTCTAAGGCACTACTGTGTTTTGGCCTCGTTGTAGAATTTACAGTGACCCATATGCTAGAACATTTCCAGCTCATCGTATCACTTAATCAAAGTGATCGCAAACCTGCATCAGTAGCTCCCACTCGCCTTAAGACTCGGGATATACGTCCGTATAACTATATTTATTCGCTTCCAAGCTTCAATAAACTAGAAATCGTCCTTAACTTGTTTAAGGATATTCTCGACATTCACCGATTTACTTTCATACTTGCTCATGATGGGTTCATGAACTATGAACATCTGGCATTACCTTTATGATGGTTCCTATCGCAGTAGCAAAGGAAACCTTCCATAAGCATCATCTTTCACCTCATCTTTAGGACTAACATCCTAACATAGATAGATCTTGAGAACACCGGCTAGCAACGATCTCCTTTCGTGATCTATGCTAAACTCCTTTAGCATCACATCTATATAGGTAAACCATAATCTAACAGCAGTTAAATCTATCACTATAGATTCCTATTTCTAAAATAAGAACTGCTAATCCAAGTGCTTTCGTAAAGACCTTGAACTACCAAACATTAATTGACTATGACATGGGGTGATAATTCCTGAGAGAGATATCTAATACCTTGCTCGAAAATCATAACACACTCCCACTATCCATCTTGCACATTGGGCATATCCTTCTTTTGACAAAATCAAACTCCTTTGATTATCAAACAAAGAAATCGTCTAGAGAAACTTGTCTGAGTCCATAAATGAATCTCGTGGGCTTACATATCATGTCATCGAACATCGAGCTTTACGCCTAACGCCTTCAACACTATCATATAGCCATGATAATGGTTACAACAAGCATAGTCTCAATAGAATCGGCTCACCTTACAGGACATTCCTCTGGTAAGATAGACTAGGTTCATAACCTGGTTGTCACTGATGGAATCTAATTCAGATATTATGGCTCCTGGCCATATCTCACAATCTTGCCTTTCAAACATTCTTTCATAATTCGTGAGATATTCATTCTTCAAGATGAACATACCAGTAGCCCTTTCAGGCTTTAAGGTTATCCACAGACTTACAGAACTTTTGTGTGCACTTAGCAGTGTTCTACACCTCATCGCTATGCGGCGTCTGCTCATGTTCCAATGGTTGAATGTATCTTTGGGGTTCTCAAACTCTTTTGAGATCTGATTCACTCCCACTGTTTCTTTTGGAAGAAACACTTTCTCTAAAAGACAGAATGTCTGGAGACAAACACCTTTTGCTCCGCGGATGAGTAAATAATATCCAGCGTACTTGCTAAGATATTCCACAAAGTTGCATATGCCGTACTAGGCTCAAGCCTTTCTGACTTTGCCTATGACAACTTCAAATCATCGGTTAAGATAGATTTGACATTATCCTCTTCCATATCTAATATGGAATTTATTCAACCTTTATTCTTTGGAACTCGGTTAAATATAAGGGCACTATCCCGAAACGGGTAAGGGATACTTCGCACGGCTTGCGTCACACCTTTATCATATAAAGTGTTGCTTCCATTCTGGGAACACAATCCAATTGCGTATCCCAAAGATGGTATCCTTCAAGGGAGAATCTTATTTCTTTTCAGACGACTTCTGAAACACCCTTCAGGTATTAATTACTTCAATTCAATTGAAAATTAATTCCTAAGTAGCTCATCAATCTCATATTCGTACTAGCCAGTGGCGGATCCAAGAATAAATTCCAGTGGGGTCACCGGAGTCTAAAACTACATATTTTATCCAAAAAAATTCCAGTGGGGTCACCAGGGTCTAAAGCATCAATTTTTATCGACAGAATGACACTTTTTAACAACAAAACTACATAGTTTTAATACTAAAAAAAAAATTAAAAATCCAGTGGGGTCACGTTCCCCTCCCCTGGGGTACGTGGGTCCGCCCCTGGTACTAGCTCGAACTTTTCGGGCTTTCCGAATTGTCGTACTTCAATAAATACATTCAACTATTTCTAAAATAGTCATAGAGATTAATAAACAATTATTTGTGGCATTAATTGTCATAAGCCAACGAACATCGGTATGTTTAGGCTTTAGACAATTTTTTTTTAAAATTTTAGATTTAATAACCTTTTCATAAAAGGGTATTTTAGTCCTCTTTGGATAAGTACGTATAACCCACATGATTCATAGTCATATGGTTCAACATCATCAGAATGACGTTTAATTGCACGCTTCCCTTCCAGAGAGACTATGTCTAGAACAACCAGAAATATTAAGGATAACAGCCATACAAATATTTAGTTGAGATTGTTAGGTGTGATGCCCGAAAGACAATTTTGTAATTGTTTTATTTAATAAATGAAATGATGTTATTATTCATATTTATTATTCTCATATTCACCGATGTGACAATAGTATTTACACTACGAAAACCCTAAAGTATATCGCTTATGTAATCACTTAACTCGAAGTATGGTATATACACGGGAGGATTGAGTTAGTGAAGATGTACTTAAAATACAATTAGCCCGTAGTGAAGTTAATCGAGAGTATCGGGTCTCTTCTTTAACGTGCTATTAATGCGCCTGAACACAATAGGTGTGATTGTCTTATCCGGACTTTCGGTTAAGAGAACCTAATGGGGCATTTATATATGATAGATATATCATATAGTATTTGACCGATTTGATTAGAGTTCACGATATAATTCCGTAATCGAAGTCTTATCGAATCAATGGATGATCATATTTATGGATATATCTTAATCCTGAGGTGATCACAACCAACCGCTTGAATCGGTATGAAGTTTGACTTGACGGTTAAGGATTACACCGAGTCAGGGTCCGAATTACCCCATCTTGGCATTGTACTCGATTGAGTGAGTAGTCCGTGTTATCACAGATACGGAATCCATTCCTTCCATTTATGGAAGTAGATAGACGCTTCCTTTATTTGTTAATCCCGAAACGATCGATCGCATTTGAGTTCATATTACACCGATTAGCTACCAAAGTGAGTTGTATGAATTAATTGATCACTAGGGGTTAATGGTAAATAAGGATAAGAGGTTCTAAAAGGGTTAACGGTAACTTCCCGATTTAGAATGAACAATCATGGAGGATTAATCCATATGTAATGATTATATCAATGGACGCTTATTATTATTCTCGTGAGGAGATAAATATAATCTTATAATCGGAGGAGTGCAGTCACGGGATTATGGTGGCATATTCCCGTGATTGATTTATCGAATATAATTATCCTATAATTATTTATTTGATTTATCGGAGCCGTTGATTATTAGTCCATGGTCCCCGATGTGCCTCCTAATATAGCATAGCTATTCTCGGACGTCGAATCCTAATAATATTAATTTAGTTCTTGTTGGACTTTATTAAAACGATATGTGAATTAATTGTTTAGTGGACTATTAAATTAGTTGGGCTAAATAATTAAATATGCTAAAAGACATTTTTCATAAACTTGCTTTAATTGTGTGTTATAGCCCAAAAATTAATTATGACTAGGTCATGAATTAAAAGTGGCGCCCCTCTTATTTTTGGAACAAGAAATTAGTTTTCTTGTGATTAATAAGACATGTGCATAAAAATATTTATTGGATAAATATTTATGGTAAATAATAAAGATAAATATTATTCTAGATTTGTTCTAGAATATCATGGAATTATCTTTTATTAAAGGATTTATTTTGTTTGATAAATAAAAATCCTTGAGGCTAAGTTTTACTCTCCTATATAAAGAGAGTTCTCCTGCCTCAATACACACATAAATTTCGACTTCTCCCTATAGTAGAGAGAGAAAAAGAATTCGGCCAAGGAGATTTGGGGAGAAATCTTGGAGATTTTTCCGGTAGCATATCGGAGGGGTTCGAGTCGAGAATTCCTTCCACCGGGAATTGCTTGGACCACACGATCGGAAGACTGTGGTGCTCTACACATCTTCACATTCATCCTTTGCGGTTCTTCAACTTGAATTTAGAGATTCAAGAGGTATGATCTACATCCCCCTTGTAGAATAGATCTAGTTGTTTTATTACGCATATTATATAGATCTAGATCCATAAATCGCTTCCGTTGCGGACAATATTACTAACAGAGATTTCATCACACACATCAACTATATAGTGACAACAATCTAGTATGTTAGATTCAGTGACCTTCCAACTTTATCGGAATAACATTTATTCTTTACAATTGAATATGTCTACTAAATCCTAACAAATAATCGGAAGTATGTTCTTCATAAGAACCGAACATAATAACATTTATTTAGTTCCTTATCGCTTTTATTGATCCGCAATATGGTAAGTGTCACAACGCTTGCTTCACCTTCCATATCCGGATTTAACCTTTCTAATTTTAATCACACTCGTAAGATATCATATATCTAAGAGTTGACTTGAACTTAGATAGATTTATCTCAACAGACTTGCTTAGAATAGAGACTTCGATAAGCTCTCTATTTAAGCACATGCCCTAACTTTCCTTTTTAATCCTTCAAGCACTTTTAAATATTTATTAGTGTAGTCTTCATAAGACTTAAGAAAGATCACAAGAGCTATGTCTTCAATTTCCTTTTATAAAGAAAATCTAAAGTTTATTAAATAGTTTATTTAACCTTTTAAATCGTATTTAAAACATTAACTATTTAATTAACCTTTAAGCGATGGTAGAATTAAGTCGATACTTAAATCTTCTAATTTTGAAAACAGCCTTTACAAAATTAGACGTGGTCATTCTTATCCAACGTTTGAATTAATTGTCATCATATGACTGAATGATCCTATTGGATCGTATCCAATGTCATGAGCTTCCGCCTTTCATTAATAATTAAAGTCTTGGAGTATTGCATCAAATATGTAGTCTCCTTGTCTCTAACTACTATAACGGGATCGCTCGTGTCATTGCTTATTTTAAAAGGATTAAAATTACTTAACCATACTTGAGAACGTTTCTCAAAAGGTAACAGTCATAATTTGGTTTTACTAATCGAGAATAAAACATAAATATAAAGTTTGCTAAAACTACAACATAAAAATGAAAATAAAAGAGTGTTGTTGTTTATACATGCAAAATCAAAAATGGTCTTTTGGTTTATGATTTTGCTCCCACTAGTCAACTACTTCCAATTGACTTTCAAGAATTATTAATTTCTTTTGTGGACAAGATCCCACTAAACTACCCCGACCCCCGCTTTGGCTGGTGGACCGAAAGTAGCATAATAGGTAGACAACTCTTTGTCAATCGTATCTTATACGACTCTTGTTGTTTGACTAGTCAACTCTTTGACAATTTTCATCTTATGAAGTAGTCAAACCCTTGCCTCTAAAATCCAAACGACCCCGCTTTGGCTGGTGGCCGAGAGAATTCTTAGTCAAGTCATAACCCCAATATTCGTGAGATCTCATACGATCATATATCGATAATGACGATATACCCGAGATAGGTCAACCCCCTGCTTTGGCTGATGAGTTGGATCCGAACAAGGGCTCTTCACCGTCATTATAATATGGGGAGGCAATTTCAACTTGATTCTTTTGAGGTGGAAGTATTTATGAAATTAATTCACTTAATTAATTTTAATTATGGTCTCATCAAGTATATCTATCTCTATAGACATACATCCTACACATTCATCTAGATCGTGCCTAGTCATTCATCTATCGTATCATATAAAATAAATACAAGCACAAAATAAATAAATGCGTAAAGTAACCGGTATGATCATGGATTTTTCCTAGGTGCGGTTTCGAATACAAATTGACGAAACCGCGGGTTACAATCTAAGGGTAGCTGCAACCGCCAATAGGATCTTTAATGCTCCATTCTCCAATGGGATCTTTATTTTCGTCTTTCTTTGGTCTTCATCTTCTGCTCTATTCTTGTTACATTTAATTCTATCTAATAAAATAAATACACCCGCCGCACACGGGGGGAGCTAACGGGAATGGGATGAATGCAGAAAATAAACTATGTCACGTTCTTCGTAACGGCCTAGGACAATTTTTAAACCAAAAGAAAAATTAAATCATTCACATATATCCTATCGGTCGAGTCCATGATCAATCGGGGTCCATATAATCATATTATATCTACTATATCTAATCCATACAATAAATCTTATGAAAAAGATAAAATTAAAATTTAACTACTTGCGTCTTAATTAATCAATTAACATTTAATCTATTAAATAATTTTATCCAATCAATTAACTAATTAACATTTAATTAATTAAATGATTTTAATCGAAATAAAAATAACGATTAATTTTAAACGATTTTAATTTTAATTTTAATTAATCAGAACTATTCCAAAATAAATCAAAATTAAAATTATTTCTCTTTGTTTTTTTCTTTTTGATTCATAATCAAAAGGGATGCTTTGGTTTCTAAACCAAATTTGATTTAGGCTCAGCCACTTTCCAAAATCAAAATTTTGGAAGTGGCTGCAGTCTCTTTCTTTTACAAATCAAATATTTGGAAAGCGCTGCGCTATTCCAAATCAAATATTTGGAAAGGCCAAATAATTTTGGTTTAGGCCTCATTACTTTCCAAAATCGAAATTTTGGTGAGTGGCTTGCAGCCAGCCTTTCCCAAATCAAATATTTGGAAGGCGCTGCGCTATTCCAAACAAAGTTTAAAATGCCATTATCATTTTAATGCCATGTGGAATCCCAATGGCAAACTATTTGAACCATTGGTTAGCCACACGACACAACTAAACAAATGAGATTTTAATCACAACTATGAACCATATTGAATCACAAAATACACAAAACAAAAATTTGGAGATCCGCCAAAGATTGACCGGTCAACCGATCGCCGGCAAAGAGTTGCCTGCTTTCCCGCCGCCGCCGGCCCAGCCGCCCGGTGGTGGTGCCGCCGCCAATGGCGGCGAGCACCACCCGATCTCGTTTTTTTTTTCTTTCATATATCACTTTTGCGAATCAAAAATCTTTCATCTTTTAATCACGTGATTTAAACGATAAAATTAACTACGCACAATAACATGCTTATTGCTTAAGCTCAAAGCTCTCTCTCGATACCACCGTTAGAAAATCTACGCGAACGCAAATGAATTTAAAATTTTATTTCCTTTTAACCAGGATCGACTTCGTTTAAGCAATAAACAAACGAGTTAGTAGACGGTGGTTACCTTGGTTGATCTAAAAGATCGACGCTTTGACCGTCTGGGAGAGAGTAGTTCTTCATGTAGCGCCGCCCAAGTGTTTGGCCTCTACCGCTAGTCCACATGAATGACCCTACCGAATCCCATCATGGATTGCTATTGGAAAACTCCGGTTCTTTAGACCGGCCTTTTTCCCTCTCTCCAACTCTCCAAAAGATGCTTTCTATTTTACACAAGAACTATGAGCTCTTGCAATTGTGATGTACAAAAGAGTTTGACACCCACCTCCTATTTATAATGGATGTGGCGCCTCTTAGGAGAGTGGAGGAGAATAAAACATTTTTCCAATAAAATAAGAAAAATATAATTGATTGATTTATCTCATTTATTACAATATCTCATATAAAATAAATCTAGGATATTGTCAATATCTTATATATATTGAATATTTCCAAGATATTGTCAATATCTAATATTGACTATATTTATTATATTACCATAAATTAATTTACATATGTGTATATATCACATATATACAACACAAATAAATCTATTAATATATATCATATATAAAACCTATGGTAGGCATGCATGCAAATCCAATTTGCATTACACGCATGCATTCACAATATATATATATTATTTTATTTTATTAATATCTAATATTAATAATAGGTAATATCATTAATTAAATTGCACAATCCAAATATATCTTATACACATTAAATGTGGCGCCCCTTTGACCAACAAATTGGCTTTCTTTAATTAATATAATACTATTAATATCTTGTATTTAATTTATTCATAATAAATAAATAACACCATATTAATTTACCACTATAACCTTTATAGTATCGAGATAAACTTTTCTTATTTGGTTATCAACTATAACCACATTTTAATCCGGCTAGATGTTCTTATGTGTGTGACCCGATAGGCTTCCGAATATGTTGGCCGTAGACACAAAGTGCAAATTACTAAAATGCCCCTTCATACCTAACGATCATGGGATAGCGTCTAGCAACACACCGTGACCCCCAATCATCGGAAGAGTCAAATGCAATGACTACTACCTTTCATGTGAAGCAGTTACCGTGTAACTTACAATCCTATCGTTGTAATAATATCCATACGATCGTATCCCGAGTGTCAATACATTAACGATCGTATCTTATAATCTGGATATCACGCTCTCTCGGAATAACACATTTACTCCTACTTTGCAAAGATTCTCGAGAGCTAGACATTCCTTATAAGAAGGCCATTTCGGATATTCGATCCCCATCAAAGGATACGCGATTCCCGGACGACCAATCATGTATACTCCGTATGCTTCAATATCATACCCAATCACTACCGCATGATCGCCCCGTGGTTAGGAGAAATCTCAATAGTGTCAAAGCATGACAATCCACACCGTGATGCCATGAAGACTCCGGTCCTAAGGATAATTACACAACCGTCACATAGTGTGACACTTATCCGTGTAAGTGGTCACCTAACGTGACGCATTCACTAATACACGCCCACGCACGGTCAAGTGTCTCTACACTTCGATAGACGAGATCTATCCCTGCCCTTAAAGACATAAGACATCTAATACGTGCTAGCCTGTTCATACTATCAATGCCTTGTTTAATAGTACATCAGCCTAGAGACATTTAAGTATCAAACTTGTTAAAGTGATTAGAGATCTCATCAACCATAATCGCCTATCATGGTTTCTCTATCACAGTTTAATACTAAGGATGTTATCACATAACAATTCATAATTGGTTCCTTAAAAGAACATATATATATGACAACATAAAAGCCATTTTATATATGTATAGCCATAAAGAAATAGTAGAAATGATCCGACCCGGTCGGATCCGGTCCAACCCGATTGGGTTTAGGACACTATTTCAACAGTTAGTTGCCAGGACTGGCCACTTTCTGGAGAAAGAGTTTATTCTGGATAGGGTCAGTGAGAGTAAAATTGATCTTGAAGAAATTCGAGAACCACTTACGGATAACAGTCCGTTGATGGAAGTAGAGGAGACACCACATGCAAATATGGCGCCACTCTCTACCGTAGACACACTAGCACCTCGAAGATCCACCAGGAAACGCCGTGAACCCGAAAGGTACACTGGCGTATATCTCATGGAAGATGAGGCCCTAGAACTTATGAGGAAGTGCTATTAAGGCATGACAAAGAGAAATCGATGGAAGCCATGAATTCTGAAATGGAATCCATGAAAGACAACCAAGTTTGGAACTTAGTTGATCCACCCGAGGGAATAGTTCCCATAGGATGCAAATAGATCTTTAAGAGAAAGACCGACATGGACGGTAATGTGACTACCTACAAGGCTAGGTTAGTGGCAAAAGGTTATAAGCAAATACAAGGAGTTGACTATGACGAAACCTTCTCGCTTTGTTGCCATGTTAAAATCCATTAGAATTTTGCTCGCTATTGCAAAAGATACCATGATTACGAAATCGCGGATGGATGTGAAAACAAATTTTCCTTAACGGAACCTCATCTGAGGAAGTGTATATGACGTAGCTGAGGGTTTCACAACCAATGACGCCAGGATGGTGTGTAAACTGCAAAGATCCATTTATGGATTAAAGCAAGCTTCTCGAGTTGGAATCTTCGCTTTGATGAGATAATCAAACAGCTTTGATTTCATCAAGAACGAAGATGATCCTGTGTTTACAAGAAGGTTAGTGGGAGTGCCATTGTGTTCTTAGTGCTTTATGTAGGATGACATATTGCTCATAGGGAATGATGTGCCTATGTTACAATCAGTCAAAGCTTGGTTATCCATGAACTTCTCAATGAAGGACTTGGGTGAGGAAGCCTATATTCTAGGAATAAAGATCTATAGAGATAGATCTAAAAGGTTGCTTGGTCTGTCGCAATCCACATATATAGACAAGATGTTGAAGAGATTCAGCATGGAGCAGTCCAAGAAAGGATTGCTGCCCATGTCACATGGGGTCTACCTGTCGAAGGGAATGAGTCCTAAGACAGAGGAGGAAAGGGCACAAATGAGTAAAGTCCCTTATGCTTTGGCAATCGGGTCTATCATGTATGCCATGTTATGCACAAGACCGTATGTCTCGTACCCTCTTAGTATGACTAGTAGGTACCACCCAATCCAGGTGATGGTCACTGGTTGTTGTCAAGAATATCCTCAAGTACTTGAGACGTCTCAGGATATGTTCCTGGTTTTCGGGAATGATGATTTAGTATTACGAGGTTACACGGATGCCGCCTCCAAATCGACAAGGATGACTTTAAGTCACGATCCGGATTTGTTTTCACGCTTAACGGCGGAGCAGGTGAGTGGAAGAGTTCCAAGCGGTGAGACTACTACGAGACTCTACAACGGAAGCCGAATACATAGCAGCCTCGGAGGCGGCAAAGGAAGCGATTTGGATGAAGAAGTTCATTCTCGAACTTGGTGTGGTTCCTCCATTTGAAGGTCCAGTACCTGCATCTTTGTGATAATAATGGAGCGATATCTCAGTCAAAGGAACCAAGGTCTCATCAGAAGTCCAAACATGTGCTACGGCGCTATCATTTGATTAGAGAGATAGTAGATAGGGGAGATGTAAATATACAGAAAGTCCACACGGATGATAACATAGCTGATCCGTTAACCAATGCATTGTCTCAAGCTAAGCATGAGAAATATGTTCACTTGCACGGGCTTAGACATATGGGTGATTGGCTTTAGGCCAAGTGGGAGATTGTTGGAAAGGTGTCCTAAACCTAATCGGGTTGGACCGGATCCGACCGGGTCGGGTCACTTACAGTCTATTTAGTTCATGTAATAACTTTATTATGATTAATAAAAGCACTTATGTTATTATATATTGTTTATCTTCATATCATTTGTTGTACATATATAGTAACGTCCCTAGTATCAATCTGTGATAGAGAAACCAAGATAGTGATTATGGTTGATGAGATCTCTAATCATTATAACAATGTTGGTACTTAAATGTCTCTAGTCTTACATATTATCAAAAGGGACATTGATAGTATAATCAGACTAACACGTATTGGATGTCTTCTATCTTTTAGAAGATAGGGATAGATCTCGTCTATCGAAGTGTAGGGACACTTGGACTGTACGTGGACGTGTATTAGAGAATGCGTACGTTAGACTGACCCACTTACATTAAGTGTCACACTATGTGGCGGTTGTGTAATTATCCTTTTGACCGGAGTCTTCATGGCATCACGGTGTGGATTGTCATGCTTTGACACTATTGAGATTTCTCCTAACCACGGGGCGATCATGCGGTAGTGATTGGGTATGATATTGAAGCATACGGAGTATACATGATTGGTCGTCCGGGAATCGCGTATCTATGATGGGGATCGAATATCCGAAATGGCCTTCTTATATAAGAATGTCTAGCTCTCGAGAATCTTTGCAAAGTGGGAGTAAATGTGTTATTCCGAGAGAGCGTGATATCCAGATTATAAGATACGATCGTTAATGTATTGACACTCGGGATACGATCGTATGGATATTATTACAAATGATAGGATTGTAAGTTACACGGTAATCGCTTCACATGAAAGGTAGTAGTCATTGCTTTTGACTCTTCCGATGATTGGGGTCACGGTGTGTTGCTAGACGTTATCCCGTGATCGCGTAGGTATGAAGGGTCATTTTAGTAAATTGCACTTTGTGTCTACGGCCAACATATTCGTGCCTATCGGGTCACACACATATGAACATCGAGTCGGATTAAAATGCGGTTATAGTTGATAACCAAATAAGGAAAGTTTATCTCTAGACTATAAGGGTTATAGTGGTAAATTAATATGGTGGTATTTATTTATTATGAATAAATAAAATACAAGATATTAATTATATAAAAATTATATTAATTAAAAAATATTCCGGAAGCCAATTAATTGGCATATGGGGCGCAACAATTGAGTGTATAAGATACACTTGAATTGTGCACTTTAATTAATGAGATTGCCATAATATTAATATAAGATATTAATTGATTTTGGGAAAATAGATTTATGGTAATGAGATAATTATAATCAATATAAGATATTGGCAAAATAAATTATGATTAAAGAGATAAATCAATCTAGTTGATTTTCCTTTATTTTATTGGAAAATGTTTTCTTCTCCTCCACACTACTTTGGGGCGCCACTTCCTCTATATAAAGGAAGTGGGTGTCAAGCTCTTTTGTACATCACAATTGCAAGAGCTCATAGTTTCTTGTGTAAAATAGAGAGCAACCCATAGTGAGTTTGTGAGGGAAGAAAAGGTCCGGTCTAGCAGCCGTAGTTTTTCCGATAGCAATCCAAGGAGGATTCCGGCAAGGGGTTCGTGTGGATTAGCGATAGAGGCCGGACGCGTGGACGGCTTGCGCATTGAACTACTCTCCGTTGGTGGTCAAAGCGACGATCTTATAGATCATGTGAGGTATAACCGTCAAACTACTTAACGTGTTTATTGCATTAAACGAAGAACGATCTAGAAAAGGAAATCAAATTTTAAATTCCGCTGCGTTAAACTAGTGATTTCCTAACAAGAAGTCTGGGCCTGAATATCCTCAGAAGCTTATTGAACACCCTCAAAGGTCACTGAATCATCCTGAACTCCAACCATCACCTCGGGGGCATCTCTATGTCCTCCTTCATCTGTAGCTGTGGCAGCTGTACATGTACCTTCGGTGTCCTGAGCACCCTCATCCCCAGCAGATGAACTACCATCATCATCACCATCTGAAGAGCTCTTCTCATCACCAGATTCACTCTCCTCAGAACCGCTCTCGCCTGACTCAGCACTACTCTATCACCACCCTCCTCAGACTCAGCATCATCCTCACCGGACTCATCATCATCAGCACCCTGATCACACTCATCTCCCCTATCATGATAGGCAACCTGAGTGATGAAGGCATCTAACTCTCCGGGTAGACACAAGAAACAGCTGGCTTACGAAGCTTCCTACTCACGGAGAAGTTGCCTAAAGTGCGTAAAGCCTCCACAATACCCGCCAGGTCCAACCTCTGATCCTCCGCCCATGCCCTATGTGTGGCGGCAACGGTGTACATGTGCCGCTCAAATGTGGATAAGGGAGAAAGAGAATGTGGTTTGGAAGAAGGTGGAACGGAGGGTTAAGGTGTGGTGGAAGAGGAGGGAGCGGATACGGGAGGGGGAGGGGCTACAAAAGCGGGCCGGGCGTGTGTACTCTTAAGGACAATGTGCTTCGGATTCTTACGATCACGAAAATCCCCAGTGTAGCTTGGCACACCACTGTCGGTGGCCAAGTCACAAATAAGATGAGGGAAAAGAATGGCACGCTTAGCATCGACTTTGACACTCGTGAATAATGGAGTAATTATGAGAATATGGGTTACTGTCGAGCCGATGAAGTGTAATCGTTGTCTGAGGACGGACATGACCTATACTGAGCTAAGTGTTAAAGGGTCGAGGCGAGTTTGCACCATGTCAGCAGTATGAGGCCGTAATTGTTTTACATCGTGCCGGCTATACGAAACACATGTCAGACATAGGACGACCTGCGTCATGTCCGTAAAATACTGATAAATTAAATCTGATAAATATCACGTGCATGAAATTGAGTCATATCCACGCAACTGTTTTTTTTTTTTTTATCAATATGTATCAAGAGTCGCAAATTTTATCCTCATCGTGGATCAAGTATGACTTGGTAATCCAGGACCAATAGAAAATTAAAACAACACATGGGGTCCAACCGTGTAAAATAGAAATGTCATATTTTTACAATTATACCCATCTTTTAAGAATTTCTATTGGATGAACAACTATGACACGGTGGTCACCGTAACACTCCTCATCAAGAGTAGATTCAAAATGTCGGTCTAAACTGGTGTTGAGGCCCCACAACAGTAAAATAAACCAAAGTTGAAGCTGACATTAATGGACATTCAACTTTCATGTTTTGTTTTTCCTGCAATTATTTAAGCGTTAGTTGTTTCAGCTTCCAGCGAGGCATGGGAAACTTCGTCGACAATGCGTAGATACTAGATAGGACCTTCTCCTCCCTCTTCCTCAACAACAACCAAAGTAAAAGGCGTTGAATTATTGTTATCAGTTCCCTCTTCCTCTTTGTGTCCCCCTTTAGCTCAACCTGTTTGTTTGCAGATTCCCTTAAAACGTTATTCTTGTGGGTTTCTCAAAATCTTGCTTTGCCATCAGATGTTAGATGCTGCAACGACAACGACAGTTCATTGAATTTGGTACTTGAATTGACATTTGACACTACTTGTTTAGATTCATTTGGATGTTTATAGGTCCCTCGGATTTGATGGTTGTTTAAACTTACATATTTGGTGTGATTTAGGTCTATATACGAAAGCATTTTAGTTCATTCTTAGCTGACCTTTTTTTTTTTTTTTTTTATATATTTATTTTAATTTTAATTTTAAAAGAACAATCTTTGAAAGGTCTGTGCTTGATTTGGGCAGTGAAGTTGCATAACATCCTCCAAGATTTATTTCCTTTTTCATTGCATCTAGTAGTATTTGATTGGATTGGTTAAAGTCATAAGATATGAGGAATCAAATGGAGTTTCCAACAGAAATGTCATTGCATAAGAATGTAGAGGAAGAAGACATGGATAGACAAAGATTATTGGTTATGAATGGAGAAAGGGAGGAGACAGAGAAGGAACCATCTTCACAGGCTTATATTTTGGATAAGAATATGCTTAGATCGCGTTACCCTGGATCCGTAAGGCTAAAATCATATATTTTCGATGGAGAAGGCAATTACTGTGAGAAGGAATGGGATCTTTCAGAGGGTAGAGGTAAAAAGTTCTGTTGGTACCATGTTGAGGTTCCAAAAGGAAATCAAAGATTGACTCAATCTGCACAGTATCTTATAGATGTTCTTTGTCCTCCATTGAAGCTTCAAGATATTCTCTCACTTGTAAGCAATGGACCGTTTTGTGGACATGTAGACGGGGCGCTTGTATTTAGAGTTAATTCACCTGGTCCTGCAGCCAGTAATTTTACACTTAGGATTGCTGTGAGAGTAACTGAGCATTCGGTTATTACCGTGTCTTTAGGCCGTGTTCCAAGATTGGGTTTTTCGCGTACAAACGAGTCTCTTCTTTCTGAGGTTCCTGCTGTAGAGAGTCCAATTCATCATAGAGGTGAACAAAAGCAGCAGCAGAGGAATGGAATTGTGATTCAGGAGCATGTGTTAGATTTTCTTTTGACAATGAACCATTCAGAGGAAGCAGATAATCCTGTGCCTAAATCTGTTTCGAATCTCGTTGTTCATATAATTGATACACATGTGGATCATCTTCAAGATGTTGTGACAAAGCTTGAGATTGAGTTAGATTCCATTGAACTGGACTTGGATCGAGGTATGTTTTTTCGTAGCAGGAAAGTAACTCAAATATCAAATGCTGTAAGATTTACTTCATGTTTTTCTTTACAATTTCCTGAAACAAAACTAACTCTTACTAGTTTTCCATTCATGTGATCAAAGACATAATCTTTTGCACCATTTGGTAATGAAAAATACATACATACACACTTTCAAGGACTTTATAGTTTGTGATTTTGAGTTGCATCCCTGTTTATAAAAGTGAATGATAGTGTCATTGTCCAAGAATTACAGTGAAAAACAAGAAGCAAATGTGTCTTTGTTGATTGAAATAAGTGTATTCAATTTTTAAGCAGGTGGTTTTGCTCTGAAGAAGCAAATGCTTGAAGATAGAAGATACCCGAAAATGCATCTTGACTTGCAGCGTCTCCTTCAGGTAGTTTTCAGTAGTATTTACTTGTTCTTGAGCTTAGTTAGTCTACTCTTTATTCAAACAACAAGCTTTAATGCTACTCTATATTTTCTTCAAATCCCGCATCCCCTTGATTTAAAAAGGGCACCATATACTAAATCTACCATTGCCCTTAAGGGCATCCCAAAACATGCCTATTTTTAAACCTTGATGTGATGCCCTAAGTAGATTTAGTGTGGTGTCCTTAAGGGACCCCTTAAAGTGCTGACAAAGATTGGGTCTTTATCACCCTGAATATTTTTCACCTGTAACATGAACTCAGAGGAATGATTTTTCATCAAAACCGAGAGGCTCAAATCAAACTCATGAGCCCTTTTGTGGCTTTCGTTTCCTTCAACTTGTGTTTGTTTCATAACTGCAAAAACATTGCTGGGGAAGCTGTTGGTGATCCTATATTACCAAGTATAATGTTACACGAATATAAATCCTAACGAACTGTAGAATTCTGTGAACGATATGTTCTTGCTATTTGCAAAGTTGGTTCTCATAAAAAAGCAACCACAGATTACGGATAATTTGCCCTGTCCTATGAGATTTATTCTTCTATCGCTTCTATTTGAGATAATCTTCATACTGTTGTTGAATGAATGAGATTAAATCTGTGTAGTTCTGTAATTCTTCATATAATGGGGGAATTTGCAGGTAATTTCACACGGGGAGCAAGTATTCCCTCGAGTGAAGGAGAAGTGTTCTTCAAAAGAGTGGTTTGCTAGTGAAGACATCAACTCCCTCGAGGAGCTAGTAGGACGCCTCCGACGTCTTAAAGAGAACGTTGGCTTCATATCAAACCGCGTCACTGCCATTCAAGCTGGTCTTGACAGCTGGCAGGCCGAGCAAATCAACAGAAAACTATACTATCTCTCCTTCCTTTCCATAATCTTTCTTCCCTTCTCAATAGTTACTGGAGGTAAAAGATTTTGTCAAAAAATGGTTCATTTGAATTCACTAGATTTCATTCATCTGACAAAGATTGGAACTTTATATTTCCTTGTTTTTTTTTATAACAGTGTTTGGAATGAATGTGGGAGGAGTTCCTTGGACTCTCCAATACAACCACCCGGATGTGAAAGACGGTTTTATAACGTGATGCTGCTCTGTGCTGTTGTTCTTCTATTTGTTCTTCTCTGCTTCCTTTTCCCAGCACTTTACAAATGCGTAATGTTTTCGAGAAAAAGACAAGCTCTGAGAAATTGGTCCTTCAACCGTAAGCCTTTCCTTAAACCAAGTATGCCGATTGTTGACAGAACAAAGGATAGAGTTTACCTGCCCAGGTTTTGAGCTAAAACGCGAGTGTCTTGACATGTAAATAACCAAACACACGTGAAGACACGAGTGTCTTAACGTCGTGTAATTAAGATAAATCTACGGTTTTTTTTTTTTTTTTTTTTTTTTTTGTTTGATGTTTTTGTTCATAGGCTTGCGAGTTGAAAACCATTCTTGTATAGAGATTTGGTCCATTTCATGTACAACATTGGAAATTTGTTTGAATATCTTTTGTTTATGTACAACATAGAAAATACACCAAACCTTGGAATTTTTTACAGTGTTGTTTACATTGTCTTATTGTACATTTCCTTCTATATGTCACATCTCTGTTGTATTCGACAGTGTTACTTAGTTCTTATGAAGGCGAGACCACGATAATTACAGGATTCTCGCTCGATGTAAGTAAAAAGGACCCGATGTGTTGATTTCTAGAACTCTAAACGATGAAGCTTTCATTAACGGTTGTGGCATTGGTTCTCTGATTCTTCACATTTATACCGGCATATGCCGTTTAATTTTACAAGGATTCAAAGAATTCTCTCAAGATTCTTTGAGTAGAGAACATAAGATGAAGAATACTGTCAAAATTCTTTCAAGAAAACTCGGAAATAATGCACATTGAGCATTGAAGCTCTGATACCGTGTGGAAATTTAAGTTGCGGAAACAGAACTTGAAGACTCGAAGAAGAAATTCAAACATAATTTAGGTGGGAAAATTGAACAAACCAAAATCGAAGTAATTCTCATTAATTGAAGAGAAATTGATGATTACATCTGATTCCTAACAGCTATAAATAGTTACGTTAACGAGCCGAGACGAGTATCGGTGGTTTGAGCTCGAGCTCGTTTAACTCACAAACTCGTTCATGATTGTTCGTTTGTTAAACAAACAAAAGAGCCTCAAAAAAAAAAAAAAAAAACAAACAAACAAACAAACAAAAAAGAATTATGTTCGAGCCTTCAAAACTTTTTATTGTTGCGATAAACTCTCTCATGTATGTGTTTTTCATTGTTACGAAAGCATCCCGATGATAAATTTCGAGTTAGGGTTGTTTATCATAACAAAACACATACTGCATGAAATTAATCGTAATGATGAAATATAATGATGTTTATCGTAATAAAACGCACACATAAAGCGTTTATCCTAACGATAAAAGATAGATATTAGTTTTTAGAAATAAAAAAAAAACATTACCGAATAAAATTTTAATTATCCATAATTTTTTATCATAGACAAATTTGTTTTTTTCTTTTTCAAAAGCAATAATTAAGAAAATAGATAAATTACAAATAGTAGACTTGTCCCAAACAATCACCGTTCATTTTTTGGGGGTAGGGTTTACTTTGTGCCTTGGTCTAGAACCTTCGACCCTTCTCTTTCTCCTTCTATTAATTCGTTACTTAAACCCTAAACCTTTTTTTCCTCAAATTTCCATTCATCAACTCGCCTCTAGGAATCATCTGCTTCTTCTTACACTAATCATTTCTCTTTCTCTGCCTAATGGCAACTGCTACTTTGCTTAGATCTGTTCGTCGCCGCGATCTCACCACCTCTGCTTCTTCTTTCGCTTATAAAACTGTATGATTCTGTTTTGTCGTGCTTCCTGATTGTTTTATTATCGTTCCTTCAGTACTATTTTTTGTTTTCTTACCTGTTTCTTTGCCTTTTTGTTTTAATAAAAATGATTTCTTTGATGGCAAAGGTGTTGATTTGCTCTTTACCATGCTGTTGTTGGACGGTGTTCAATTTTTTAACCTTTTCATTTTATTTTACTTTTCTAGATTTGCAGATTCGCTGTATATGTTATGAATGATTAATAGTATCATATTTTTGTGGGTTTTTTTTGTTGTTGTTGCAAAGGTTAAGCCCTGCCTTGATTTTGTTGAACTCTGGTCTTGATTTTTAAAGGAAACACAAGTAAGATGATGGATGAATAAGTAAAAAGATTTAAGCTTTTGCACGTTGAGTGTAAACCATGAAGCTGTAATTATTCGTTTCTGTGTGATTCTGATAGCTGTGTGTAGTTTTGCAAATAAGATGATTATTCCTGTTGTTAGATAGCAGCATAAGCAGCTTTGATTTGGTATTTGGTTTTCCTTGCTGTTTTTGTATTTACCCATTGGATAATATTCTGAATTGTTATTTGCAGTTTGCTGGAAATGCTAAGTTTTCATCTCATCCTATAAACAAATGGACCGGTCTTGCTAGACCCTTCTGGTATGGTTTTTTTGCGCTTTGTATGTGTTTCTTGCCTTGCTCACATATGGGTTTTTTTTAAGCTTTTGGTCACAGTTTTGACTCTGTTTTTTCATGAAATGCAACAGCTCAAAACCTGTTGGGAATGAAGTCATTGGCATTGACTTGGGTACCACCAACTCTTGTGTTTCTGTTATGGAGGGAAAGGTATTTATAATTGTGTGGAATTTGATCTTTTATAGGTAGACTGACAAGCATCCTAATAATTTTATTTTCGTGGTTCTGTGCCAGAACCCTAAGGTGATTGAGAATTCTGAAGGTGCACGTACTACCCCATCTGTAGTTGCCATAACTCCAAAGGGTGAACTGCTTGTTGGTACTCCAGCCAAGCGACAGGCTGTCACCAATCCTACCAACACGGTGTTTGGGACCAAGCGACTGATTGGTAGGCGTTTTGATGATCCCCTAACACAAAAAAAATGAAGATGGTTCCCTACAAAATTGTGAGGGGCCCCAGTGGAGATGCGTGGGTGGAGGCAAATGGGCAGCAGTATTCACCGAGCCAAATTGCAGCCTTCGTTTTGACAAAGATGAAAGAAACTGCAGAGTCCTTCCTGGGCAAGTCGGTGACTAAATCTGTGATTACTGTTCCTGCTTATTTCAACGATGCTCAGAGACAGGCGACAAAAGATGCTGGCCGCATTGCTGGTTTAGATGTCCAAAGAATCATCAATGAGCCAACTGCTGCTGCTCTTTCTTATGGCATGAACAACAAGGAGGGTCTCATTGCAGTGTTTGATCTGGGAGGTGGTACTTTTGATATTTCCATCTTGGAGATTTCAAATGGTGTTTTTGAGGTAACGAAACTCTCTGGAATCTAAATGAACTAGTGGTATTTTCTTTGCATATGTTGTTTATCATATGGTTTCATGCAGGTGAAAGCAACAAACGGTGACACCTTTTTGGGAGGAGAAGATTTTGACAATGCATTGCTAGATTTTTTGGTCAGTGAGTTCAAGAGAAGTGACAATATCGATCTCACAAAGGATAGGCTAGCTTTGCAAAGATTACGCGAGGCAGCCGAGAAAGCTAAAATAGAGCTTTCATCTACAAGTCAGACTGAAATCAACTTGCCATTCATCACTGCTGATGCCACTGGAGCAAAGCATTTGACTATCACTTTGACCAGATCTAAGTTTGAGGCCTTGGTGAATAATTTGATCGAGAGGACTAAAGAGCCATGCAAGAATTGCTTAAAGGATGCTGGAACTTCTACAAAGGATATCGATGAGGTATTACTTGTTGGAGGAATGACCCGAATGCCAAAGGTGCAGGAAATAGTTACACAGATATTTGGTAAGAACCCCAGCAAAGGTGTGAATCCTGATGAGGCAGTGGCCATGGGAGCTGCAATTCAAGGCGGCATCCTTCGTGGTGATGTTAAAGAGCTGCTCCTTCTAGATGTCACTCCCCTGTCACTAGGTATCGAGACACTGGGAGGTATCTTCACTAAATTGATCAACAGGAACACTACCATTCCTACAAAGAAAAGTCAGGTGAGTTCTAGGATTCTAAAAGGAGCCTTTACTGGCACCACACAAAACTAACAGTGCCACATTCGACCTTTTGAAAGTCGATTGTATGAACCATAAATGACTTTTAAAAGGTCGAATGTGTGTGGTGCTATAGTAAGTTTGGGTGTGGTGTCACTACGAATCCCCATTCTTAACCATAGTATGTATAAAGTATGAAGGCTTGGGATTGGTATATGCAAGGCGTTATATTCCATTTTTTCATTTGTTTGCATGACAGGTTTTCTCAACAGCTGCTGATAACCAAACTCAAGTTGGTATTAAAGTATTGCAAGGTGAACGTGAGATGGCCACGGATAATAAGATGCTGGGAGAGTTTGACTTGGTTGGCATCCCTCCTGCACCAAGAGGAATGCCTCAGATCGAAGTCACATTTGACATCGACGCCAACGGCATTGTCACTGTTTCTGCAAAGGACAAATCAACAGGCAAAGAGCAACAGATCACTATCCGTTCCTCAGGTGGATTATCAGAGTCTGAAATCGAGAAGATGGTGAAGGAAGCCGAGCTACACGCTCAGAAAGATCAAGAAAGGAAGGCACTCATCGATATTAAGAACCAGGCGGATACCACGATTTACAGTATTGAAAAGAGCTTAAACGAATACAGAGACAAGATTCCAAGCGAAGTAGCATCAGAAATCGAGGGTGCTGTGTCGGATTTGAGAAGTGCAACTGGTAGTGACAATGTAAATGAGATACAAGCCAAGATTGATGCAGCAAACAAAGCGCTTTCGAAAATCGGGGAGCACATGTCAGGAGGTCCTGGGGGATCAAGTGGTGGGTCAGGGTCAGGACCTCAGGGAGGAGAAAGCCAAGGCACACCTGAGGCTGATTATGAGGAGGTCAAGAAGTAAGGGTTGGTTTTTTGCTGCCTGATTTACAACAGCATCTTGATTTGTTCATCTAGTTATCTAGTATTATCAACTGATGAGAAAAGCGTGGCTTTTGTACACGTTTTTTTGTTTTTGTTTCTCGTGTCTCCTGTATCACCAGTAGGGCGGATTCTTCTTTACCGTATTTATTGTTGACTATTTTTTGTTTTGGTGTGAGTAGGGGGTAGGGCGGAGTATTACCAGTCTGTGCCTTGCATAAAAGTTCATTTGTTCTTCGAAGCGATGAAGGTTGCATTGCCTATGATTTTCATACAAATCTGTGCTGTGCTACTTTGCACATTGCTGCTGCATTGTAATGTTGGTAATAAATTTGATTCTGCTAAATTTTTTAGTGCATTTGATTCAAAAAGTCGGTACTATGAACTTAGGAAATCTGCTTTGTTTTTGAAACTTGTTGAATCACTTTCTCTAGTTTACTGTGCAAATATTTTTTTTTTTTTTTTTTTGGCAATTGTCTAAAAGGACACATAATAGATTTAATTAGGTAAATATGACATATTTAAATCTTATTTGATTATAAGAACATAAAATTAGTAGATAGACCAACCTACCCTCACTTAATAAAAGGAAAAGCAGCGTTGATTAATTAAAAAAAAAGCCGGCGCAAAAAAGAAATCAGGAGCTGAAAGGAAATCCGGCGCTGAAACTTACTATCGTTGTTTTGTTTTGTTTTGTTTGTTTTTTATTTTTTATTTTTTATTTAAGGAAGTTGCTGAAATTTGGAGAAAAAACCAAAAAAAATAAAATTTAATCAATATTTTAAAGAGGGGTTGGCAAAAGAGGGACGCTTGACAAAGTTTATGGTTGTGATAAATTGTTGTCCCAAGGGTTTAGCCAAAATGACCCATATTACCTGAAGGCTGTTGAATATCCAATTTACCCTTACAGACCCAATTTAAAATGCTACCGTCGGTGACTTCTTACCCTCCTGAATCCTACCGCCGGCCACCCCCAACCTAATCTTTCAATTTTCCCGCCCAAATCGCCCCCAATTTACCTCCCTCTCAAACCCGACCCGTATTTCCCCATTTCCCCCATTTTTAACAAACTCGATTGTGACCACGCTCCTCCATTATTATCGTTAGAACGGACATTTTCACAGCCTCCATCGTGACTGGATTAGAGCTGAAGTTGAAGATGAGTTCGTGTATAAGAAGCTGAAGTTGAAGCTCCATTTTCGATTGGATAAGAAGTTGAAGTTGAAGCTGAGTTTGTGTATCGGTTGAAGAGGTGAACGAATCTAGAATCCCTCCAAAATCCGTCACGGGTATGTCTTCTTTTTATTAGTTTTTTTAGGATTATTGAAGTAGATGTTAGTATTGTATGTAATGAAGTGGGGAAGAAGATGCATTGAAAGTAATTGAGAAGCTAAAATTAGGATGTTGGCTTGTACAAACTTCCTACTTTGACTAACTTTGTTAGACATTTGTTGTTTCCCATATTGCTATTCTTCAACCACACCAGTCCCCTGCTATTCTTACACCCATGTTGTTGGTTTATACAAAAACAAGTTTGAAGTTGTTATCCCTCTGTTGTTTGTTTTTGCCCGTAATGATTGTATTGAATGGATTTTTGCAGGACATTTTTTGATTTGTCATGGTTAGGATACGCAAAGTTTCGATATTTGTATGTTATCCTGTTGAGTTTGAGAAGAATGTCGTTGGTGATTGGGTTTGGAAGTATGTAGGAGATGAAAAGGAACAAGTGACCAAGCTTGTAAGCTTGAAAATAACAGTTCCATATAACGAATTGTATGAGATGGTGAAAGTAGATTTGAAAATTGATCTGAGGTTGAATGATTTTGAAATGAAATTCATGGCTCATATTAGTAAAGCTTCACCAACGGTAATTGATTGTGATAAGGTTGTGGCATCGTTCTTAAGTGGTTGTGATCCAAAGACAGATGTGATATTGGTAAGTTTGAAAGCAAAGGAAAGCGGAACACAATTTGAGGGAGAAACAAGTGTTCAAATGGAGGAACCTGATTTTGGAACCCAAGAAACAAGTGTTCAAATGGATGTTGGTGTAAATGATGCGGTAAATGAGAGATTTGATGGAATCGGGATCGATGAATATTTTGAGAGTAGAGAAACTATTCTGTTCATCAACTGTGAAGATAGTTTCTGTTGTCCTTGGAGTGCGGATGCAATTTTAGTACCTCAAGACCCGAGCGATGCCCTGAATGAGGAATCACTGAATGGTGGCCCCCAGAATGTGGATTCGTTGAATGGTGGTGTCTTGAATGCACCGGAACCCGAAAGAGGTTTAGAAGGCTTTGGTTTCATCATGGAAGGTTTAGATATTGTGAGCATTCCAAAAGAGGTAGACATACAAGTCAACGAATTGTTCAAAGCGAAATTTTTTTTGGTGTATAAGGTTGAGTGGTTGGCTGTGAAGCATCATTTTTATTTTAAACTGGTAAAGTCCATCAAAAGCCTTTATGTAGTGTCGTGTGAAGCGGAGGGATGCAAATGGCGGTTGCGAGCAACCAAACCTCCTAATAGTAGACGGTTTGAAGTTACACAGTATAAATTTAAGCATACTTGCCAACCTATTATTGGTAGAAAAGAGCACAGGCATGCTTCATACAAGCTAGTTGGCAGATATTTCTGTTCGAGGTTTAAAGATGGCTACCGTACCAATGCACCGAGGGATTTAAGGGCAAACTTTTTCGAAAAATTTGGGTATGAGATAACTTATGACAAGGCTCACGATGCCAGGGCATATGCTGATGCAATCATCCGGGGACAACAAAAAAAAAGTTATGGAAAATTACCCAAGTATTGTCATCGGTTGGAGTTGGAAAACCCGGGTACTTTGACGGATATTAAAACTAAACCAAACGATGAGTTCTTATATTTTTTTATGGCACTCGGTCCAAGCATTGAGGGGTTTAATGTGATGCGTAAGGTCGTTTATGTGGACGGGACGCATTTGAAAACGGGTTACAAAGGTGTTCTACTTGTGGTAACGTGTCAAGATGGAAATAGAAATCTATTTCCAATAGCATGGGGTGTTGCTGATGTTGAGGATACGGAATCGTGGCAATGGTTCTTCGAAAGGCTGAAAATGATTACAGGTGACACCGATGATGTAGCAATACTTTCTAATCGCCATGATGCTATAAAATCAGGATTTGAGAATGTGTACGTGAATGTGCATCAAGGGTATTGTACCAATCACATGCAAAAGAATTTGAGGACTCGTTATCCAAAATTGAAAATCTCAAGGCCTTTTAGGGATGCTGCGCTGGCTTATACTGAAGGAGAGTTCAAGATTTGCTACGAAAAACTATGCGGATTGGATTCGGATATAAAGAACTACTTGAATGAATCAATGTTCCCTTACTGGTCTAGATGTCACTCTAAGGCTTGTCGGTACAATATAATGACAACAAATCATGCCGAGTCTCTGAACAGTAAGTTTAAGCGTGCTCGGGAAATTTCGGTAGTTGGGCTAATTGAACATATCCGGGGTGAAATGCAAAAGTGGTTTGCTGCAAAAAATACAACTTCTACAAAATGGGGTGCCCCTGTCACTCCCGAGGTGGAGAAGATAAGAAAAGGACACTACAAGAAGGTAACTCGGTATAGTGTTTTTCCTATTGTTGACAATAGCAAGTACGAGGTGTTTGATACGACAACCCAAGTGTGTTACGTTGTTCGGTTGGATGCACGGAACTGTGATTGTAAGTATTTCGATGTACACAAGTATCCATGTATGCATGCCGTTACTGTGGAAAAGCACATTGGGAAGCATGCGTACGAGTATACATCTCCTTATTATAGCACCGAGTATTGGAGGAAAGCTTATGCTCAATGTGTGAATCCTTTGCGAACTCAAATGGATTGTGAATATCCACGAAGACGTCTTTGAGCAAAGTGGTTTTGCCAGCGACACGCGATAGGGGACAAGCCGGGCGTCCATCAAAAAAGAAAAAAGCCTCTGCCGGAGAGCGCGCTGTGTAGGTCGATGAAAAAAGAAAAAGCACACGCAAGAGGCGGGCCTAAAAGGATTGTACAATGTAGTAAATGCAAGGGATATGGCCATAACATTACTACTTGTTCGCGTGTATTGCGAGTCTGCTTTCAAAATGAAGATGAATGGAGTTAATTGTAACAACAAACTATTGTATTCTCCTTTGTTCGTGTTTTAACTTGTTTGAGTATGATGTGTTGTCTAAGTTAAGCAGTATGATGTGTGAACTTTTTTCTTTCTAATACTTTGTAACATAATGTTTGAGTATGATGTGTGAACTTTTTTCTTTCTAATATTTTGTAACATAATGTTTGAGTATGATGTGTTTTGTCTTGTTTCTTTCAAATATTTTGTAACAAGAAGAGGCTGTATTTGTTGTTGATTTAAGTTTTTTTTTTCGCACCGACATGATAACAAGATCTCCTTGACCTCGGATCCGATACCGTGCTATGGTCCGTATTGACTACTTCTTATACCAACACGATCTCCTTGACCGAGGATCTCCGGATCCGATACAGTGCTATGGTCCGCCTTGACTACTTCTTATACCAACACGATCGTCTTGACCGAGGATCTCCGGATCCGATACAGTGCTATGGTCCGTATTGACTACTTCTTATACCAACACGATCCCCTTGACCGAGGATCTCGGATCCGATACAGTGCTATGGTCCGTATTGACTACTTCTTATACCAACGCGATCGTCTTGACCGAGGATCTCCGGATCCGATACAGTGCTATGGTCCGTATTGACTACTTCTTATACCAACACGATCCCCTTGACCAGTGTCGTTCCTAAGACTTAATGGGCCCGGGGCAAAACATGAAGAAGGACCCACGTTTTATATTAAATAAATAATTTCTATACATATGTAACATAAGTTATATCATGTTCATGAAAATACTTAAACTAGTTTCTAATAACATATTACAAATGTCAAAAACAATAATATTATTGAATCGGTAGAGAGAAAATAACATTGCTGAAACAAAAACATCACAAACAATTACAAAACAACGAAATCGCTTCCAAAAACATCAAAAGACTGTAAAACACCGATTGACAATATAACTACAGTAACAAGAAAACAAATTGATAATGGAAAAAATGTACGTGCATGACTACAAGCAAAATCATCAATTATAGAATCAAATTTTATATTGTCCAACATATCATTCAGTTCATGAGATCTTAACGGTCAGCTAGGGCAAAATTTTCATAAGTATCATTACTTTACCAAAGTTTAACGAAAGATTCATATATCATTAAAATAAATAAATAAATAAACCAAAATATGTCATGATCAAGAATCGAACTAGCGTCAATATGAGTGTATAATCACTGCTTATATACTAGATTATCTTACACTATTGTTAAAGATGTAATTTTGGGGTCGCCTTATACCATGGGCCCTGGGCGGTCGCCCATCTCGCCCGCCCCCAGGGCCGGCCCTACCCTTGACCGAGGATCTCGGATCCGATACAGTGCTATGGTCCGTCTTGACTACTTCTTATACCAACACGATCCCCTTGACCGAGGATCTCGGATCCGATACAGTGCTATGGTCCGTATTGACTACTTCTTATACCAACACGATCCCCTTGACCGAGGATCTCGGATCCGATACAGTGCTATGGTCCGTATTGACTACTTCTTATACCAACACGATCTCGCTTGGCCGAGGATCTCGGATCCGATCATGATGCTATGGTCCGTCTTGACTCGCTTCTTATACCAACACGATCGTCTTGACCGAGGATCTCGGATCCGATCTGATGCTATATGGTCCGTCTTGACTACTTATACCAACACGATCCCGCCCGGCCGAGGATCTCGGATCCGATCTGATCTTATGGTCCGTATTGACTACTTAGCATACTCGCTTCTTATACCAACACGATCCGCTTTGACCGAGGATCTCGGATCCGATCTGATGCTATATGGTCCGTATTGACTACTTCTTATACCAGCAGATTATGAATGACAATCACGGTTTCTGTTTTTGACAATTATTGACCGGTTTTGTCGAACTTTACCCGATTTCACGAAGATTTATCTTGTTTTAACCCAATTTTACGGTTTTGCGAATTTTGTCGGTTCGGACCTAATTTTGATCAATAATGAATGACATTCACGGTTTCTGATTTTAACGATTATTGACCGGTTTAAATCGTATTTTACCCGATTTCACGAAGATTTATCTTGTTTTAACCCAATTTTACGGTTTGGACGAATTTTGTCGTTCGGACCTAATTTTGATCAATAATGAATGACATTCACGGTTTTTTCGATTTTAACGATTATTGACCGGTTTCGTCATATTTTACCCGATTTCCACGGTTTATCTTTTTTTTACCCAATTTTACGGTTTGGCCAATTTTGTGTGGTTTAGACCTAATTTTGATCAATTATGAGCGACATTCACTTTGGTTTTATAGTTTTTCACGATTATTGACCGGTTTAGTAAGTATTTTACCCGATTTCTACTAGATTTATCTTTGTTTTACCCAATTTTTGTGATTATTGACCGGATTTTCCAACATAAATTGATGGTGGGTGAATGAAACGTAATATAATAATACAATACTTATTGAATATTACAATAAAATGGACAAATTCATAAGAACGTTAAAGATAATACATTACATTTATTAAAACAGTACAATAAAAAACATATTACTGATTATCTTAATGTGGATTGATAATCTCATCACTTGTATAAACCGGTACACCCGGCATTACGCTATTGCGGTGATGATGATAGAACCGTCACGGAAGTCCGACTTCACGTGCGATCATGGCTACTCTTCTCATTTCCACATGTATTAGATGCGCAACATCAATATTTATATTTAGTCATTATATTAGAAATCAAGAGAAGTTGATCGATGAGGCAGTTATAAGAATGATGAGGTGGCAATAACTGTTTGGACAAAAGCGGCGCCAAAATACGCTTTCATGCGGCTATATGGCACCGCCAACTCATCTCGTTCATCATTTAGAATCCAATTTTCACCCGGGGCGATGCGCCGCATGGCATAAACAAGGGCTCTATGCTCATCTATATACTCGTCCTCCACGTAAGGGTCTCCGGGTAAGCAAAGATAGTCATGTAGAAAAGCATAATTGTAATAGAAAGGGACTCCACGTACGACTGCGTAACCATCATCGGGCCTAGTTGAAGAATTTGCATAAAATTCCCGAACCACATCGAGATTTACACGAACAGGGTGTTCAGCTAACCGTTGCCAACGTCGGTTGATCAACCGACGGCGAACTCGTTCATCTAGTGGACGAATGAATTGTTCTTCTGGATAAATGTGTCGCATTTGCCAATTCACCACGAACAATCTAGCCACAAACAAGTTCTCAAAACGTGGAGGAACTTCATCTTCATCGTTGAACACGCCATCATCTATGTAATACTCGTTTGATCCATAGTCGAGAAACAAGCGGGGATCGGTTGGGTATTGCTGTAATTGGACTTGGATCCTTCGGTGGTACATGATTCGATTGAAATGGAGGTTTGGATGTAGGGATATGAATTGTGTGGGAAGTGCCCCATTATATAGGCAGGTGGTAAATCCCTTTATAGTCACGGGTTATGCGGGTTTAAGGTGTCTGTAAAGGCGACTGACGTTCGATACTTTTTATTCCAACACGATCCACTTAATAGGTCATATCACTGTCTGTGACGTTCGATACATATTACCACTGTTAGTAATATCATCCATAGCAGGCGATTTTAAGGATCTAGATCTATAAAATACACGTAATAAAATAACTAGATCTACATCTACAAGGGGGTTGTAGAACATACCTCTTGGATCTCAAAATCCAAGTTGACGAACCGCAATAGGAAAGAAGGTGTGAAGAGCACCACGATCTTCCGTACGTGTGATCCAAGCAACTCCCGGTGGAAGGAAATTCTTGACTCGAACCCTTCCGATATGCTACCCGGAAAAACCTCCAAGATTTTTCCCCTTAATCCCTCTTGGCCGAAATTTATTCCTTCCCTCTCTAAGAGGTGAAGTCGAAATTATTATGTGTGTTGTAAGGCTTGAGAGAACTCTCTTTATATAGGAGAGTAAAACTTAACCTCCAAGGATTTAATAATTAATACAAAATCAATTATAATAATCCCATTAAATAAAAGATAATTCCATAATATTCTAGAACAAATCTAGAATAATATTTATCTTTATTTCTTTCCATAAATATTTTGTGCACATGTCTTATTAATACACAAGAAAAATAATTCTTGTTTCCTAAAAACATGTGTTGGCCGAAAAAATGAATATTGACCTAGTCAATATTATTTTTTGCCATAACACACTAATTATGCCAAGATTATGAAAAAACCTTTTTCACATATTTAATTATTTAGCCCAACTAATTTAATAGTTCACTAAACAATTAATTCAGATATCGTTTTAATAAATTTTAATAAGAACTAAATTAATATTATCAGGATTCGACGTCCGAGAATAGCTATGCTATATTAGGAGGCACGTCGGGGACCATGGACTAATAATCGTGGCTCCGATAAATCAAATAAATAATTATCTTACGAGCGAGAATAATTATATTCGATAAATCAATCACGAGGAATATGCCACCATAATCCCGTGGCACTCCTCCGATTATGAGATTATATTTATCTCCTCACGAGAATAATAATAAGCGTCCATTGATATAATCATTACATATGGATTAATCCTCCATAGATATTCATTCTAAATCGGGAAGTTACCGTTAACCCTTTTTAGAACCTCTTATCCTTATTTACCATTAACCCCTAGTGATCAATTAATTCATACAACTCACTTTGGTAGCTAATCGGTGAAATATGAACTCATACGATCGATAAGTTCTAGGATTAACAAATAAAGGAATTGTCTATCTACTTCCATAAATGGAAGGAATGGATTCCGTATCTGTGATAACACGGACTACTCACTCAATCGATACAATGCCAAGATGGGGTAATTCGGATCACGGACTCGGTGTAATCCTTAACCGTCAAGTCAAACTTCATCTTGATTCAAGCAGTTGGTGTGATCACCTCGGGATTAAGATATATCCATAAATATGATCATCCATTGATTCGATAAGACTTCTCGATTACGAAATTATATCGTGAACTCTAATCAAATCGGTCCAAATACATATGATATATCTATCATATATAAATGCCCCACTAGGTTCTCTTAACGAAAGTCCGGATAAGACAATCACACCTATTGTGTTATGGGCGCATTAATAGCACGTTAAAGGAGAGACCGATACTCTCGATTAACTTCACTACGGGCTAATTGTATTTTAAGTACATCTTCACTAACTCAATCCTCCCGTGTATATCCATTACCTTTGAATTAAGTGATTACATAAGCGATATACTTTAGGGTTTTACGTAGTGTAAATACTATTGTCACATCGGTGAATATGAGAATAATAAATATGAATAACAATATCATTTCATTTATTAAATAAAACAATTACAAAAATTGTCTTTCGGGCATCACACTAACAATCTCCCACTTGCACGAAAGCATGTGATTAATTGTTTTAGAGCAAACCCTATTATTTAAAATACAACAAACTACATCTCCCACTTGCTCTAAAAAGCAATGGAGACTCATCCGTATTCTAGTACCCACTAAGCATATCATAACCATTTGATTCCAAAGTATACTCCGAGTATGCCGTCGTAGGATAGGTCGGTGACTCGGGAGTACCTACATCTAAATATCATGGGACTTAATGATTAGTCGGGTTGTCGGCTCGAGGCGATCCGTAGAATCGAAAGCGTTACCGGTCCATCTAATCATGTGGTACTTTCCCGATATGCTTTTGACCTCTAGTGATTTGAAAATCCTTAGAAGCTACCCGCTTCATCGTTTGCACAATGATCGATATCGGCTTCCAAATCTAGAATCACTCCCAGATATGAAAAGGAAATCCTTTAGCTATATCGCCTCTCTAGCTACTACAAAAGCCGCTAATCACCCAACTAGTTAAAGTCGAGTTGGCGTTGCTGGATTCCTCCAGGTAATAGCTTCAACACAAGAGTGAACAGGCCGAGATCGACTTAACGATCATCCTCAATCTGACTTAAAGTCAAAATCAGTGTATCACGCATATTATTCCTCGTTCTCTCAAGATACTAAAGGACATACTAAACTTGCTTTGTTAACCGCCGAATCTAAGATTCGATCAAAGTTGACGTTCAATAACTGACCATCTCTTACTAGAAAGAGAATCTATCCCATTTCTCTTGATCCGAAGATTTAGAGAGTCATTCCTGAGGCATAGGGTAGAACTTCCTCGTTGAATGTTGCACACACAGATGCATCATCTTAACCAATAAGATGGATGGGAAACCAGTGACTGATTCTAATGAATTCGACCCAGTCAAACTCTTTAGGATGTTGTCCAAATCTTTGTTGCAGAGAATTGTGGTATTGTCAGATTCTGACTTCAAATAACACACCAATGTTGATTCCAACTGGTGCAGTGTTATCCTTCACAAACACTAATATATGTATATATTCACTACTGTACTAAAATTGATATCCGATCTACAAAAGACTTATCAATATTACGGTCAAATCCACATATTGTAGAAATATATGACTTCCAATGACCGAGAGGTTTGCTTTTTATCCACAAAGGACATAAGCCTTGGCGGTCATCATCTGTCATGAGTTCATAAGGCAATACCACTTTTGTTCCGAATGAATCCAGACTCCGTTTGTTTGGCAAGAAAGTCTCGAGGGAATCACCCTATTTTTACGCTTTTGAATGAAATCATGCAATACCGAACTCATTCTACTCTTTTCCGTGTAGATCCAATTACTCCCACAAGAGCATGAGCAGGGTGGAGTCTTGAACTCCATTCACGGGGTTATGGCTATTAAACCAACCTCTATTATCGAGAATCTATCTTTGCTCACAAAAGAGCCATAGGTCATCACTCGATCCTCGGACTACAAAGTCCGCGAGAAACCGTAATGGGTAATGGATAAACCATACTCCCAATACTTCTTGGATCGAAATTACGATCTAGTTTAGTAGTATTTAGTGTTATCACCAACAATCGATGTTGGATGTGGTGCGATTTTGAATCGAGTTAGTAACTACCTTGAGTAAGCGTACTTGAGGTTCAAGGTTTTTCGATCATGGATTTTATCGAAAAGGATGCAACGATATAAGCGTCCCTTCCCGATTCAAAGAATCCTATATCTAACCTTTATACTCATTAGGTTAAAAGATATATCACGAATGGTCATTGACCGAGCGTATGCGTGAAATTCCCGTCTTACCTTCAAGCACCGTGTGCTAAATGCTTATATTTATGGAAGTGGGGTGAACCGAATCCACACCTTATCCGTAAATTTAAAAGCATATTCTAGGTAGACTTCTCGGTCTTACATTTCAATGTAAACCGTTATTTAAACTTCAATATCTTTATTGAGTTAAGCGGTGTATTGTAGCACATCTAAAAACATATATAAGGCAATTTAACGGTTTCTCACTTGGTAAAGCATTTCACTATATGAGGCGGGCCGAGCATCAGTCCACTAGGACTATGTGATGGCCCATTTACGACTATAGAATACTCTATCTCTGTTTGAAAGCAGAGAAACCTCAAAATATTTTGGATAAACTTACCGGAGTGTTTGAATAGTTATCGGACAAAAGTCGATTTTCGGAAGCTCCTACTAGCTCGTCTCTTTCATTCGGACCCGAAGGTCATCATGAACAAGCTATGTTTACTTCTTTATATCCATTATCCTTTCCCAATTGAAAGGAAACTTAGTCATTGAACCTTTGAGACATTATAACCCAGGTGGGAGAAAGGAATCACCACAGGCGATCTTCGTATCTTGTCTTTTAGGAACTATGCACTAACTATGGAATATGAAGAAGCGTTTATCTAAATATAGAAACCAATTGCTTTTAATAGTTCTTAAGATGTGTTTTATATACATATTTCAAGCAATTGTAAGTGGTTTTGACTTTATCAAACAAAAATCCGAGTCTTGGATTAAATCTTTACAAATGGTATATTCACTTTATATCGACAAACAAATCATCGAATAGAAGGTAAATCCATTCGTTCCAATGAATCTTAAGCGAGAAAATAATTTTCCGCGATATCAAGGATTGAATCAAGATTCATTTCCTTATATCACTCCCATATTCTAGCTAAAATTAAGCGCCCGTTGTTCACTCTTTTAATCGTTAATGCCTTTACCTTGTTCTTGAAAGAACTTAGCTCGAGAAAATCTCCAAGGATTCATAGGTTGGTGATCCAAAATCAACATCCTTATCTATGATTTTCGATTAATTAATTTTTCGGTTCGACCTTAAAGTTTTCTCGAGTTTAGATGACTAACACTTTTAGACATATTCTCCCATTCTTGACTTTCCGTGAATGGAAACAGTCTTGAACCAGCGGTTCGTTTGAGTAGACACTACTTTTGAACCGTGGGATGTCTATTTCGAGTGTTACTCGTCGGGATTTCTCGGATTTTCTAATATACCAGAAAAAACAACAAATCATAACATTAAAGCTCCCACTAGTTTATCGGTTCCAAATACCGTCTAACGAGCAATGCTTTATTTTTTTTTTTTTATGATTTTCCGATTTTTTCGATTAGAAAATCTTTAGTACATAGTTCAATGTTTCGGAAAAACAACAAATCATAGAACTCCCACTAGTTCATCCGATTCCAAATATCGTCCAACTAGAGACATTCCATGATTTTCCGGTTTTCAATTAGAACGATTCGTGTGTATTAGTTACACTTTTCTAATGTTCTAGAAAAACAACAAATCATAAAGCGCCCCGCTAGTTCATCGATTCCAAATATCGTCCAACTAGTAATACTTCATGATTTTCCGATTTTCAATTAGAAAATTACTCGTGTAATTACTATACACTCAAAATTCACTAGAAGAATTTCAAAGTCGGAATCACCTTTGATCAAACTAAGTTTGTCTTCCGTTTGACACAAATGTCACTTAGTGACATACACATATGTCACTCTGGTTTTAAAAGGCTTAAGAAAATATCTCTTTGAAAAATAATTTGCATTATCGATTAACTAGTTCAGCGTCTAGTTACTTTCCACTTTTGAGCGAAGTCAATACTAGTCAATTATTAATTTTCAAGCAATTTAGTAAGGGATAATCTTTGTAAATAAAATGACATATATAAATTCAAGTTTAACACTACTATATTATTTTATTTTAGGAATTGTAAACTATAAGTAAGTCTACTCTGCCATTCGAGGTTTAACCTCGCATCTCGATGCCGCCGTAGGGTAGGTCAAAGAGATGACGGTTAAATCGAGACAATCTCATCAATGAATAACTTGTGAGAATCAAACATCCCACGAGAATCGAACATCCTTTATTCATTGACTACCTTCCTTTTTAGCCTAGATATTATCAAAAATATCTTTTATGAGTGTGACCTACTATATCGGATCTCTTGCGAGTGCGCCCGAGTGTGCCGTCGTAGGATAGGTCGGTGACCCGGCAGTACCAAAATCCTATCCTTTGGAGACCAAGCCATGAATGTTGATAGGGGTGAACACCATCCGTAGGGGGCGAAATCAAAGCGCCCGGGCGTCACCTTCTCTCACTTACTTGTATCATATAGTAGAGGCCGTGGGGTTGGCAGTCATCTCCTCCTGCTCCCAGCTCAATATTTTGGAAGTGGTGGTGGGTTAACTAACCACGTCTTTTTGATGTTAACATAAAAGTACATCAAATCAAGGATTCGAATGGTGTCGATAACGTGAGCAAGCCTACCCGTCTGATTCGTTGGAACATATGTGATGACGATCGGACGAAATCGGGTCAAGGCGGCCCGTTTAGATAAGAAGGAATCACCCGTCCGCTCTCGGTGTAGCTTAGTCTTGCGGACCCCGTGCATACATCACACTAGGAGGTTAAGTCGGTCGAGCCTAGCTCGATTGACCACCCAACTATAAGCGAACCGTTTTATCAAGATTTATTGTTCTTTTACCATCATTCAATCTAAGTAGACACTCTGAATTGAAAGCGTGATCTCGTTTGGGCTTTAAGGCGGTTCACGAGAACACACACGAAAACTTAACGATTTCATAACCCGTCCTCGGATCTTTAATTAGTTACTAAATTAATTAATTACCACGTATTAATTAAATTTCAACTAATTACGAGTTTAATATACATGCCTATTTTAATTACCAAAATTAAAATTCTACATGTATCATGGAGTGGATTTATGATATGATGCGTGTCATGGCGATTCCGATTTTATATCTATTTTATGATCAAACACATAAAAATAAATTGCGGAAAATTTAAATCACAGAGATGGATCGTTGAGTGCATTAACTAACCTATTTTCTAAGGAAAAGTAAAACTAATTCTAAGTCTTGAATCTCGTCTTGATCTTGAAACTTAGGATCTCAAGCGCCCGATCTTGTGCGAGCGAGCGAGCAGCGAAAGAGGAAGTAATAATATACCAATATATTGAAAAATATATCTATATTAATAATTGTTTTAAAAAAAAAAAGCCTTTCCTTTTTTTTTTTTTAATTTTATTTTATACAAGCAGCCCTAGCCGCATGCAAAAGGAAAAAAAAAAAAAAATGCAACAACTATGAAATCTTTTGCCGCATCGTTTTAAAAGAAAGGAAAAACGTGTGCTGCCCTTTTTTATTTTATTTTTATTTTATTTTTTAGTCAAAACTTTCGACTGCTGCATTAGGTTAGAAAATAAATTCAGCAGCCGCATCAAAAATTTACCGCCGATGAAAGAAAAAAAAAAAAAAAAAACAATTCGACTCTCCTTAGTTTCATGTGCGATGATCTTGTTGCTGTGATCTTGATAAATGCCGAATCAAGACAAAATTAAAATAAAAATCTGAAAGTCTTCTCATTTTCTGATTTTTACGTGGCGTAAAATAAATTACAGCGTCGTATCTTTCGATTGATCTTAATCGAAAATTTCTGAAAATAGATCTCTTAAGAATTGATCTCATGTGATCAATCTCTTGTGTAACAATAAATCGTAACATAAAAAAATACATACATGTGCATCATTTAAAAAAAAATTGGGATGAAAAATCTACATGTTTCTGGCTCCTGAGATCTAATATTTTATACGTATAAATATAGATCACCATGGCGGCCAATCTGTTGTTAGTAATATCATCCATAGCGTAAGCGATTTTAAGGATCTGATCTATAAAATCTGGCGTAATAAAATAAGCTAGATCTACATCTGAGGGGTTGTAGAACATATCATGGATCTCAAAATCCAAGTTGATTGAACCGCAATAGGAAAGAAGGTGTGAAGAGCGCAGCGATCTTCCGTCGTGTGATCAAGCATTTCCGGTGGAAGGAAATTCTCATTCGAGCCCTTCCGATATCTTTCTGGGAAAAACATCAGAGATTTTCCCTTAAACCCTCTTGGCGAAATTTATTCCTTCCCTCTCTACAGAGGTGAAGTCGAAATTATTATGTGTTGTAAGGGCAGGAGAGGCTATCTTTTATATAGGAGAGTAAAACTTAACCTCAAGGATTTAATAATTAATACAAAATCAATTATAATAATCCCATTAAATAAAAGATAATTCCATAATATTCTAGAACAAATCTAGAATAATATTTATCTTTATTTCTTTCAATAAATATTTATCAAATAAATATTTTGTGCTTGCATCTTTAATGTCTGTGAGAAAAATAATTCTTGTTTCCTAAAAACAAGTGTTGGCGAAAAAATGAATATTGACCTAGTCAATATTATTTTTATATAACACACCAATTATGCCAAGACTATGAAAAAACCTTTTTTACATATTTAATTATTTAGCGCATTAATTTAATAGTTATTAAGCAATTAATTCACATATCGTTTTAATAAAGTCAAATAAGAACTAAATTAATATTATCGAGTTTGGCGTCCGAGAATAGCTATCTCTTTATATTAGGAGGCGCGTCGGGGACCATGGACTAATAATCGGTGACTCAGATAAATCAAATAAATAATTATCTTACGAGCGAATAATTATATTCAATAAATCAATCACGAGAATTTGCCACTATAATCCCGTATTTGCACTCCTCCGATTATGAGATTATATTTATCTCCTCACGAGAATAATAATAGCGTCCATTGATATAATCATTACATATGGATTAATCCTCCATGTTATTCATTCTAAATCGGGAAGTTACCGTTAACCACTTTTTAGAACCTCTTATCCTTATTTACCATTAACCCCCTAGTGATCAATTAATTCATACAACTCACTTTGGTAGCTAATCGATGAAATATGAACTCGCGCGATCGATCGTTTTAGGATTAACAAATAAAGAGGCTATCTATCTACTTCCGTAAATGGAAGGAATGGATTACATATCTGTGATAACCGCAGACTACTCACTCAATCGATTACAATGCCAAGATGGGGTAATTCGGATCACGGACTCGGTGTAATCACTTAACCGTCAAGTCAAACTTCATCTTGATTCAAGCAGGTTGGTTGTGATCACCTCGGGATTAAGATATATCCATAAATATGATCATCCATTGATTGATAAGACTTCTCGATTACGGAATTATATAAGTGAACTCTAAATCAAATCGGTCGATACTATATGATATATCTATCATATATAAATGCCCATTAGGTTCTCTTAACGAAAGTCGGATAAGACAATCACACTATTGTGTTATGGCGCATTAATAGCACGTTAAAGGAGAGACCCGATACTCTCGATTAACTTCACTACGGGCTAATTGTATTTTAAGTACATCTTCACTAACTCAATCCTCCGTGTATATCCCATACAACTGAGTTAAGTGATTACATAAACGATATACATTAGGGTTTTCTGTAGTGTAAATACTATTGTCACATCGGTGAATATGAGAATAATAAATATGAATAACAATATCATTTCATTTATTAAATAAAACAATTACAAAAATTATCTTTCGGGCATCACACCTAACAATCCATTCATCAATCATTTCACCATCATTCACTCACATGATTCCAACTTTTGTTTTACATTGATGGCTTTTTCTTCTTTTCACAGATATTGTTCTAATTTCTTCACATGAAGCACACACATCCGACAACCTTTTTTTTTTTTTATTTTACATATTAAGTTTTATTTTACATTGAAGTTACTTTTTAATATTACTATAATGACATAATGATAGTAAACAAGTATCAAGATAGTAATAATTCGAATATGATATATAGATAATGAAAATACTTAAAAACAACATTGAAATTGTTTTCATAACATTTAAAGCATACAACATAAAACTTAGTACGTATTGATTGAAATGTATGTAATATCCGTAACTTCATGAAAGGGCAATCACATCATAAATAAATTATAATTATTTTTGTTTATATATAAGTGTGATAGTAGATATATTTATATATATCTACGAGGGTATTACAATGAATGTATTTTGTTATTACAGTAATTATGAATGGATTTAAATAACGATATATATCATTATTGGTAGTATTAAAACATCAAATAACGCGAAAACACATATCACAATCAAATTAATCAAGACATAATACAATAACACGAAACAACGATAAAAATAATTCTTCAAATTCAAGGTATAAATAAAAAAAAAAAAGTACTACTAGGGTTTCATCATTCTTCTTTTGCAAACATCCTTGAGACAATGGTTTGCAAATCTGGTTAAAAGTAAGAATGGTTTCAATTTGCTATGATTTTCAATAAATTAAGTGTTTGTAACAATGGTTTGCAAATCTGGAAAAAAAAAAGAACTAGGGTTTCATCATTCTTTCTAAAAATATTTTGAGAAGAAATATGAACTAGGGTTTCAATTTTGCATTATACGCTAATTAAGAACAACAAACCATACTTTCCATAGCTTTGCTTATCCTTTACAAAACCACTAGATTCCATAACTATTTATCCATTACAAAACTCCCGTCAATTGTTCCAAAAACACATCCATCAACTCGAACTTCCATATGATTTATCCTTTACAAAACCACTAATTTCTATGGGTTGGAATTGTGATGCTAGCAACTCGATAACAACTTCTTTCTCCGAATGTCATATGCCCTTACTCGACATTTGCCACATCCATATTTGCAAGCAAGAACTCCAAGAATTTTATTGTGTAAATATTAATACCACAATCACACTATACAATACATGTTACTCAACACATCAAACAACGACTAATAAATACTAAGCTATGCTTGGCATAAATAATAAAAACATACCCGTTTTCTGAAGGGACAATTCACTCTCTTCAAACCCAATTTCTTTAAAGCATACTACAGAAACCATCCACATGCTTCCTCACTAAATAAGGCATAAGCAATTGTAGAGACACAAGCATTGATTGAAGAAAATTCGATCTAATGTGGTTTTCAAGTTGTCATAAACATAGATTATCTGTTTACTAGATCAACTTTCAAGAGAATCCGGTGATCTTGCTCGAGACACCGGTATATATAGATATCTACAACTTGATCCAGTGGCCTCCAAGTGGATTTTCCCCGTCACATACTTGACTTAACATCAAAACTTAAATTCCTATTGTCACATCCTTATTCTGGCGGCATGCATCTGTTTTAGTAGTATGGCAAAATATGTGTCGAGCACGAGCATCTTCTTTAAACTTGACTCGGATAAACTTTTGCGGAGGTGATCTCATAACATCGGCATTCACAATCTAAATTGTATCGTAAAACATTATATATTAGTTAAATAAAAATTTCACCATATATTCTTTGCAAATATAACACATCATCGGGCTTACGGGGTTGTCACCCATCCCAATCCACAACTACTTTCAAATCTGAAGCTTTGACATCTCCATCAACCCGACCTCACATTTTACTATATTCATTCAAAGGTTAAAAAAATTTAAATAAGATACAACAACAAATGACTTCAAGCTGTGCCAATTTCATACTGTCCTCTTCAAAATGCGAAAGGTATCAAGCAATTCCATCAACTTAACCACACTGCTTCTCGGTGCGGATCAAAAGCGCGAGAGCAGGTATCAAGCTTCCTTCTCTTCAAGTTATGAAAATAAGGATATCTTTGGCTCAGTTGAGCTTCTGTTTCCCCGACACCTTTTCTCTAACATGTTAAATATCAATTTACAACTTAAAACTCATAACAATATTTTTTTTTTTGAGGAAAACTCATGGGGTTTTAAATCATAATACAAGTGCAACCATTTTACCTTCACTCTGAGATTGCTCCCCAACCTCATCATAACCTCCAACCATTACATCAACAAGATTTACAAGTTCGTGACCTTCACTCTGAGGCCCTCACCTTCATGTCTCTTTTCACCTCCAACCATTTCATTCAAAGGTTTTACATTCACATCCACGGCCTTGAGATTGATCTCCTACCTCTTCACCTCCAACCATGTGATCATCGGGATTAGCGACTTCTTCACATTGCCGCTTCCTGCCTCTCAACACCTCCGAACCATGTGATCATCATGATTAACGACTCCTTCACCTTGACCTTCACGACCTCATCACCTCCAACCATGTGATGATCGGGATTAACTGACTCCTTCACCTTCACATTCACCTTCCTTCCTCTCTTCACCTCCTTCCACTTCACCTTCCTTCCTCTCTTCTTCCTCCTCATCCACCGTGTCGGCTCTAGCATTTTCACATAAAGCTTTCTTGACAATAGCTTCCAGCGAATCAAACTTTCTCTGTGACCTCGAGTTCACATTGCAACAATTTGTTTTCCTCTTTAACCACTCTTATAATCTCATCTTTCACCTTCATTTGATTTGGGTTGGGGCGAAGGTTGATCGATTCACCCCACCTCCTTCTTCCTCACCTTCTTCTTCCCTCACATCATCTTCTTCCTCCACTAACATCATTGTCATTGACTTCCGGTAAAGCAACATAATATGGCTTAGATTTTTTCGGACTTACGTCTGACAAGAAGAGTTGGCAAAACATCCTCCTCTTGCAATGATTTCATAATATATAAATTAATAAGATATTTAATTCGGACATCAAACATTTAAGAAAGGACTACTAACAAGATATACATTCAAACACATGCTTTTTGCAAAGGGCATCAACACTCGAAGAGGTCACCCTCTTTGGCATTGTCCACTTGCGCATTCTTGGCAAGGCTTATATCAACGAGACTCCATGTGACGTAAACAAGGTATGGATTCAAGTGCCCATACCTACATAAACATTCATAAGACAATACTACAAAAACAACTTCCAAAATTTTAAGACTCTTGAATTAAAACAATACTACATATCATAAGACATACCATGAGCATGTGGGAATCCATACAATGTATCGCCACCTTCTTCTTTTTGAACTTCTTACTCGAGGTCGATTAAACACGCGAACCGTGTATTCATAACACAAGCTCCCTAAGGAAACTTGTTGAATGCTTCCAAATCATCAACCAACATAAACCACCACCATTCCAAAGACACATTTTCCTCCATGACCAACAAAATATAAGACAAAATAATCAACAAACCCAAATTGTACTTATCTTAACTCATCCGAAACCTAAAACACTTTGCCAACACATCTTTTCTACTAATCAACTTTTTTTCATAAAATAGCTTTTGACAATCGACAACCTTTAGCTTTCTTCTCACTCACTGACCACTCAAAGTTCCTAACATTTAAACCGGTAACCAGTGTAATTTCCTTCAAACAAAACCTGACAGACTTGTTTCCAATCTTAAACCAGAAAATTTCTTTTGAATTGCCCGCCACTTGACTCATCAACATATTATATAAGATTTGAATACCATTAAACTAAGGAAGCCTTATTAAACTTCCAAAACAACTGTTTTTTAGTGTTGTCTTGTGTTGTTTGTCTAATTTAGAATAGACATAATCAACTTTATCAACATGACTTCTATTAACAATCGTACTTGGCTTCGCCCTCTCCACTCTTGTCAATTGGTATTTAAGCTCCATTTCTTTTCTACAAAATAAACAAAAAAGATAACCCGCTTTAGTACATGCATGGCGCTTACACAAAGTATCATAAAACCACAGTTACATGGGCTTAACTCGATTAAAGATATGCACAATCGATTTAATTTCAAATTCACAATATCAATGGTTCTAAATCACAAACTACACCGATTAAACCTAATAATACACCCTTAATTTCACCAATCACCCCGATATCGGTTTATGCGATTATAAGGTACATGTATTACCATAATCCCACTTAAATCATTGCAATCCAATTAACCAATCAATTTCAATTATTTACGAAACAACCTTGACAATACACCTTCTTCTTGGGGAAATCTTGGATTTCTTGACATAATCAATTTAGGGTTCTTGAGAGGAGAGATCGATATGAGAGAGATGAGAGATAGGTTCAAAACTACTTTGAGGTTGTTATATGTGGAAGTGAAGTTGTGAAGGTCTGAGACCTTTCACATAATCGCATTTGTTGATTTGGGGAAAACTTACGTCGTCGAAATTTGGGGAAATTGGAACTCACGGTGGTTGGAAATTGGAGAACTAAATGAAGGTTAATTTTGGAAGTTCCACCCTTTTTATTTGTTTGGGTATTTTTCCTTTTTTTAATTGCCCCAATTAGTCATGGGTTATTTTTGCCAAATACTTAGTGAAATGGGTTATTTACGCCATCTTGCCTATTTGAAGCGGTAATATCTTTGAATATGACACTCGACCATTGTAATTTTCCATCATAATTCATATTTTTAGTCTTTTTATTACGATATCTCATTTGACATTATTAAACTTGATTTCTAAAAATCAAAATTTTCTTCATAAAAATCGTAGCGATTAAGTGACTCCGCAATTAAGCATCGCGATCCGGAGACATCGCGATGAAGTGACACCGTGATGCATAGACACGCGATGAAGTGACCGCGTTGACCACGCGATGCAGCGACTTCCAGCGATCGATGACCACCCCGATGCATTGACCACGCGATGTAGGGACCACGCGATCGATGAACATCACGATTTAGTGACATGTGAAGATGTAGAAACATTGCGATCACGAGAGACAAAGTGATCACGAGAGACCGCGGCATTGTAGAGACACGCGATGAAGTGACACGCGTTGCGAGAGACACGCGATGTTATGACATTTGGCGATCTGCGAGACACCGTGATGCCTGAGACATCGCGATGAAGTGACACAGCGATGAAGTGACACGCGTTGCGAGAGACACCACGATCTGAGAGACACGCGATGGAGAGACACCGTGATGTAGAGACACGGCGATGAAGTGACACCGAGATGCAGAGACACCGTGATGAAGTGACACGCGATCTGAGACACAACGTGTGATGAAGTGACACGCGATCACGGTGACATTTGATGATCCGACACATGATGACATTTGATATTTTTCCGACTTAATTTCAGAAAATCGATTTCTTTTCTTCATAAATTCGACTTCAAACGGCTATATCTTTTTATATAAAACTACGATCAACATAATTCTTTCACTCTGATTTATATTTTTTCGTCCTCTTTATTCTAATATCTCATTTTATGAAGTGATGCTTTATGCAGTGTGATATGAATCTGAGTCTAAATCCTACAGAGGCTCGAATCTTTGGAAAATTTGGTCCATTTAATAATTCAAGAATCCAAGCCAAAAATGAAGAGGATTTTGAAGTCATTAAGTCCGTCATTTTTTGCTTACGAAAGTCCGGAATAATGTGGCAAACTATGGCGCATAATAAAAGTATTATAATATATATTACTATATATTATATTGTGTGATATTACCTAAATAAATCACTAGTATGTTGCTAATTTTCAAGTAAAGGTGGCGCCATTTTTGGTTCAAGAATTCAAGAAGACAAGTTTTGAAATAATCAAGTTCATGTACAAGAATACTTGGATACTTGCAAGCATTAATCAAGATTAATTGAATCTAGATTCAATGAACCTAGATTATTGAAGGGGTGGGCCGAAAATTGAAGTGAATGTATCTAGAATTCTAAGTATTTTTCTTGCATGTATCTAGAATCCTAAGTGTTATTTTGTATCCTATAAATAGCCAACCACTTGTAACTTGTAAATCAACTTTTTATCAATACAAATTATATTTTATTCTTCACTTGGAAAAGTGTTGTGTGAGTTTCTATGGAAAGGGAATTCAAAATTCGGATTATCAAGGACTTAAGCAATCCTTGTGGGTATCCATAAACCAAGGTGCTTAGAGACAAGTTTTCTAAGTGTTGAGGTAATTCCAGGTGCTCTCACACAAGTTGTGATTGTGTCAAGGAGCTTATTATTCAAGTGCTTCCACACGAGTTACGTTTGCATTGAGGATTTATCCCAAATACTTTCAATCTCGATCCTAAGATTTATTCGATTTGAAGCCTTCCTCAGGCGGTTTCACTTGATTAGTATCTGAGTAGCGTAGTTAGGCGGTATTATATCCACTTTACTTTATTTCAAAAAAAAAAAAAAATTATTTCAATTTACGCTACATATGATCGTATGTATTTGTCGAACCATAGTATGCATATGATCGTGTGTATTTGAAGAACACTTTATTCCGCACGAGCATCTATAAAAAAAAAAAAAAAAAAGTTGCACAAGTAAATCGTGTGTATTTGAAGAAAAATTTTGTTACACACGAGCATCTTTTTCGTCTGAAACAGTGAAAAAAAGTGTGTGTATATATATATATATATATATATATATATATATATATATATATATATATATAAGGTTGCACAAATCGTGTGTATTTGAAGAATAAATTTTGCTCCTTGCGAGCATCTTTATTCCATCTGAGCAACAAGTAAAAAAATCCGATTTTATACACTTCATCATTTTTGTGTTACATCTTTGGAATTTTCTCCTTATACTTCACAATTTTGTTGTGTTCACTTTTTGAATTACAAAACTCTTAAAATCCTTGATTTTCACTCTTGGTAATGCAGGTAACTTGAGTATTGTTGAATACTTGATATCCGATCCGAATTCTCTTACTTGAGCTAAATAAACACACCTTTCAGAAGAAGAATGACTGGAAATAACGATTTGAAAAGAAGGTATTCTAAAAATGAAAGTTGGACAACGACTTGATGAACTGAATCGAAAATTTAAGGATGAGATGGAGAATATGAAGAATCAATTTCGTGACGAGATACAAGAGTTTGTAGCAAAGAGAAATAAAGAGATTGATAACATCCAAAAGATGGAGTTGAGAACGGAGGATAGTGAGAATGTACTGAAGACAAAGGAAATATTCTCCAAGAGAACTTTCAGTTCTATCTATTGTTATATTTGTACCAGATATGGACATTGCGGGTATGAATGTCCTAATCTTAGGTTGAACTCTACTCAGCATGTTGAGGTGGTGAAAAAGTTGGCAAATGAGCCTTGTAATATTATTGTTGAGAATATCATTGCTGTTCCAGTTCCAGAAAACAAAATTAATTCTGAGGAGGTTATTTGTGAATTGCGAGGCGATATTGTTGAAATTAAAGAGCCTGAGATTGATGATGCGCATGAAATTGAATTTGTGGACGAGAAAGAAGCGATGTCTGAAGGGTCTATCTTGGTGGAATAACACAATGAGTCGATTTTGGTCGAAGCAAATGAAGAATCTGTTAGGAAATCTACGCGGGAACGCAACGGAATTCAAAAATTTATTTCCTATCGACCCAAGATCGACTTCGTTTAAGCAATAAACAACTAAGCTAAAGACGGTGTTTACCTTGCTTGATCTAAAAGATCGACGCTTTGACCGTCTAAGGAGAGTAGTTTTGCATAGAGCCGCCCAAGTGTTAAGCCTCTGCCGGTGATCCACACGAGCAGCCCTTGGAATCCCGTCATGGATTGCAACGAGAAAAATTCGGTTGCTAGACCGACTTTTCTCTCTCTCATAATCTCTCTCAGAAGCTCTACATTTTTCACAAGAACTATTAGCTCTTGGAATTATGTTGTGAAAAAGAGCTAGCCAACCTAAGCCCATGCACTTCCCAATCTAATTGGGATTAGCTTATAGTATATTGATGAGAAAGAAAACATTTTACTTGTAAAATAAGAAAAATATCTTTTATTGAATTATCTCATTTAATTTAATATCTATATATAAATATATCAAGATATTGTCAACATCTTATATTGATTATATTTATCTTGTTACCATAAATCTATTTTTTCAAAATCAATTAATATCTAATATTAATATTATGGTAATCTTTATTTATTAAATTGTACAATACAAATGTATCCTATAGATTCTATAATGGCGTCCTTTTTCCCTATAATTTGGGAATTGAGATTTTCGTTAATTAATATAATACTATGATTAATTAATTTGCAAAATCCATATATATATATATATATTTTCGAAATATGTATCTAAATACATATATTTAATTAGTCACCATAATTAATAACTTGTATTATATTTATTCATAATAAATAAATACCACCATATTAATTTACCACTATAACCTTTATAGTCGTGAGATAAAACTTTCTTTATTTAGTTATCATCTATAACCACATTTTAATCCGGCTAGATGTTAATATGTGTGTGACCCGATAGGCTTCCGAATATGTTGGCCGTAGACACAAAGTGCAAATTACAAAAATGCCCTTCATGCCTAACGATCACGGGATAGCGTCTAGCAACACACCGTGACCCCCAATCATCGGAAGAGTCAAATGCAATAACTACTACCTTTCATGAAGCGATTTACCGTGTAACTTACAATCTATCATTTGTAATAATATCCATACGATCGTATCTCGAGTGTCAATACATTAACGACCGTATCTTATAAACTGGATATCATGCTCTCTAGAAGTAACTCATTTACTCCCACTTTGCAAAGATTCATGAGAGTAAGACATTCCTTATAAGAAGGCCCTTTCGGATATTCACCTCTCTTGATAGGGTATCGATTCTGAAACGACCAAACATGTATTCTCCGCGTGCTTGATGTCATACCCAATCACTACCGCATGATCGCCCGTGGCTGGGATACCTCAGCGATGTCAAAGCATGACAATCCACACCGTGATGCCATGAAGACTACGGTTTAAAGGATAATTACACAACCGCCACATAGTGCGACACTTAATGTAAGTGGGTCGATCTAACGTACACATTCTACAATACCGTCCACCTACGGTCCAAGTGTCTACACACTTGATGAGCGAGATCTATCCACCTTACTTAAAGGCAGAAGACATCTAATACGTGCTAGTCTGTTTGTACTATCAATGCCTGTTTAATAGTACATCGGCTAGAGACATTTAAGTATCAAACTTATTAAAGTGATTAGAGATCTCATCAACCATAATCGTCTATCATGGTTTCTCTTTCACAGTTTAATATTAAGGACGTTATCATATAACAATTCACAATTGGTTCTCTAAAAGAACAAATATATGACAACAGAAAAGCCATTTAATATATGTATAAACATAAATAAATAGTAGAAATGATCCGACCCGGTCGGATCCGGTCCAACCCGATTGGGTTTAGGACACTATTTCAACAGAATCTATGTCACTAAATTCTTGTTCAGTCTTTGTTGAATCTTTCCTTACAGGTACATAATGATCGTTCACACGTGGAGGACACCGGGCTGTTGGATACATCCACCGCAGTCCATATATTGCCATTGGATACTCTGTTTCATATTGAGAATGGTGGAAAACCGAAAAACATCTTTAATGATCCGTTTGTTGTGCATATTGATGACTACTCCACATTGCAACACTTTGACTATGCTACTGCCACACCAAAGTTCATCAATAAATATATTCAACCGGGCGACTTTTCTTATGTTCCATTGGCAAAGCATGTAACACGTTATCAACGTGCAATTCATCGGAAGATGTGTACTTGCATATTATTTGACCCCGGTAAGTCATTTCTGATTTTTGCGTGTTATACGGGAATGGTTTGTACCTTTGTTCTATATACCATTTAATCTATAACCATGACATGAATTCACAAATTTCACACATAAAAGCTGTTTTTGAAACACTTCGAAAAGAAGACATGATTGCTAATCTTAAGAAATGCTCTTTTTGCTTGGAAATTTTTGTCTTCCTTGGTTTTGTTATACGTAGGCAAGATATCCAAGTTGATCAAAGGAAATTGAAGACAATGGCTGATGGGCCTAAAACCAAAAGTACAACGGAGGTCCGAAGTTGTCATGACTAACAAGTTTTACCGATGTTTTATCGGGAATTTAACATTGTAGCCCCTTAAGCGAGTTGATCAAGAAAAACACATCATGTCATTGGAGACATACTCAAAGGAAGCATTGAAACTCTTAAATCTCATTTAATTTATTACATATACTTGCTCTGCTGATTTTTCCAAAATGTTTGAAATTGAGTGTGATGCATCGGGGTTAGGTATTGGCGGTGTTTTGCTACAAAAATGTTGTCAATTGCTTATTACGGTGATAAACTAAAAGGCGCCGTCTGAATTGTCTTTGCTTATGACAAAGAGTTGTATGCACTTGTTCAATGCTTGCGTGTTTATTTGCGTCCTAGAGATTGTCATCCATTACGATCATGAGTCCTTAAAATATTTAAAGGGAATCTAAGTTGCATTACGTCATATCCGTTGGATGAAATTCATTGAATCATATCCTTATCGATTAAATTCAAAAGGAAAGAGAAAACACGATGGGCGATGCAATATCTCGGCGGTATACTCCTCTCCCTATATCCTCGTTTCCTTGGGTTGATCTCTCTATGAACTTTGTTTTGGGTTTTCCTTGTTCTCAGTCTGGTAAAGATTCGGTGTTTGTGGTAGTTGATCGTTTTTAAAAAATGGTACACTTCATTGCGTGAAAAAAGACCAATAATGCCTCTCATATTACTGACCTATTCTTTAAAGAAATTATGCGTTCACATGGTGTGCCTAAGTCGAATGTGAGTGATCGTGATGTAAAATTTATTAGTCATTTCTGGCGTGTTCTATGGATGCATTTGGGTACTACGCTTTTATGTGCCACCACATATCATCCTCAGACCGATGGTCAAATAGAAGTTGTTAATCGCACTTTGGGACAGTTATTGCGCACCGTGGTGCAAAAGAACTTAAAGAATTTGGAGTCTTGTTTACCATTTGTTGAATTTGCTTATAATCTTGCTACTCATTCTGCTACTTTGCATTCACCAATTGAGATTGTTTATGGCTTTAGTCTTATCACTCCTATTGATCTTGTTCCTCTTTCCCCAGGAATGCTCACAAATCTTGTGGGAGTAAAGAAAGCTGAGATGGTCCATGAGTTGCATGAAAAGCAAGGCAAAATGTGGAGGCTCAAACTGCTCACTATGAGAAACAAACCAACAAGTGCAAAAATGAGATGGTCTTTGACCCGGAGATTAGGTATGGCGCATTTTACGCAAAGAAAGGTTTCCAAACAAGCGGAAGAACAAACATAAACCAGGTAGCATACTTTTCATGATCCTTTTCTTGCGTATGTTGATGATAATGCAACATTGAATTGCTATGATTATATTTCTAACACACGAGCTTAAATCAACATTTATATCAAACCAAGATACACTTTTCACATTACTTTAGTGAAGCGGGGATCACGATATCAGCGTGAGATTCATTTGAAGTTGTGTATACGACTCATATTTTATCCCGGTGTTTATTTGGTGATATTTTGGATTTGTTCAAGATTGGTGCATGATTTTGAACTATCGACATTCTTTTAATTCGAGGGCCGAATCGCCATGGCAGGGAGAAGTGCGATATGAATACGAGTCTAAATCCTACAATGCGAGATCCACTAGTATTTGAGTTGGGTCTAAAACTCGAAACTTCAGCATAAGCGCGAGGCTCGAATCCTTGGAATTGGTCCATTTAATAATTCAAGAATCCAAGCCAAAAATTAAGAGGATTTTGAAGTCATTAAGTCCGTTATTTTTTGCTTACGAAAGTCCGGAATAATGTGGCAAACTATGGCGCATAATATAAGTATTATACTATATATTACTATATATTATATTGTGTGATATTACCTAAATAAATCACTAGTATGTTGCTAATTTTCAAGTAAAGGTGGCGCCATTTTGGTTCAAGAATTCAAGAAGACAAGTTTTGAAATATCAAGTTCATGTACAAGAATACTTGGATACTTGCAAGCATTAATCAAGATACATTGAATCTAGATTCAATGAACTGGATTATTGAAGGGGTGGGCCGAAAATTGAAGTGAATGTATCTAGAATTCTAAGTATTTTTCTTGCATGTATCCAGAATCCTAAGTGTTATTTTGTATCCTATAAATAGCCAACAACTTGTAACTTGTAAATCAACTTTTGATCAATACAAATTATATTTTAATCTTCACTTGGAAAAGTGTTATGTGAGTTTCTATGGAAAGGGAATTCAAAATTCAGATTATCAAGGACTTAAGCAATCCTTGTGGGTATCCATAAACCAAGGTGCTTAGAGACAAGTTTTCTAAGTGTTGAGGTAATTTCAAGGTGCTCTCACACAAGTTGTGATTGTGTCAAGGAGCTTATTATTCCAATGTGCTTCCACACAGGTTGTGGTTGTGTTGAGGATTTATCCCAAATACTTTCAATCCGCGATCCTAAGATTTATTCGATTTGAAGCCTTCCTCCGGACGGTTTCACTTCACAGTGACACTCAATGACACCAACATTTTATGAAGTGACACCCAATGACCAGAACATTTTCTGAAGTGACACCCTATGCAGTGACATGTGAAGAAGAAGTGACATGTGATGATGCAGTGACATTTGACGGTGAAGTGACATATGAATTAGGGTAGTAAGTGAGTCGGGCTACTCGTGAGCTACTCGTACTCGACTCGTAAAAGAGTTTGACTCGATTCGATTTTTTTCGAGTTCAAGCTCGAGTCAAGCTACTCGAATAATTAACCGAGCTGATCTCAAGTATCAAAATATAGTGATGGAGTACCTCACGAGCAAATCAAGTACCATTAAATAATTTTTTAAAAATTATATTTATTAAATTTTTTATAAAATATTATTTTTGATAATTTAAAAAGTACTATTCGAGTCAAGTATTAGACGAGTCGAGCTCGATCTTTTTACATTTTATTTAAAATTCAATGAATTCTAAGAAGAAAATCGAGCTTAGGAGCCGAGTAGAGCTATATCGAGTATTTAGCGAGTCGAGTTCGATCCAAGTTTCGAGCCCAAACTTTTTTAGTCGAGTGTAGCTCGAGCCCTTTGTGGTATCGACTTGACTCGGCTCGATTACACCCTTAATGTGAATAACAGTACATTTATTTGACAAAGTTATCAAATTTGTGTATCAGGTTGTATATCGCGATGACATTCACATGATTATACAATTGTAAATCTGATAGCGTCGATGTCGGTCATCAATTCAAACATATAGTCAATGTCTGAATGTTACAACACAAACATAAGATGAAACAAGTAGTACACAATTTAACAATAAGTGTGCAATAATAAGCACTGCCATTATTCTCAACAGTCATAGCAAGCATTATTATTATAGAAGAGCATAATAATCCCTCTGACCATGAATTTCACAGTTAACTTGACAATGTTAACTAAACATCTGAATTGCTTATCATTTGGGAGGGAAGCCTAATAATACATGGAAACAAAAACTAAACAAGCAGCAATACCTTATTATTGCACAAGCAGCAGTACCTTATTATTAAAGGTGATAGAAGCTTACACATGGAAACAATACTCGGTGACATCAATATTCCAAAACAACAACAACAACTAGTAGCTCCAAAACTCCAATTGATGTGGATGAATTAAGCAATAATAAGCACTACCAGAATTCTCAACCGCCAATTTACAAAGCTGCGTTTCATTTTTCATTTTAATATCCGAAATTCAGTTTACGAAAGTAGAGAAAAAAAAATGATGAATCAAGAAAGTGAAGAAGAGTTTTCTCAAGAAATCCCAGCAAGTTGCCCTGAAAATGGAGTTGATTCCGTTGCCCTCCATGGGTTCACTGTGTTGAACTCAAGGTCTTCATCTTCGATTAAGTGTCCAATGATGTGAGGACAAATGAAGTACCTCATGTCGTGGGAAATCTAGGTCCATTCCATATTTGCAAGACCATGATCAATGCATTCACGGACAGTGCCAACGTCTCGGTCGTCAAGCCATGTAGAATCAGAGCCAATATACCCCAAATCAACCAAATTGCAGTCCATAGGTGCTTCCAGAAATGCATTGAAGGGGAAAAAAAATAGAACTAATTAAGCAGAGAACACCGGCAAATCCTGGGATTTATTTGGAATATGAAAAAAGAAACATCGGGAGCATACCTCGGAAAATGCGGCGTCAACGGATGGGAGTAATGAGGAAGACGACAGGAGGCATCTTCGTCCGCCGGAAGAGCTCTCATAGTACGATTCTTGAAAATCATCTGCGGTGGCTTCTACTTCTTCGGAGAATTCAGCGGTGTCGGAGTTAGATGGGATATGTTGGAAAATCAAAGAGACTGGGGTTCCGATTCCAGAGTGGAGCAATGGAAAATACATATTTTTTTCCTTTTTATTTCTTAAAAACATGTAAAGAAAATATAGTTATGCAGATATCATAAATTAGAGCTTGCTAGTTACATGAACATTTCTAACTTTAGATTGCTTACGAGTTGAATTCTTTGGAACAACAACAGTAAGCACCCCATTCTCCACACTTTGCTTTTTATCTGATCAATTTTCACTTCCTCCGCCGGCAATTCGATCTCTCTTGTAAATCCTTCTTTCCTCAACTCTCTCTCCACCGCACCACACCACATGCCACACCGCATCCTTTTCTTTTCTTGCCGGATTTTCTTCTTCCCCTTCAGCTTTTATCACTAGCAAATTCCCTTCTTCTACTTGCACTTTCACATCATCCTTGCTACACCCTGGGACGACGTTTCATTTGAAGACGTGTGCATGAGGGGATTCGATCCAGTCGAGGAGGGCGGCAGAAGAGGGAGCTGATGATGTTCGTTTTTTAAAACAATAACAACGAAGAAGGGTAATTTAGGTAAGTAAGACAAAATGTGTCCTTATAACAAAATATCTTAAGTGTGTGTCTAATTAAATACTGAAATTAGTCCTTATAAAAAAAAACCCTTTTTTTTTTTTTGGCTGATTTGGCAAATCGATAATTTCTTTGGAAAAAAAAGAAGAATGAATGGCAATGACAACCCACAAGAAGCTGCAAATGAGAGCGCAGGGGAGGTGGCTTTCGTGTGATGTTGAGTTTTCATGTAAAATTTGTGTTGCATCACAGTTGGGTTTTATCATGTTAAGAACATCAGTATACCTCTGAAATGAAAATATACTGCAAACCCTGAAACTCATTATTCGGTACCCCTGGGAGGATCAGATTTGGCATTGAAGCGCGCCCCAGGGGCTGCCCCTAAGCAGTGGAGTGAATTCCAGCGGGTGCACTTTTCGATTTGATTCTGACTGCTTCCGGTGATTGTTACCAGTTTGGAAAGAGGTAAGGACTAATCATGTAAAGGGAGATAAGGGTTTCAATAAAATGGAGACCCTGTTTGAAGCAATGTTCATACCAGACGAGATGATAAATGGGTACTGACTGGTGAGAAAGCCAAGGCTTTGGGTTAAAAAAATATTAATGACAACTACATGTCCAAAAGGATGCAATTTGGAGGTTCAAACAACTCTTCTATGAAAAGGTACTATTATCCTGATTCTTTTTGCATGGAATAACAAAAATGAGTTCTATAATCTAAAGTAAATAAACCAGTCAGTGCCAGACTACGCCAATCGGTTCGTAGAGCTGTTGGAGCTTATCATGAATAATGAAAATGCCTAAGTGGAGGGAAAATTTTATAATACAATCGATGTACGAAGATGATAACACATGAATGCCAAACAACACAAAACACTAACTTTATGATTCCCCTTTTTACTAATCAATGAATACAGGCAACAAAAATCTAAAAGCAATAAAGACAATAACACATGCCCTTGCCAAGAGATGATTAAATGTAAAATAAATAAAATTAGAATTTGTATTACTTTCACTGACTTGTACCTAAAGTTAAAAATAACCTCAATTCATTCATCTATCTACATATATCTATATTATATCTTAACTAGCTGATTTGTTTCAATGGGGAGATCAGACAACAATGTTTAACAGCACACCCCACAATTTTAGAAGCCAATTAAACTCCAAATCTGCAGCTTCTTGACTTCACATAAACTGGCATTCAGCATTGATCCTGTACCCTCTCCTGCACCATTTTTCATTCAAAAACTTTCAACTATGGAAAAAAGACAGATAAAAAGAAGGAACACCTGGACATAATAGCGTTAACAATTAATCAATGCTAGCAGAAAACATAAAAGGAGGTAAAGTTCTTGAACATGTCAATACCTCACCAAGAACACATCTTTAATGTTGGAGGGGACCAAATCAATGTCACTGGGGTGCAAATTCTGTGGCAGTGTATCATATGCACCAACTTGAGCAGGCTACCAACTTCTCTCCAAGGTCAAGATTGTGCATCATCGGCATCTGAATCACTCCCAGAAGAGCTACCAGAATCTGAATGTGGAAAATAAATTCTCCACCATTAAGCATCCAAAACAATCTCTTTCCCCTAATGGCTGGAAAAAGACACTTCAGTTAGACCAGAACCATTACCGCTAGAGGAGGATGAATCACTACTTGAGCTGCTGGAAGTACTACTAGCATCATCATTGCCATTGCCGTTATCTTGGCCAACCATTTCATCCTTCTCAATCTCCACAGGGGGAAAGTTTGTCGCAGGCATATCGTCATCAATGTCAATGTCGTCCTCATCATCCCCAACTTCGCTGCCCTTTTTAGGTTTCTTCACAAAATCATTTCTTTCATCCACAGCTTCCTGCCAATCAAAAAAGAAATGGGACATACAATTAACAACCCATCTGGAGCATTTTACATAACACAACAAATAAAATCATCAATAGCTGCAATGTTTTACATTACCTCATCAACTTCAGCTGCTGGAGTATCAACAGGATTACTGACGTTCACCATTAGTGCCTGTCTCTTGGTTTTGCTCACCATTTTCTTCCAGTTAGTAACAAACCGATCAAGCTCCCACAGGGTCTCTGTGTCTAGAGTCTGAATGTCAAGCTCAATTTCATCACCATCTTCCGCTAAGTGTTCATTCCTCTTCCGGATAATCTGAACCAACTGGGGCATCTTCTCCTGGGGTAAACTCTGCAACCCTTCACCCAGCTTGTGCTTCTCTTCCATGCTCATGTCTCTCTTGTTTGGATCCTTTGCCTTGGGCTTTGGCAACTTTCCTCTCCCAACAAGCTGCGACCCAGTTTGCTGCTTCACAGGTGAAGATCTCGCGGGTGAAACAATGGGTAGAGGGGATTGGGCTTTTGGTGCAACTATTGGCTGTGGTGTATTTGATGGTGTTGATGCACTGGATAGTGACTGCATTCTGTCCTGTTTCCTAGAAATCGGGCTCGTTTTCTGCGTCCCAATTCTCTCAGGAGTTGGAATGTGGTTCCAAGAACTCCCTTGCACTTCTTCAACCAAACCTCCGTCCTCGCCCAAATACTCTGTCCCATACATGCCGGTTTTCTGCCTTGTATACAGATCAATCTTGTCCTGGATTGGGCGAAACAACTCCTCAAACTTATCAAGGAGCATTTCAGCAAATCTATGAGCTTCGTCCGTTTTGGGATTATACAACATAGCATTATTAAAAGTCAGCCTAATATCTGCAGCAAAATCCATTGGTGAAGGATACAAATTCTTGGATAAATTCGATTTCACAGTCCCCAAATCCATAGGCCGCTTAATTATCTGATGATAATCATGAAGACTGAGAGCCACTGCATCAACAGGAGCTTTAAAATACCAAGAGGCCTTTAGTTTCAAAAGCTTTGTAAGTATCTGCTTGCATTCTTTCATCATGCTCTCATCCATAACACAGCCGACATTCCCAATTCCCACATTATCAAATCCATTGGGCAATCTCTTCAAAACATTATTATTAGATGACCTAAGAGGACCAGCGCTCTTATTTTCAGTTGATTTCCACTGAGGATTATGGAGGCTACTAATTAGGTTTCCTGATTCAATTTGACCTAGCAAGCTTTGTACCTGATGGAGTTCGGAAACAAGTCTCTCTCGGAGCTCCAATATCTCAGCTTTCGAATAGGTTGAGATGCTGTAGGTTAAATACCCACCGGAATTGAATCCACTACTGCGGTTGATTCCGACAGGCTTCTGAACGAACGAGTGTGCATCGTCGGACACGGTAGGTCGAATGACCGACAAATCGCCATTGGATATATGGTGGAAATGCTTCTTCTTTTTCTTGGGATTAGAAATTGGATTAGAATTAGGGTTCAAGTAAGAAATTTTTCCCATTACTCTATTACCGCTACCACCACCACCAGATTGCATCCAGCTCGTCTCATTCCCGCTAGCTAAAACAGCGGACGCCATGAACAACACCGACGGAAAACAAATCCCGGTAGGATCATAAATATTCCGACAATCATGTATCCTAGAACAGCGTCACCTCCCCCACTCGGGCTCTTACAATTCGGTACAATAATAATCGAATTGCTCCGATCAACGACGGCTACCGCCGACGAGAATCGAAAGAGAGACGTATAATAATTGGTAAGAAATAAAGAAAAAAAAAAAAGCTGAAAAAAAAAAAATAGGTTTTGGCCTTTGGGCGGTGGATTGAGCGATGAAGAAAAGAGGGGAGAGGGCTTGGGCGTTTTAAAGGCGGTGAGATCTGCCTGGGCGAATATCAACCGTACAATTTATTGTGATTTTTAATCCTTGGCTGCCCGTAGTAGCTGACATGGACATCTTGCATATACGGTGGAGATCCAATTCGTGAGACACGTGGAGCTATTTCGGCTTCGGGATCAACATGTATAGAATGTGAACACAAGAAGCAAAAATATAACACATATCTATGTGATGGTAAAAAAGAATGATATTAGTCACTCCTATAATCCGTAATAACCCGTTACAATCTGATTAAAAAAATATGCGGAACGCTTAAAAAAAACGTTGATCGTATTAGTCACTTTCAATCTTTCTAAACGAAGGGATTGGATCATATCCTTAGAATCATGGAAGATGGTTAACGAAACCAATCATACTTGCAAATTGCAATTCAGATATATTCAAATTTGAAAAAGAGGATCAATTTTGTTTAACGCATTTGTGTTAACGGGGCCTTCAAATCCATTAGATTAGGATTAGAGATAAACTCTTATATCCAGCGCTGCTAATCAATCCAAATCTATATATTCAGGATTCGCAACAATGCGATGTCGATAGAGAATTCGAATGAAATGCTGAACTTACAACCCAACCCGGGGTTCATTTGGAAAAGAAAAGAAGCAATACTATATTCCGCCCGTTTATTTGAAAGCACGCGCATGAGACTCATAGTAAAACGGTGAAAAGGAATAGAGATATACTGTGATTATGTGTCACTGTGTTATTGGGTGATTAATGTAGTAATGACACATATTAGATTCTCTCTTGAAGTAAGTGATATGGTTGTAACAACTCTGTTGATATAAGGTGGATGAATGTAATCAAATATTATCTTGAATGAATAGAAAATCTTTTCCTTTAGATTTTATCTTGGTATCAGAGAAGGTTCATGGCGGAGCCACCACTGCCGCCGAGTTCCGCCGCTCCCTCCATCACCGGAGTTGGAGCAAGTACAGAAAATCCACCGTTCTCTTCCACTACTGTTTCCTCAACCCAGGTTGTCACTGGAATTCCCATTTCCAGCTTCACATTACCACCAACCACACACTTTCTTGGGAGCTCTTTTTCGTCTCCATCTAGCTATGTTTCACCACATGCAGGTCCATCCGCTACTGGTTTGAGCTTTGGTACTGGATTACCACCACTTTCTGCTGCTGGGTTTCACAGACCGGAGTCTTACACTCCTACATTTAGGACTCCAAGTCCAACATCACCGTTCAACACGCTTACTCCGGCCCCGTTTAACGGTCATCTGAATCAAGTCACCACTGTCAAGCTCAACAGAGACAACTATCTTCTGTGGAGGTATATGATTTTACCAGTGGTCAAAGGGTATAAGCTGGATGGATTCTTGCTTGGAGCGAAACCTCGACCGCCCGAGAGATCCCTGGCTGCCCATTGAATCCGGCAGGCGATGAATGGGATTGATGGATCATCTTCTTATGGGTTGGCTTCTAGAATCCATGACTGAACAGGCCCTCACAGAGGTAATTGGATGCTCTACTTCTCATGAAATCTGGTCAACTTTAGAACTATTGTTTAACAATCAATCTGAATCTAGAATGCTTGAGTATAAGAGTGCTCTTACTAAGGCTGAGAAAGGCACTCGATCAATGGCAGATTACTTAGCCTTGATGAAATCTTATAGTGACAACCTTACAGCAGCAGGTTACCCCATTTCTAAATCTGAATTGATACTGGCTACATTGGGGGGTTTGGATAAAGAATACGAGGCTGTGATAGTGAATCTTACAGCTCGAATTGGATCTTTGTCATGGCAAGAGGTCCAGTCTCAGTTGGTCACTCATGAACGACTCTTGGCTAGATTCAATCCTGGGACTCAAGCTTCCTTAGGGCAGTCCAATCCCTCTGCTCATTTTGCTAACTACACGGGTGAAAATGGTCAAGGAAGAGGCAACCCCAGACCTGCTGGTTCAGGTCAGACATCCTATAGAGGCAGGGGTGGATCTAGAGGTGGTAGAAATAGAGGAAGAGGTGGTGGTAGATCATCTTCATCTGGAAGTAGGATGGTATGTCAGTTATGTGGTAAAAGTGGACACACAGTGGGCATATGCTGGCATAGATTTGAGACTGACTTCCAGCCTGTTGATCAAAATCCACCAGCAAGACCTGCTCATCCTTCAGCATTTATGGCCACACCAAGTTACATGGTGATCATGCAGTACCTTGATAAGCGGAGCCACCAACCATGTAACCTCAGTTGGAAAACGACTCTAAAACACTCCTTATCATGATGCTGATACAACGGCGGATTGGTAATGGTGAACATTTATTCATTCAACACATTGGTCATACCATGCTACACACACATGTTGGTCCTTTAGTTCTAAATGTTGTCTTATATGTCCCACAAATTACTAGGAATTTACTTAGTCTCTCTAAACTCATGTCTGACAATGATATAACTGTTGAATTCACTGATGATTTCTGTTTTGTTAAGGACAAGCCAACAAAGAACATAGTTCTCAGGGGTCAACTCAAGGATGGGCTCTATCAGATTCTGCCACTGGACAATGAGTCAGATCAGACCTCCCTTCACTCCAAAATTCAATCTAAAGCTGTTTTCCTCAGTCAAGTTCAGCCTACTGGAGCTAGGTCTAAGTTTGTAGTTGTAGATGATCTAAATAAGGATCCTAATGTCTGGCATAGGAGGTTAGGTCATCCCTCCATTAGGATTCTGAATCATGTTTTGAATGATTGTAACTCTTCTATTAATGGAAAATTAGCTTTTTGTGATGCTTGTCAATTTGGTAAATTTCATGCTTTGCCTCACCCCAATCCTCTTTTCATCTTTGATCACTTATTTCAACTTGTTCACATGATATTTGGGGCCTGCCCTGTCAAATCCAGAAGGCTTTGTGTATTACATATATTTCCTTGATGATTATACTAGGTTTGCCTGGATTTTCCCCTTGAAAGCCAAATCTGATGCTTTGTCTACCTTTACACAATTTAAAACTCTGGCTGAAACTCAGTTCTCCACCAAAATTCAGTGTGTTCAATCTGATTGGGGTGGGGAATATAGAGTGTTTAGTCATTCTTGAAACAACATGGTATTACTGTTTAGACATCCTTGTCCCCACGTGACCATGCTCAAAATGGCGGTGAAAGAAAACATAGACACATCAACTGAATTAGGCCTCACCATGCTTGCTCAAGCTCTATGCCTCTTAGATCTTTGGTGGCATAGTTTTCAAGGCTCTTGTGTCATCATTAAGCGTCTCCTCCACACACCGTGCTTAACCTTAACTTAAGTCTCCTATGAATGTACATTTCCATAAAAAGCCTAACTACCATGTCTTCAAAGTTTTTGGGTGCCTTTGTTTATCCTTATCTCAGGCCATTTCATACCACCAAATTCCAATATCATACCCAAAAGTGTGTCAACCTAGGCCTCAGTCCCTACCATAAAGGATATAAGTGTCTTGATCCCTCAGGCAGGATTTATATTTCTAATAATGTTAAATTTAATGAAACACAGTTTCCTTTTGCGGAAGGGTTTACTCAGGGCCCTTCCACCCAACAGCTTCCTAACTCTGATCTTGCTGTCACTTTCCTTCCTTTTGGTCTGACTCATTCAGAGGGGCACACTACAACAATGGTGAGCGGACTTGAGATGCACAAGCGTTGAGGCGGAAATAATAATGATAGAAATGGTAGTCATGTTGATGATCCTTTGGTAACACCAGGTCATTCACACACTGACATAAGTCCTGAGACTGAGTCTCACAGAATATCCACACAGTCTGTTTCACCAGTCGTCACAACATCAACACATTCACCTCCTCATGATCATCCTGAATCATCTTCCACAAATGAGTCTACAGAATCCAGTCGTCACTTCTCCACTCACAATAGCAGTCAAACTGCTCCTCCTACACAAGTCACACATCATATGCAGACTAGGTCAAAGAGTGGCATCTTTTAGCCAAAGACTTATAATGTTTCAGTGGCTAAATTTCATACTTTTCCAACTGAACGAACCAGTTAGTGTATCAGATGCCTTGATGAGTGGTGAATGGAGACAGGCAATGATGGATGAGTATAAAGCCCTTGTTCTCGATAAGACATGGGATCTGGTAAAACCTAATTCTAATTGCACCACAGTGGGGAGTAAATGGGTGTTCAAGTTAAAGCTGAAACCAGATGGGAGCATACTTAAACATAAGGCAAGATTAGTGGCTAAAGGGTATGATCGGCCTTATGGGATTGATTTCCACGAGAAACCTTGATCCTGTAGCAAAATTAGCTACCATCGAGTTGTTCTTGCTATAGCAGTGTCCATGAATTGGCCCATCAATCAGATTGATATAAACAATGCGTTCTTGAATGGTCCATTGCAAGAACCTGTGTATATGCTACAGCCAGAAGGATTTGAAGACCCCAGTAAGCCAGAATATGTTTGCAGATTAAACAAGGCCATTTATGGCCTAAAACAAGCTCCAAGGGCATGGTTTAATGCCTTGAAGTCACAGCTGCTTTGTTGGGGCTTCATACAAACTACCTGTGATACTTCCCTGTTTATGTTTAGAAAAGATAGTCAAATTCTGTTTGCACTAATCTATGTGGATGATATACTACTGACAGGTAACTCTCCAGCATTGATTCAAAAGTTCATCAAAGCCTTGGACTCCAAGTTCTCCCTTAAAGATCTAGGACTTGTGTCACATTTCTTGGGTATGCAAGTGTCTAGAAACAAAGCTGGATTGCATATCACTCAGTCCTACTATGCATCACAACTCCTCAAGAAGTTGGGATTTGAACACATTAACTCCTGTCCTACTCCCATGGTGCCTGGAAAACAGTTGCTGCCACAACAAGGAGAACCTCTCAACAATCCTACAGTCTATAGAAGTGCTATAAGAGCATTACAGTATCTCACTCTAACAAGACCAGATATATCTTTTGCAGTCAACACCTTAAGCCAATTCATGCAAGAGCCCTACACATCTCATTGGCAAGCTTTGAAGAGACTACTGAGGTATATACAGGGAACATTGGATATGGGACTGATGTTTAAACCTTCTGGAACCCTAGAAATACATGGATTCTCAGATGCAAATTGGGCTGTTTGTCCAATTGTCAGAAAGTCAACTGGTGGTTATTGTGTTTATTTAGAGATGCCACTTGTCTCTGGAGCTCTAAAAGCAAGCAGTGAGTGTCAAGATCAAGGCGTGAATCGAGTATAGGTCTCTAGCTAATTTGGCGGCGAAGTCAAATGGATTACCACGACTCCCGAGAAATGCGACTTCAACTTCCTCAGACACCAATTCTCTGGTGTGACAATACATGGGCAAATTCTTTAGATCAAAATCCAGTTTACCATTCAAGAACCAAACACATAGAGGTTGATGTGCATTTTATCGTAAATCAGTCTTTGAACAAAGAGATGACAGTGTCCTACATACCAACTGGGGATCAAGTTGCAGATAGCTTCACCAAAGCACTGCCAGTTAACACCTTTGACACCTTTAGGCACAAACTCAATGTGACTCATCCACATATTCGTTTGAGAGGGGCTGAAAAGGAATAGAGATATACTGTGATTATGTGTCACTATGTTATTGGGTGATTAATGTAGTAATGACACATATTAGATTCTCTCTTGAAGTAAGTGATATGGTTGTAACAACTCTGTTGATATAAGGTGGCTGAATGTAATCAAACATTATCTTGAATGAATAGAAAATCTTTTCCTTTAGATTTTATCTAACGGGCTGTCGGATTACCGTCACGTGTATGAAACGGCAAGACAAATTAGCCTCTCTCTGTTTTAAAAGTGAGTCATTGGATCCGAATTTTCTCATTTTGATGGTTCAAATCAGAACATCTCGCCTGCAGTTGATTTTCTTGCAACTCATTCTGGGCTATTAACTTTATCATATATAATTTTTGACTTTGATTAATGTTTTCTTACTGCTATTTTTGTGGTCGGTTCTTAATTTGTGTGTGCATAATGTTAGTAGCCTATCAGTTATATTTTTTTCTGCTATTTTTATATCTAGTAGTATGTACATTTGTGGATTTTTCATTAAATTTGTTAATTTTGATATATAACATGCATGATGAGATCACTTATATGATATGTACAATATCTTTAATCATGATATGTACAATATCTTTGTTTGATTGTTTCAAAATAAATCATACATTAATCATATCACATAACCAATTATACGTGTCTTAATTGATATTTTACACCCTACCTTCTTCATACAAGACATGAAAGTGTTCTTGGCAACATAAACATTTTTACATTGTTACAAGTCTTTAGAGTATTACATGTTATATTATATTGATGATGTACTAATTCCATCGAGGTCTTTTTTAGACATGAAAGTTTGGCACAATTTCATGTTGAAATTACAGATACACATCATACAAGAATTCTACGATGTTGATCATCAGAACACAATTATACGATGTACTTGAGCTACAATGCAATACAACCAACACATAAAAAAATCAACAAGTTTAGAGCGGCATGGAGCTGTTAAATCAACTTGATCAAGCATACATGACTGAAAACATGCCAACAACCAACATATCTAAAACAACTTATATGCCATTGTAACTTGATTTGAACACTTGATCACATTGATTGTCATTGCTCTAACTTAATTGTCACTGCAACAAACTGTCTTGTTTATTCCAGTGTGATCACAGCTTAAACCTTGCTATAACTTTTTAATATTGCTCATACAACTTGATAACTATCTTATTTGCAAGTTAGAATTTGATTTCATCTCATTCACAATCTTTAATAAGTTCAATTCAGCTCAACACTTCAAGACAGACAATTAACACGTTTTTGGCATCACTATTTAATGATGCATTTAATCATAAAAAAAGATTCTATAAACTATAAAAGTGATAATCCGTTAAAAGTTTCTGCAAATGCTCTAAAGCAATATAAATGAGATGAAAAAAACAATATACAAAAAGGAAAAATAAACACTACCAATAGTTTAAACATAGATCCACGAATCAACATTAATTACAAGTCGTAGAACATAACATTCTTATAGTTAATAATACAATAATCTTCACCAAATGCGCAGACTCCATTAGTAGTAATATTACTTAACCAAATAATAGGTAAATGTATTTTTATTTATATATATATATATATATATATTGGGAATATATCATAAGAAATATTTATATTTTTACTGTATTAAAAACTTACCCTATTAATTAACAGTAAAAAAAAGTCACACAGAAGCTTGAGTAGTAGTAATTTTACCAACAACTTTAACCGTCTCCTGATTCAACGGTTTAACCTCACCAATTGCATGCTGTTGCTGCGGAGGTGGGCCCGCCATTACTCCTCCACCCTGCGTAGTGTAGTACACCTGTCTCCCAATCCCGTTATCATACGCCGCCACCTGCGCGTATCCTCCACCTTCCATGGCAGTGCTTGTTACGACTACTGGTCTTACAGCTCCGTAAGGCTCTGAATACACCGTAATCTGCGGTGGCGGTTGACTCGATTGAGGCGTTGCTGTTGCTGCTGATGCTACGGCCGGGATCGAAGTTACGATGTTGTATGCCGATGAATGCTGCTGATGATCATGGTATGCCTCCGGCGGCGGCATTCTCTGAAACGTGTAGTATCCTTGGCCGGAGGGTCCGGTCATCTGTCTCACCATTTGATGAGGGTGAGGGTGACCATATGCACTAGCTGGTGTAGGGATCATGTATACTCCCGTAGGGACTTGCTTCTCCGTCCAGTATCCTCTTCCATGCTGGACGGCGACATTCGCCGGAACTGTTACTTGAGCGATTTTTTCTGGAAATTTTTGGACGTAGTATTCACCGGCAGAGCTAACCGGATATCCTGCGGTTAGATTATCTTCGCTTTTCATGCGATTCATAACTTGTTGTTGCTGTTGAGATTCAATTCTCAATCTCTGGAGATCCTGAATGTGCTTCTGGATCGGATCCGACTCGCCGAGCTTATCATCAGGTGCAGGAACCGGTAGATCATGCTCATCAAAAGCTGGTATAGAATCTCTAGCTTTTACAACAAAAACAGGCAAATGTTGCTGCTGCTGTTGAGACATTTCTTTTTCCAAACCGAGAAGGAAATCCACATTTCCCGCCGGGATCGGAGGTGGCACGACGGCAGCAGCTAATGGAGGAGGCGTTTGAATCGAGCTAGAATTCAAAGCTTCCACAAACCTCTCCTTGTCGGACCTGTTCGTTGTGGCTCCTCCTCCTCCCTCCTCAGATCCAAAATTCCTGGTCCCCACCACCGCATCGTTCCCTGACGGCGGTTGCAAAGGACTTGCTCCGAACACAAACAGCCTCAACCTAGCAGGCTTCGTTGACGCCTTGCAAAGCCGATCGTACTCTTGCAACATATTTTCAAGGTCTTCATCATTTGTAACAGAAATCAGAGCGTCGAGATCTTCTCCGGGCAACTGGTATTTAAACGAAACGTTGTCGTTGACGTTGTCACACAAAACGGAGACCTTAGCGAGCAGTGCAGAGAACTTGACGTTCCGATCAACGACAACGATCTTAGTATCGCCACCGATATAAGAAAGCTGGTTATCGTGAGGGCGGGGTTGGATTTTTCCGCCATAGCTACACATAAATTTCACTTTATAAACAGAAGAAGTTTGTGAATTCAACTGATCCTCCCATGGCGGTGGATTATCGAAGTCGATTTCTCGGGAGCGCGGCGAGGAGTTGCCGGAATCTGGGTAAGACGACGGTGTGTAGTAGCTTTCCATGCCACTGGGGAGCTATGGCGTAACAATTTTGTGAAAGGAAATTATTTGAACGGAGCCGTGAGTTATTATAGTGTGACTTCTGGTGTATGTTACATGTTACACCTGATTGGGTGGGATACATAGAAACAATGCAGAAAAAATAATTAGAATAATTGGTAATGATAAAAGTTACTTATTGCATCGATGTGTTTCCTGTGTTACTTATCAGACTCTTGATAATGGGAGGCTTGGACCACGGATTGTGCCAATTCGGGGAATCAGGCATGGAGATCCTCTCTCCCTGTTCCTATTTATCATATGCGCGGAAGGCCTGACAGCTCTTCTTGATTGGGCTACGCGTGGTCGGCTGCTTCGAGGTATTTACTTTGGAAGAGAAGCACATGTACATGTCTTGTATCTGTTGTTTGCTGATGACAGTATGTTATTCTTTGAGTATATGGATGGGGCGCTGGAGACACTGATGCACCTATTCACACACTATGGATTGCTTTCTGGTCAAGCTATCAATTTCCACAAGTCCAGTTTGTACTTTAGCAGGGCTAAGGGCTATTCAGCAGGAGGACATGAAGTATATCTCAGATTTTCTTCAGATCCTCATCGGGCAAGGCACAAGGAAGTACCTCGGCATGCCTTTTGTTACAGGGCGGAATAAGCGGCAGGTCTTTGATTTCTTTCATGAGAAGATGTGGAAGAAACTTTCCGGTTGGAAGGATAAGCTCCTCTCTCCGGTTGGAAAAGAGGTCATGATCAAGTCGAGCTTACAAGTTATTTCCCACATTCATTATGCAGTGTTTCAAAGTGCCTGTCACGCTAGTCCAGGAGACAGAGCGTTATATTCATGGTTTTTTGGAGGGGACACTGATTCTAAACGGAAGGTGCATTGAAGGATTTGGGACACCTGTTGTCTACCCAAGAATCTTGGCGGATTGGGATTTCACGATTTAGAATGTTTTAATCTAGCTTATTGGCTAAGCAGTCGTGGCGATTCCTCACTTGTCCCACAGCCCTTGCGAGTCGAGTTCTTAATGCGAAGTACCACTCGGGGTACGACTATAATGGTAGTTGGGCTGGGGGGTAGGCCATCTTTCCTGTGGAGGAGTCTACAGAATGGCAGAGATATGTTAATGCAGGGGCTGCGGATAGGAGATGGGAGTTCAGTTTATGTTTTTCATGATGCTTGGGTCTCTAGGCCACATTTTTTCCGCTTAGGCTACTCGTCCCATTCGCTGCTTACGGAATGTAAGGTGCAGGACTTGTTTTTTCTAGGTACCAGGCAGTGGAACTTGCCTTTCCTCATGCACGAATTTCGGGGCTGGGAGGTGGATGCGATTCTCCACACTTCAATTGCAGGCAGTTTGCACCCTGACAAATTGATATGGCATTACGACCGCAGATGTAGATATACAGTAAAGTCTGGTTACTTCCTGGCATTGACCTTGCGTGGCGGTTTGCCTAATTCAGCACATGCGTTGTCGTCTTCAGGGACGGATAGGGATTGGCGGGATGTTTGAAAAGTTAGTGTGCCGCCGCGAGTTCATCATTTCTTATGGCGGATCCTATATGATTGTTTAACAATAGGGAGCAGCTTGCCAAGCGCAACATTGGGTCGGGTCATTGCTTGGCATGTGGCAGAAATATGGAGTCCTTGCGCCATGTACTTTTTGACTGTGACTACGCTAAGGAAATTTGGGTCACTTACTTTTGGTAGTCTACAAAACCACTATGGATCGAGCTTTAAGGATTTTTTTGGTACGGTGATAGCACGTTACATGCCGGATGAGGTTTCTGCCTTATGTCTGCTACCATGGAACCTTTGGAAAGCCCGTTGCAATGCGTTTTTTTACGATGTGCCTATTTATGTATCACGGGTGGTTTCCGCTTTCTTAACTGGAGCAGTGGAGTTTTGGCAGGCTATGGACTCTGCTCACACTTGGACCGAGAGGCTTGTTCATCTGGTCATATGGAGTGTGCCTCCCGCGGGAAGATGGAAATGTAATTCTGATGCCTCTATTACGGATTCGGGATCATGAGTTGGTTTGATCTTCAGGGATGCTCTCGGTTCGATTGTAGCTGCTTTTCATTTTATTTTGACCCGGATATTAGCCCCGAGACTCTAGAGATGCAGGCGGTTCAGTTGGCGACGGAAGAAGCTGTTTGGTTAGGTCTCTCTTCGGTTACCTTTGAGACTGATTGCTTACCATGTGTTTAGGCACTTCTGCGGCCTTTAGATGGATTGTGTGTCTTTAGTTGCTTAGCACTTGATTGTCTTACGCTCTCATCTTCTTTTGTTTCTGCGTCATTTTTATTTGTTAAGCGAACGGGTAATTTCCCGGCACACTTATTGGCTAGGCATGGACTAGGTCATATTGGTCGTGTTGATTGGGGTATAGTCCCTCCTCAACGTGTAGTTTCTGCTGCTATTGTGGATTTGACTTAGTAAAATTCTTGTTTCTTCAAAAAAAAATGATGTAAAATTCATTTATATGAATGTCGTATCAAATGATATAAATAATAATATCCATACAACTGACGTATCATAATTGTTTTCAGATATTTTGTTTATTAAAATAATGTAAATGATTTATATCAAGCAGTGGGGGGTTTGAAACATATGTGGATACAATGACGACCCCCTTGAAGATTTCCTAGATCTGTGGCGACCTTGGCATAACGGACTTATCATTAAACTATTAGGTAAATCAATATCCTATAAGTTTCTTTGCCAACGATTATGTGAACTAGGGAACCACAAAAGGAAAATTTAAATTACGGATCTACAATAGGGATTCTACATTGTCAGATTCACTGGAAAAGAAGATTATGAGATTGCACTAGAGAAGGATGTTGCGCTGAACACCAGATTTACGGTAACAGTGTTTATCTTGAGGATAAAAGGCATAGTATAAGTGATTTCTCTGGTGAGGGTACGGTGGTGGACAAGAACAATGATGTCGGATAAGTGTTTGTGAAGAACAATCGAGTAAGTCGACAAATTGGCATAGTGTATCTGCTTGTATTAGTTCTTTGATCTCCTTTTCTATTACATTGTGATCCCATATTTATAGGCTAAGGCTATATCGGTTTACTGTTCATCGACAAGACAATTAAGAATACATAATTAAGATAAATATGCATGCAATACAAGTGTCCTTTCCAGCTGCCAGGATGGGCCAGCTGGATCGATAAGCACGGCGAGCAGAAAGCAGCGAACATCGGACTCATATATGCCTTCATCTTGAATTGTCTTGAACTCAGCTTGGCCATATGGGTAGGAATCACACGGAGAGGAGGAGTCTGATTTATGACTAGCGGACATGATCCATCTTACTGTTAGCGGATAGGACCCGGCTCGTGAATGGCGGGTAGGACATAGCTTGTGACAGCGGATAGAGGAGATAGCGGCCCAATATCTATGTTGATAGGCCATGATAATAGGCCCAATCTAGATGAACAGGACCCCATTCCGATTTGGGTATATCAGTGGCCCCCTACTCTGTGCCTGGCGTGTCCGCCGAGGCGGAGAGTAGAACTTGAAGAAGAATTTAGGAGCCGCACCTTTGTGTTGTCGCTCGTGACAGAGGTATGCCGATAATGTTCTACCGGGCTTGAACTAGTGTTGGTGAAAACCACCAGCTATATGCTGTGCATTTGCAGCGGACAGGCTTGATCGCCGATAATGTTCTATCGCGCTTGAATCAGTGTTAGTATCACGCAGCGAATTACCGATTATATGATGCGCATTGTAGTGGACAGGCTTAATCGCCGACAATGCTCTGTCGAACTTAATCAAGTGATAGCGTTCTATCAGATGTGGTTTGTTGAATAGGCCCCAGCGGGCATTGATAGATGTTGGCCGCTTGAAGAAGTTTTTGTAGATAGTGATAATCTGAGGCTGTAGGCTCGAACAGGTTGATGTTCGCCAGAGGGATTTGAATGGTTGGAGATGATAAACGGATGTATCGGTTCACGAAACGTCACGTCAGTCACGTGCACTGACACGTCGCTTGAACTGAACCGCCCTTCGCTCTGATTGGCTGAGGAGAATCGGTAACCGTTCCCGTCATTATGACATTCAAATTTTGAAAATCCCAACCGTCGTTCCCTCTCGATTTCCATCTATAAATAGAGGCGTCCACCCCCACTCTTCCACTTTTCCCCTTCCCTTCTTCTGAGAATATTTCCGGCGATAGTATCGAGAAATTCCGGCGATTGCAAGCAGGTTCCGGCAAGCGTAATTCCAAGCCAAAATAAACACATCACTTCTCTATTCATCAATCAGGTACGAATTTACATACTCTCTTTATCTTTTTATTTGATTTTTCCTTGATATCGTCAAATCCTTGCTTGAAGATCATAATGTCTTGAATTCGTCTCTATAGTTTATTTTATTTCTCTCTGATGAACGCCATGAACCCAGTCTTTTATGCATTGCATGCGATTTTATGTTCCTTTTATCCCCAGAAATATCCTTGTATGCATGTACTCCGATTGCTGTTATTTGTAGAGGTTTGAATGTGTGTTATTTAGGGTTTTTCTGGGCTATGTTTGGGGTTTTTCTGGGCCTGATTTTGTTAAGGAAGATGGAGGGGCGAGGTGTCGGGGTGTGATTGCTCTCACCTCGGCCCGATTTCCATATCCGGGTGATTAGACTGATCCACCTTGCCCTTTTTCTTTTCCAGAATGTCTTCAGAGCATACAGAGTCAAACGAAGAGGCTAGGGCCGCTGCGGGCTATGGCTCGGAAGAAGCGAGCATGGATGATGCTAGCTCGAGCGACGTTGAAGAGGAGATGGCTGAGGAAAATCAGGGACCCATTAATATAGATTCTGATCCTGAGGTCGCAGTAATCGGCGAGGGTGCTACTGGGGGCGAGGTCGATGATGATGACCAGATGGTACTGAGCGGCCTTATCGAGAGGATGGAAAAAGTCATCACCCCTGGGGCCGCTAGTCGTAGCGCGAAGGTCAAGAAAACCGTGGAAACCGCTGAGGCACCGGAGAGGCCGAAAAAGTCTCAGAAGGTTGTAGTGTCCAAGAGGAAAGCCGCCTCTGATGAGCCCGCAAAGAAAAGGAGGCCGCCCAAGAAGAGGTCCGCTGCCGTAGAAAGGGAGCTTGTAGAGCAAAAGCAGGCATATATTGATCTCGTAGCTCGATAGAGGGAGTTTCGAGATCGAGAAGATTACACTCTGGCGGTGGGTGCACATATGACATTCCAGAGGATTATAGGTTTGTCAGTATGGGTGCGACCAATGTATCCTGGACCTGTGGCCGCGAACAGGAAGATTTCTTGTGGTTACACTATGACCACCTCGCTGCCGGACTCAGACCTCCCTTTGACCCATTTTTTGTTAAGTTCATGGAGGAGCTGCAGGTGATGCCTTGCGACATCAGTCTGGGAGTAGTCCGCGTGGTTATGTCATTCATCATAATTAGTAGGTTAAGCGGACGTGAACCGTCGATGGCGGCACTTTTATATTTTTATGGTTTCTCTCGGAAAGACGGGGCCGGTCAAATTCAGCCGTATAGTAGATCAAGCAGTGGCAGGCCCCGGTTATTATTTGACCTTCCTGACAAGGTTGCGGACTAGGACAAGAGATGCATGAAGGTAGAGTCCCGTGTAGGGTGGCCGTTTGAGAAGCTTCCGGTGAATTCGGTTAAGACCGACCATCTAATAAGAATAAAAACCCAATTTGATGACGACGAGTTTATAGCCGAATTGAAAGACGACCTGGGCTATACCCATAAAGGTGAAGAACAAGCCCGCACATTCAATTGGAGGTTGCTACTAGATGTTGGCCAGCCCTATCTTAGACATGCCGGACTTTCTGGAGCCGGCATTGGCGAACCCTTAGTGGTAGTGGACCCATTGCCGGCCGACCTGCAGATCGGTATGGGAGTGTCATCACGGCAAAGATGCCTTCTCAGTGTGTTATCTGTGGCGGCAATCCCTCTATGCGGGCACCGAGTAGGATTTTTATTTTCGCTTTTGATACCTTTATAGCTTGTTTCTTTTTATATTTCTCCATGTCATATTTCAGGTCACTAATAAATATTGTTTTCTGCAGGTACCATGAATTTTCTCGAACAACACAGCTAGTTGACCAAAAAGAAGACCACTGGCGAAGTGAAGAGAGCCGCGGATCTGCAGGGGGTCAAGACCCAGCTCCCAATGGTTGATTTGAAGGCAGGGGCGGCTGGAGCCTCTGGATCTCAAGTTGTGAAATCAACCCAACCGCTAGTTAAAGCCGCGGCGAGCAAAACACTAAAGCAGACCACCCTGACGAAGCCGCCGGCGGGCGATAAGAAGAAAAGAGCCGTTGTCGAAGAAACTGACCCAGTAGGAGGTGGTAGCGGCGAGCAGGATGCTCCTCCTCCCAAAAAATCCAAAACTGATGACTCTCAGAGGAAAGAGGCTGCTGACAAAGCCAAACCCTCTGATAAAGGCAAATATGTGGTCGGCGAGACAGTTTCGGTGGGCACAAAGACGGTGGTGCCTTTTGCTGGAGTCCCCGTTGGGCCTAGAGGGTGTCCCGCCGCATGGTTGGATAAAGAGTTCATGCGTCAATGATAGCAAAATAATTAACCGTTAAATTTAACCGACAGAGTATCGGGTCAACGGTAGTATAGTGTTGTCAAGGTCGAATCCACAGGGAATAATAGTGAAGTACCAAAGTCGACGTCTAAACTTGGTTCAGGTCAATATTAGGTGAAAAGTATTATAGCTAATGCAGAAAATAAATATTATTCTAACGGATTTATCTAGGTGATTAAAAGGCATAGCCGAACTACTTTAGCTACTCATAAACATACTAACAATGAAGTAATTAAAGGAAATTATACTAAGAACAATAATAAACGAAAGCATAATCATCATAAAAATCAAACATTGAATATTGAGTAAAGGTACTGCGCTAAAAGTCGAATCTTTGGTGTTGAAATAGAAATTTAATCTAATAAAAAGTATGGGGATCAAAGGGTGTTTAAACTACTCAAAAACCACCCTAAAATCGCCCCTAAGAAACCCTAAAACGTCTAAGTATTGAATAGATATAATATGGGACCGAAAAAAGGGGTTTTTATAGGTTTTTGCCGCATCCCGACCGCGAACGGGCGTTCATGGCAAGGCAAACGCCCGTTTGCCTGAAAAGCCAACTCGTTGTATGTAAATTTGCTCCGTAAACGCTCGTTTGGATCCTATCTTCAGTAAATCAGCAATAACTTCTTGTGTAGAGCTCCGATTTGAACGATTCAAGATGCGTTGGAAAACTCGTTCAATTACCTAAAACTTTAATGAAGACAACTCTTCCTGAAAGTGTCTGAAGGTGTGACCAAAATGCCCCTGAAGTGACTGGTTCAGATTTCGTCAATGATTCTTCACTCTTTTCTCCTCCTTGGCCCCAAATCTCGTTCTTTCTCGAGACTCTCTTCCTTATTCTCAACCTTATACATCAATCTAAGCCTGAAAACAAAGACACGAACACCAAGGCATAATATACATTGACAGAAACGTAATGAAATCCACATAAAACACGAGTTTTTAGGACGAAAACGTCATTAGTGTCGAAACATCCATAAAAGTGAATATCGTTCATATACTACCCATAGTAGCCCAAAATAACCATGAATAACTCGTAAAATGAGGTAATCTCATATAAGAAATACACTACAATTTGACTCCCATCAGTCAACAGCCTATCGACATGTCCAAAGCGATGACCATTTCAAGGGGGATTGCTGACGTGCCCCCGTTGAGGCATTTCAAATGGGGTCTTCCCAACTCCGTCCAACTGGAGATAGGTCGCGGGATCGCGAACAGTGTTGTAATGGCGGATCAGACCGATCCCCGCCGTACCTACCTTGAGAACATCGACGACCTGTGGGGTTTTTATGGCGCCACGGTGAGCATGATAAACATCTTTCCTGTCTTTGTTTTGTTTTCTTTACTGCTATATTTTTGAAGTCATTACTGACCTCGCTAATCTTTTCTTTTTAGGTCGGCACTGGCTTAGCGCAGTTCATTAATGATTACAGGAACACCGTATCTGCGAGCACCCACGTCGGAAAAGAGTTGGCTGATACCAAGAAAGCTCTGGATGCCACAAATGAGGTGGGGGCTGGATTGCGTGCTCGCTTAAATGCTGCTGAAGCTGAGATTGACAAACTGAAAAATCTGGCTGCTTGCGAGAAAAAGGCGTGGATTGAGGCCCAAGCAAACTCTGATCGTCTAGAGAAACTGAGTCGTGAGCTGGCTGCTAAAGATGTTGAGGCCGCCCAAACCATGAAGGATATGCAGACTCAGATTGACGGGGCTCAGAAAGCAAATGACGCCTTGAACCAACAGCTCTCCGATCTAAACTCTGGAATTGAAGCTCGGCTAGAGTCTACTGCGGGTGAGAATTCCTGATGGGATATGATCAGGGATTTTATCATATCGCTAGGTGCATCTGGGCTCACGGCGGCGAGACTCCGGATATTGAGACTTTGCGAGACTGGATAATTACACATCCCTTCTCTGATCATCTGAGGGATTTCCACCCGCACATTCCCTTCTCCAACATTGAATTTGAGCGGTATGTCCCAAAATATGCTCCAGACTGGGAGGTTCCCGCGGTAATAGAAGAGAACTTAAGGGAGTTGGTACACCGAGAGACCGAGAAGAATGCCGCCACTGAGGAAGAAACCGAGCAAGCTGGTGAAGAGGTCGAGCAGGCAGGCGGAGAGACTCTAGAGCCTACGGAATCTGAAACAAATGCTGATCAAATACTGCATCATTCACTCCGCGAGGAGAATGTTCATAATGAAGAAATGCGGCCTGAGAATTCCTAGATTTGTAGTCTCTGTTTTGTAAAGTCTATTTTGAATTTGCATTTGTATAGCTCTTTTTCTTTCCGCACTTTGTTTTTGTAATAACAATTCTGAAGTTTGTTTTCTGTTCGCTTGATGTATGGCTATTTTTTGCTCGAATTTATTGTCTAAATTGAGTTCGATCATAATAGCGTCCGGCCCCTTTGTTTTAGATAAGATTCCAAGTCGATACTGAGCGGACTTATCCTCGAGATATGCCCCCCTTGAATCTTATATGAAATAACTGTTCGTTCGGAATATGTTGACTTTCCTATCCGCCCCTTGAATCTGATCTCAAATAATTGCTCGCTAACAAACTCGAATTTTCTGGAGGGTGACCCCCTGTTTGAGATGAGATTCGAAGCTGAGCACTGATGAATTTGTTCGTTCGTGATTGCTTTAAATTTTTCCAACAAAACCCTCGGACTCACTTCAGACTTTGTTAAAAATGGGGGCAATATTTGGATTTTTTTTTTTGAACAGAATTCATTCTATACCCGCGTATTGCTCATAATAATATGCATTATTTAAAGGAGAAATGTAAAATCGGGCTTTATTAATTTTGACTCATCCCGCTAGATGAGTGAAGATTACAAGCAAGCAAGAAAGCCTAACCACTCACGTCGTAGACGAGAGGATAGCCATAACCCTAACCGATTTATTACATGTAGTACCTTTTGAGGTTGTCCGCATGCCACGGCCTATTGAGCTCATAACCTTGATGATTTCTGAGCACATAAGTTCCTTTTTTGATCTCTCTTGCGACTTGATAGGGGCCTTCCTAATTCGCCGTTAGCTTGCCTTTATCTGGCTTCATACCAGTGGCCTTTCTGTTTCGAAGGACAAAATCCCCGACCTTAAATGAATGATCGCAGATTCGCTTGTCGTGTTGTTGCTTAGCGAGTTGCTTGTAATTCACGAGTCGATAATACGTTGCTAGCCTTTTTTCTTCCGCTAGATCCAAGTCGATCTGCCTGTTTAATAAATTATCTACTGGGTCGTATAAGGCGACCCTGATACTGGGTAGAGCCATTTCGACAGGAGTCATGGCCTCTGATCCGTAAGTAAGAGCAAAAGGCGTTTCTCCTGTGGGTGTTTTGATTGTGGTGCGGAGTGCCCAAAGTATATTGGGTAACTATTCAACCCACCCTCCTGCTTTTACCTTATCATCCATGCTTTTCTTGAGCATTTTGATTATTTGCTTGTTGCCGGCCTCAGCTTGGCCATTTCCTTGAGGATAAGCAACCGATGACTGCTGATGGGAGTCAAATTGTAGTGTATTTATTATATGAGATTACCTCCTTTTACGAGTTATTCATGGTTATTTTGGGCTATTATGGGTAGTATATGAACGATATTCACTTATATACATGTTTCGAGACTAAAGGCGTTTTCGTCCTAAAAACTCGTGTTTTATGTGGATTTCGTTACGTTTCTGTCAATGTATATTATGCCTTGGTGTTCGTGTCTTTGTTTTCAGGCTTAGATTGATGTATAATCTTGAGAATAAGGAAGAGAGTCTCAATAAAGAACGAGATTTGGGGCCAAGGAGGAGAAAAGAGTGAAGAATCATTGACGAAATCTGAACTAGTCACTTCAGGGTCATTTTGGTCACAATTTAAGACACTTTCAGGAAGAGTTGTCTTGATGAAAGTTGTAGAGGATTGAATCATATTTCCCATTCATTTTGAATCATCTCATTTGGAGCCCTATAAGTGAAGTTATGATGAAAATACTGAAGCTTGGTGCAAACTGGCGTTTGGACGGGTCAAACTGGCGTTCACATTATACTGAAAGTTGGGTTTTCAGGAAAACTAGCGTCCAAATAACCTCAAACGTACGTTTGGATGAGTTTGGCCTGAATCAAGAAGGCTCAAACAAGGCAAACTGGCGTTTGCAAGGATGCAAACTCTAGTTTGGCCCCGACAACAGATTTTCACCAAGCCTGACCCTTTAATCGTCATATTTACCCATCTAGGAGTCATTTTCTGGTCAAGTCGTCCTCATTAAAGTTGTAGGTAATTGAACGAGCTTTCCAACGCATCTTGAATCGTTCAAATCGGAGCTTTACACAGGAAGTTATCGCTGATTTACTGAAGACAGATCAAGTTGGGCCAAACTAGCGTTTGCCAAGATCCAAACGGGCGTTTGTGACCGACAGGAGCAAAATTTCGACCTACATTATAAATACGCAGCTCATTCAGCCCCTATTTCATCCTGGACGACTTTGGGCATCTTAGGGGCGATTTTAGGGTGGTTTTTGAGTAGTTTAAACACCCTTTGATCCCCATATTCCATAGATTAATTCCATTGATTCTACATACTTTTCATTAGATTAAATTTCTGTTTCAGCACCAAAGATTCGACTTTTAGCGTAGTACCTTTACTCAATATTCAAGGTTTGATTTTTATGATGATTATGCTTTCGTTTATTATTGTTCTTAGTATAATTCCTTTAATTACTTCGTTGTTAGTATGTTTATGAGTAGCTAAAGTAGTTGTGTAGCCGAATTATGTGAAAACGGGTGAAAATCGCAAAGGGGGATGAGATGGGAGTTGTGTAGCGCTTAATTAAACGTTTTTATGATAAATTCATGTTCTAAAACTTGTTTTGATTGTTTTAATAGCTTTGAATGAGATTGACAACCTTGTTCACTGTTACACACACATCGAGCTTATTTATGTATTTTGCGGCGAGGTGTGGGATACGGGTATTAGAATCACTAGACATACCCTTGATTGTTAGATTGACAACCTAGCTAGACGTTAGGACTATGCCTATGTGAGGTTCTTATCAGGTTCCCGAGCGGCTCATTATTCTGGTCAACCATGTTAGGCGAGTTAGCTTTCTAAACGGAGGGTTAATAAGCCTAGTATAAGGGGTTAAGTGAGAGTTGTTCAGACCTTAACGCAAGAATAAGGAGTTGACACCCGTGGATGTCATATAAACTGAATTGGATAGGTAGGTCGGTTAAGACACACTCCTTGTCAAGTCTTTCATGTGGGGTAAAAGTAACCTGTTGGATCGTAGTTCGGTTATGCCTTTTAATCACCTAGATAAATCCGTTAGAATAATATTTATTTTCTGCATTAGCTATAATACTTTTCACTTAATATTGACCTGAACCAAGTTTAGACGTCGACTTTGGTACTTCACTATTATTCCCTGTGGATTCGACATTGTAACCACTATACTACCGTTGACCCGATACTCTGTCGGTTAAGGTTAGCGGTTAAGTATTTTGCTATCAACTGCCAATGTTTGACTTTAATTCCTCACAATGATTTGAAAAATCCTTCCTGGATTGTGGGCCGTGGTCTGATACAACTGCCCGCGGGACGCCAAAACGTGAAAAAATCTAATCGTGCAAAAAGTCACCCGTAGCTTTCGCGGTTATCTTGACCATAGGTTTTGCTTCGATCCACTTTCTAAAGTAATCCACAACCACTATGATAACCTTGCACCCGCCTCTTCCTGGTGGAAAAGGTCCGATGAGATCGAGTCCCCACATGTCGAAAGGCCAAGGTGCGACTACGATGCTCTGTTCGACAGATGGTATTCGGGGGATGTCTGCATGTTTTTTACACTCCGGACATTCTCTGACTAACTTCTCTGAAGTTCGTCGGCCAGTAATACCCTGCGGTTATAACCTTCTGGGCCAAAGAGCGGCTAGCGGGATGGCCCCCACATACTTCTTGGTGAAGCTCAATAAGGATTGTTTTGCTTTCTTCTTCTCGAACACATCGCAGTAGAGGCTTTGTCGCGGATCTTCTTTAGAGTATTCTGTTGTTTATAATATACCTGGCCATTTTTTTCTTAAGCGCGTGATTTTTATCCGCTCCGTCAGGCAAGACGCCTGACTCTATATAATCTTGAACTTCATCGATCCAGCATGTAGTCGGCGCTGGTGCGTCGATTTCCATGATTTGTGTTTCCTCAATAGCGGGTACAACAAGACACTCTATCATTATTGAGGGGTCCGCGAGCTCTTCTTTGAGTGATAGCTTAGAGAGATAGTCTGCTCGCTCGTTGTCCTCTCTCTGAATTCTGACGAACTTGCAATAGTTGAAGCCGGCTTTCAATCGTCGAACAATCTCACCATACTTCTCTAGAATACCACAGTGCGTGTCATAGTCCCCTGAGATTTGGTTGACGATTAATTGGGAATCACAATAGACTTTAACATTTTCCACGCTTAGTTCCTTTGCTAGTTTGAGCCCGGCTATCACCGCTTCGTACTCGGCCTGATTATTTGTGGCTAGGAATTCGAACCTTAAAGCTTTTTCGATTTCCTCCGTCGTTCCGGGTTCCATCAAAATTACTCCGGCCCCACAACCATTTCGATTAGATGCCCCGTCAACATATAATTGCCAACATTGATCGGGCTTATTCCTGACTGTTGCAGGCTCTAGTGGTATCGGCGAGGTTGGTTGTGGCGAGCCGAAACTTGTCTCTACAATAAAATCCGGCAGTGCTTGACCCTTGATAGCTTTTCTAGGTTGATATTGTATGTCGAATTCAGTAATTTCGATAGCCCACCTGAGGAGTCGACCTGAAAGATCGGGTTTATGCAGTATTTGACGCATTGGACTATCCGTTAAAACAATTATTGTGTGTTAAGTAATGTAGGTCCTGAGTTTGCGGGCAATGATAACAAGCTAGTAGGCTAATTTTTCAATATTAAAATAGCGAATCTCCACCGGATGAGAGCCTTGCTTACATAATAGACGGGATTTTGGAGGTTCCGCCTCGCCCGACAAGAACGGCGGCGACGCCCAATCGAAGCCGCCAGGTATAAAAACAAAATATCTCCCTCTACAGGGCTAACCAAAAGAGGTGGCTTCCCTAGATACTCCTTCAAAGCTTGGAACTCCTGCGAACACTCTACATTCCATGAAAAAGTCTTTTCGCCCTTGAGAATTTTGAAAAAAGGAAGACACTTTTCCGCTGATTTTGATATGAAGCGACCCAGCGCAATGATGCGGCCATTGAGCCTCTGAATTTCCTTGATAGTCGTAGGCTCTTGCATGTCGAGCAAAGCTTGTATTTTTTCCGGATTAGCCTCGATGCCACGACGACTAACCATAAACCCAAGAAACTTGCCTGCCTGGACACCAAAAGTACACTTGGCCGGATTGAGTTTCATTGAGTGTTTTCAGACATTGTTGAAAGTTTCTTGCAGGTCAGCGGCGTGACCGTCCCCTGCGGACTTGACAACCATATCGTCAATGTAAGCTTCCATGTTTCTGCCTATTTGCGAACTGAATACCTTGTTGACCATTCGTTGATAAGTCGAACCCGCATTCTTCAGCCCGAATGGCATCATTTCATAATAGTACAAACCTCCAGTGGCTCTGAAAGCCGTTTTTTCTTTGTCGGACTCAGCCATCCGCACTTGATGATACCCCGAATATGCGTCCAAAAACTTAGAACTTCGAAACCAGAGATGGAGTCTACTAAACGATCAATCCGCGGAAGCTGATAAGGATCTTTTGGACAAGCTTTGTTGATGTTATTGAAATCGATGCACATTCTCCACTTTCCATTGTGCTTCTTTACCATAACCACATTTGCTAGCCAAGTAGGATAGGCGAGCTCCTTTATGATCCCTGCCTGCAGGAGTTTCCCGACCTCTACTTTTACCGCCGCTTCCTTTTCTGTCGAAAACTGGCGTGCTCGTTGCTGTATTGGTTTGAAAGTGGAGTCGACGTTGAGATGATGGAGGGCGATGTCTGCCTCGACCCCTCGCATGTCCGTTACTACCCATGCAAATGCACTCAAATTCTCTTTGAGTAATTTTATCAATTTTTCCCTTTCGCAAAGACTCAGCCTAGCCCCTATCTTGACTTTCTGCTCAGGGTACTCATCGTTGATGATTACCTCGACTAACTCATCCTCCGCTGTGAAATCGGGCTCATCTCTAACTTGCAAAGTTTCACATTCCACTTTAACTGGCACAGGCTCGACAGCGACTCTGATCATGTCGATGTTCTCTATGTTCTCTGGCTGTTCGACTCGTGCTCTTTTATTTCCGGTCCTCATTTCATGTATATATATATCAGGACAGCTGCAGGCTCGCTGATCGATGTTCCGATCCTGTCCCCAACATAAAACTTTGCCCGCTGATGCGGAATGGAAGTTACCATCTGAAATTGTTTCAAAGCTGGCGTTCCAATTATCATGTTATAATTGGACTGCAGATCGACCACCAGAAACATCACCTTTTTAGTACGAATTGGTGAATAATCCCCCATCTATACATCCAGGTCGATGGCCCCCTTGACTTGTATTTTGTGATTCGTGAAGCCCTCAAGGGTGCCATTATACGGCCTCAGATTAGAGTCTCCAAACCCCAATTCTTTGAAACAACTGTAATACAAGATGTCGCGGCATGCTCCCGTGTCGACCATTACCCTGTTGACGCAAGCCCGATTGATGACTACCGAAATGCATAAACACATATCTTCTGTATTGATCGAAGTCACTAGCTCGCTTCGAGTAAAATCAAGAGGTTGTTTGTTCCCTCGCAAAACTACAGGCTTCTCCACATGTTTGTTAATGGACCCTATACGGCTCTTGATCTGATTGTTACTGGGAGGAGGCTCGGTTATCTTTCTGATGTTCCTGTCGAATTGGCGAGCTTGCTGACTCCTCCTGTCCGGCCCACCGGTATCTAGCTTGTAGTGATCATGGTGTCTGCGAGCGAGTAATTTTTCTATTGCTCGTTTAAACTGGATACACTCGTCAGTCGTATGACCCTTATCTCTGTGATAGCCGCAATATTTGGATGTATCGCGACGTGTATCTGGAACCATCGGGTAGGGCTCAGGTATTTCATCTCTCACTTCATTTAGCATCTGAGTATAGGATATTCTGAGTGGCGTGAAATGCTCTTCCTTAAATCTCTTGGGCTTTTTGACATCCCGATCTGTATTTCTGCGGGTATCTCTAGGCGGACTGCGCTCAGTCCCCTGCTTGCCTTTATTGGACGAAGACGCTCCTTCGTTTCCCGCTGTGGCGATGCACTTTCTGGTTGAGCTCAACATTTCTTGCAAGTTCGCTGGTGGGGATAGAGCGAAATAAGACTTCAAATACCCCGGTTTCAACCCTGTTTCAAAACTGCTCATAACGACGTTGTCAGCTAAACCCCTTATTAGCTCATACACCTTGTAAAACCGCTAATAGTAGCTGCGAGTACCCTCATTCTCGCCCTGTCGGACCTCATGCAGGTGGATGTGTGTCTTTTTAGGTCCTCCTACTGATCTGAACTCTGCTATAAACTTATTGATCAAATCATCCCATGATAGAATCGAACCCGGAGGAAGACTGCGGACCCATGATGCTGCCCTGTCTTGAATCGACCCTATAAAAGCTATGCACCAGGCCTCGTTGCTAGACGTACATAAGCTGATTCTGCTTTGAAAAGCGGATAGCCAATCCAGAGGATCTGTAGCTCCATGGTAATTAATGAAATTGGGGTAGTGAGTTCCCCCTCTCTGCGCCGCTTTTAGTAAACTGGGATGAAGCACACTTGTTCCCCATGTCGGAACCACTTTAACCCCCGTCGTACCCTTTTGCAGCTCTTCTATCTGTTTTTTCATTATGCCCATTTCCACTTGATTCGGGGGGATAGTCGGGAATGCAACATGCCCTCCTTGATCTTGCGAATCCCCATGTCCTTCTGTGCGGGTATGTACCTGTCGAGGATTCATTGGCTGCCCTGGGGCTGCACCGCGATCGTCGACCACGGGCCCCAGCCGACCTAGTGCTGATTTCCTATCTCCCCTTGGATGTGAAGTTGCATGGCTGCTTCCTTCTATTTCTGACCGCTGGGGTTGAACTGTTTTTGGGGGAATGAAAGTGGGCTGTGGCTCTGTTTGCGCGGGTTGAGGAGGGTTGAATTTGCGGATAGCTTGGGGTGGTAGTCCCTCAGCAATCAGCAACGCATTTCTACTCGCATCTCCTCTACATATTCCATGTGTGCTTGTAGAGCTATCTTATATGAGTCTTGTTGTGAGGTCGCTCCCCCTGCTGAAATAGCCTCTTGTCCGTTGTTCAGTTCAGAAGTCCCAGCGACCCCTATTCCTTTATTTTTCCTGAGCGCCTCATCGTGTTTCTCTCGAGCCCGTGTCCTTTCCCGAATGTATGCTCACATGTCGGTCGTGAGGGCAAGTCTGGCATCAGCCCCATCAGACATAACCCTCATGCTTGCCTCTCCACGCAGCGTGCTCGCTCCACGTGGCAAGCCCTGATTACCCGCTTTAGTCGGTGTTGCAGGGTTAATGTTTTTCCCTCCAGCCATGACTTAGGATATTTTGTGGGTATTTTTCTGGAGATATTTTTGGCTATGGATAAAAGTGTGCTTTTTCCAGGTGGTTTGTAGCTGAATAACCAAGTTTTCTTATTACTTGAAGATCTGAAAACGACAGAGGGTGTGTAAACCAACCTAGGTACTAAAGATGGACTCGAGTGTGAGTTTGCAATGAATTTGATGATCTCTTCTCTGTGTATGTTTCTGAGATGAGGAAAGCAGCGGTTTCTGGGCCGGATTATCCCAGAAGATCAAAGCTTTGGTGATCGGCGGATCAAAGATGGTGGTGTCCTCGTCTTGAAGCACCGTGGAATCGCCTTTGTGGTGGAGCAAGTGATCTCCAAAAGCTGAATGGTGATGATGTTCCCGGTAACGGAGCCAACTGATGTTGCGCGGAACACTAGATCGATTTGCGGTAACAGTGTTTATCTTGAGGATAAAAGGCTTAGTATAAGTGATTTCTCTGGTGAGGGTACGGTGGTGGACAAGAACAATGATGTCGGATAAGTGTTTGTGAAGAAAAATCGAGTAAGTCGACAAATTGGCAGAGTGTTTCTGCTTGTATTAGTTCTTTGATCCCCTTTTCTATTACCTTGTGATCCCATATTTATAGGCTAAGGCTATGTCGGTTTACTGTTCATCGACAAGACAATTAAGAATACATAATTAAGATAAATATGCATGCAATACAAGTGTCCTTTCCAGCTGTCAGGATGGGCCAGCTGGATCGATAAGCACGGCGAGCAGAAAGCAGCGAACAACGGACTCATATATGCCTTCGTCTTGAACTGTCTTGAATTCAGCTTGGCCATATGGGTAGGAATCACACGGAGAGGAGGAGTCCGATTTATGACTAGCGGACAGGATCCATCTTACTGTTAGCGGATAGGACCCGGCTCGTGAATGGCGGGTATGACATAGCTTGTGACAGCGGATAGAGGAGATAGAGGCCTAATATCTATGTTGATGGGCCATGATAATTGGCCCAATCTAGATGAACAGGGCCCCATTCCAATTTGGGTATATCAAGAAGCAACCATGGATCATCATAGAACACTAAGCCTTTCTTCCAACCTAGAAAAAATCACGAAGACACTAGCATGAGTGAGGTTTACAAGCCTATCCATTGAAATTTTCAGGTAGCCCCTTTTAATGCGGGTGGGAAATATGGTGGGCAATGCGATGAAGATCGACCCTCACACCTCCCGTAATGTAAGAGGAAGATTTGTTAGGGTTTGTGTTGAAATGGACCTGTAGAAAGATTGAAGCCCTTAGTGGTAATCAATGGAAGATGAAATAAGGTAGAGTATGAAGGACTCCGGATGACTTTCTTGGGAGGTGGTTCAAGATTTAAGAGTTGATGACGGTCAAATTATACCCGTAAAAGTCATCAACGTTGGCCTTAAATCGAGATTAATAATATATATTTCATATTAAATCACTTGTTTATATTTATTATTTAATGTTATGTGATTTATATTATGTAAATTGGTATTTAGCCGTTTTCATTATTAAACGCCGATTTATTGTGCGATAAATGTTTATTTTGTAGATCACAACAAATCGGGAGGATAAATGTCATTCAATCAAAAGATCTCAAGATAATAAGGAAGAAAATCGGAGCATTAATCAAGAGATAAATTAGAGAAATCGATCAACATGCAAGCGTGGAGTGGGAACAAGATAGAGCGAAGAAAGCGTGTTAAATATGCCAAGTTTAGGTTCGGTCGACCGAGCTGATGCTTGATCGACCGAGTGTCACCTCTCGGTTGACCGAGCCTCCAGTCGTGGGCGGTTTCTGACTTTAATCGTGTTTATCCTCTAGATCCTTCCTAAGTCGGCCGAAACTCCTATATAAGCAACAGCTATGAGCAATTGTAAAACACACCTTTCATACTTTAAAATATAATTCTACTTTGATATTTTAATACAATGTAGCATAAGTAGATTGAAGGTTTCCAGCAATTTAAAGGCTGCGAGTTATGTAAGCCTTTACTTTCTGTTTCTTTCTTTTAAGTAATTAATCCCTCCCAATTATGCTTTATCGTTTGAGTTAGTTAATTCATAGCTAGATGATGTAGATCTAGGCTATGACGTTAGGGATGTGGCGATACCTTGTCTATGGGGATCCCATAACCTACGTCATATGTTAACATCTATTCATGAATCTGTTTGGTTTAATTAATGTGTATCTAAGTAGTTTATATGATTTCTTTACGAGTTTTCTGTTTAATCTGCTCTGTATGATGAAACGCTTATTTGAGATACGTTCAGGGATGTAAATCTGGGGAGTTAAGCACTCGGGTGACCGAATGAGTTCACTCGGTCGACCGAGCCCACCTATTCGGTCGACCGAGCCCTGTTTTCATCCGTTAAATAGCCACGTCTTTATGGTTAGGTTAACTTAATAGAATTTATCATCTCAGTAGGTATGGCCACGGCTCGTTGCTCGTCAATTTTAATTAGCGTTACGATTAGGAAATACCAATATAGGGCTCCTAGGTCGGCTCATGAATGATCTTCCGGGCTTTCAAATGAGATCTAGGTAGGTTTTGTATTAGGAATTGGCGTCACCTAGTTATCGTAGTTCGTAAACTAGCATGAGACCTAAAAGGTAATTGTTAGTTGGGCGAGGCTTGAGCGATCGTTTAGGAAATACGCCTAACCAAAGGAATGTTGCACTGGGCGAGGTGTGCGGTTAATATCGGCATCCTTAGAGTAAATAGCGTGTGAGTTATATGAGATGGAGGCACCAAAAGGCGAAGTCACGTAACAATATCACGGTGATCTAGTGACTACCGGTGCTAAGTCAAGTTAAAGAGGATGACTCCCGTAGCCAATCTAAGATAGATACAAACGGATTGACGATTAATAAGTTCGATTTTATTATATAAATTATCTAGGTCCAAGCGATAAAGACTATAATTGGGGAGGTTAATTACGTTGTGTCGAGTCGTGTCTTTACTTTTCTTGTCTTATGTTGGTCGTAGACCGCCTCTCTATGTCCTTGACATGTTTAATTAATTGTTTGTATATAAGATGATCCACAATTGGTTCCTCGTGGGATCGACCTTGATTCACTATAGCTATACTACGATGGGCCTAGTCCTCTTGCTAGTATTTGTTTATGGTGGTCAAGTATATTATAACCTGATTGACCACGTCATCAAGTTTTTGGCGCCGTTGCGAGGAACCAACGGTCAATTTTATATATAAATAATTTTCTTATTCATGTCAAGTTTTCTGTTTTAGAGTCTGTATTTACGTTTTGAGTCCCTCTGGTTGTCTGCTCTGTGTGACTTCGTGTTTCTGTTTATCCCCGTATGTTTAATCCGTAGGTCTGATAGCAGCATGGGAAACCATGTTAAAATCGATCTACGATCCATTTTGTTTTTGTTTTTCTTACGTTTGCGAAAACCAGGAAGCAATATTACAGTCGATAATTTTTGGTAGCCGAGAAAATAACCCAACAAACATGTGGAGCTACGAATCTAAGATGGGAAAATAAATGGAAGAAATACCTTTAAAGCACCAAGATGGCTCGAAAAAAATTTTAAAGGCTTAAATTCTTAGTGGTACAATGTTGAAGGCAAGGTACTACCCTTTTTTTTATGTTTTATTACCTTTTGGTTTTTTGAGCATAAGTTAGCCTATACATGAATCTTAGTAAGAATCTTAGCCCGGAGTTGGTTTGTAAGAATAATTTTATTAGTGTGGAAGGTTCTGCCCCCAAATCTATCTCATCTAGAGGGTGTAGGGAAACATGCATTAGTTGAAGGAAGCGAAGAATAAAGAGTTCCTCGTAGTTACATTAAAATCTCATGGTCCTATGCATGAAATTGCTTCTATCTTGGCCATGGGAGCAAGAAATTGTGTAGTTTAAGCATTCACAATCTAAAGAAGACGTTGAGTTTTGAAAGAACGCAATCTTCGGCTTTCGTTGATGTTTATGGTGATGGCTTCTCGGTGAACCCACCTTAAACAAAAGCGAGATTACGCTTTGGGTGACAATTTAGAAATCGAAGAATCTTTGTACATAGGTTCGAAATGGTTTAACCATGGTGGCGAGTTCAAACGAGCTTCGGCTCAATCAACTCCCTCCACGTGTGATGCGTTACAATGATTCGACAAGACTTAGCATAGCCGATAAGCTTTCGGGCTAAGCGGGGCTTAATCTTGACGGATTGGCCTGAATCGTCATCACATATGTTCCAACGAATAAGGCACGGCGTAGGCTTGCTTGCTACATAACGACCTTATTCGAGTACTTTGATTCATTGTTTCTTATTGTCAAGGCCAAAACCATAATTTTAGCCGAGTTTCTTAGAATTCACTAATTCTTAAAACGAGAGCCGAGGTAAGAGCTTTGGATAAATGGTATGGATAAATGTCGTTTCCTAGGTCTCACAACCAAGGGAAGGATATTAATCCATAAAGCAAACAAGCCCACCTCTTATAGTGCTCGAAGGGTCAAAGTCTCGTGATCCAAGAATAATGACTGACAAGGATACTTTTGGAAAGTCGAGCTGAGGACTTTAAACTCAGAACTACTTCTTTAAAACCCTTAGGATTTCTTTTTAGGATTTTAGGTTTTGTTTTCTTTGAGTCAAATAAGAGTAACGTGACATATGTTGAGGTTTTTTATTTTGCCGTGTTCCGATGGCCATTGGGCTAAGGATGTGCAAAACTTTTTTACTCAATATAGGCCACGTGAAATAGAGTTCCGTAGGAGAGTCAAGAAATTGCTAAAGAAAAGGAAATTTAGCAATCAATCTTAAGATGGAAGCATTAAGAGAGCTTGAGAATTACTGAAAATGTAACAGAGAATGATTGGTGCGAACAAGAACAATTTTGGTCAACTTCCAAAATCTTTTAGAATGGTGATCCAAGTGAAAATCCAAAGTGATGTGCAATTCATTCCGCAATTATCCTTATCTTTCCTTTACACTTTTTCACCTTCAAACTTTTCGATCCTCTCACCAATCGCCCGGAAGTTCACATTTCTAACCATTCTTTCATCGTCTCTCTTTCTTTCCATCTGTTTCACTCTCCCACCCAATCTCAATGCCTTAACCATTTTCAACCTACCCATAAACACAATTTCTTACCCACCCTTTATCTTTTCTTTCCAACCTTATGTGTATCTTTTTCTATACCCATCATACTCTCAACCTCCATTTTGTTTACAAAATACCTATGTGTTCTTGAAATTTGAAATATTGCTAAGCTTTAATGATTATCTTTTATCATTTTGATTTTCTGATCTAGTTGGGGTAAGTGTAGCTCGACCACTAGCTAGATTTTAAAGGTTTTTGGTTCGATCAAAGTACAACTTATCTTTCTACCGGCAGTTTTAAATTTCACACTTTTCCGTCTATTCCGGCATTTCTAGATGATAAGTTTTGTTCTGAACTATCACACCGATCCGACCTTGTTGATGACGGTTATGACTTTTACGTGATACATTGGGTTATTAGTAATTTTGAGGAGTAGCTACATCTCCTAAGTTGTTGATATCCAATGCAAGCGAGAAGTTTCTGCGTTAAGTATTTGATTTTATCTTTAGACAATAGGTCGCATTGAATCATTATACCTTACCAAGTTTCTCTTTTATCTTTGGAATGAATACATAGTGAGCCAGTCCACCTCGTGTTTTCCCACATGGGGTTATGCTTTTTGATCTTTGTCTTATCCACCGGTTTTTAGATGAAGACTACCATCTTTAGTTGCTTGTTTATTTTTCTTTCTATTTAGTATTTTTCTTTTTGGTTTCCACTTGTCATTGGTTGTATAGAATAAAGTGGCTTAAAGCTGTTTTTAGGTATTTATACCTCATTCGCCCACATTATTTTATAACATCCATAGACATGGTATTTTACTGATTTCGTGGAGTTTGTGCCTCTTATACAGGATGTGTCTATCTCTCCACGCCCGTCTTTGACATTTCCTCCGATATTGTTCCTTTACTTGAGAGCCGTTTCGTGAGCTAAGTCTTTATCTTAAATTCTCATTTATTTTTGTCATTGAGGACAATGCCATGTTTAAGTGGGGGTAGGAGACTTAGCTATGTTGTTATGATTAAAATTTGAATGAAGCGGTAGAAAAATTGAAAATTTGAAAATTTGAATAAATACCATATTATGTATCTCGTACCCTTAGAATTGTGAGTTCTAGCTAAGAATTGATAGGAAATAAACCAAGTTTCATGAGTACATGATCATTTTATACTTATGTTAAGTAAATTTAAGGATATTCATGCCTGATTTTGCAAGTAGTTATTTATTATTCAAATTACTCAATCAGTGAATCGAGAATACCCATCTAAATCATAATAATCAAGAATTATGTGTACATTGCATAGATGACTGGTTATGTAAACTTAGTGTCAATATCTATCTGCTGATGTATTCTGATATTCTTGCCAACAAAAGCGGAGTAATAAGCTTGAGACGTACCTGTGTTTTAGCAAAATGTTAAACACTGGGCTTGTAGTAACATTACCAAATTAGCCTCGCGCTTGTGGTAATATTCGATGCTATACATGATCTAAGATAGGGAGATACCTTAAAAAGCTTTCTTCCTTGAGATTAGTAGTATTTGAAGAAATATGAAGATATGAAAAAAATATTCAACTCTTTAAGAGGCTTTGAGTAGTACTCGGTCTCCAAGTCCAAAAACCCTATAGATACGCTCTTGCTTATTGCTCTAGTGCTTCAAAATTTAAAGGCTTGAGAAGTATGAATGCTGAGGTTGGTAGGTTGAGATTACGAAGTTGGCATAAACTCTAATCTTGCCACAAATATATAAAACTAAATGCACATGCACACATCACTTCGATTCATAGTCAGTAGTGAATAATGGATATCTTATGAGCATGACTAGTATGAGTTGACTTGAGCTTCTTGTGTAAGTATGATTTGACCATAGAAAATGTTGTCTTGGGAATGACTTATTGATGCTTTGTTCGACGATCAAAGTCTAAGTGGGGGGTAGTTGATGACGGTCAAATTATACCCGTAAAAGTCATCAACGTTGGCCTTAAATCGAGATTAATAATATATATTTCATATTAAATCACTTGTTTATATTTATTATTTAATGTTATGTGATTTATATTATGTAAATTGGTATTTAGCCGTTTTCATTATTAAACGCCGATTTATTGTGCGATAAATGTTTATTTTGTAGATCACAACAAATCGGGAGGATAAATGTCATTCAATCAAAAGATCTCAAGATAATAAGGAAGAAAATCGGAGCATTAATCAAGAGATAAATTAGAGAAATCAGATCAACATGCAAGCGTGGAGTGGGGAACAAGATAGACGAAGAAAACGTGTTAAATATGCCAAGTTTAGGTTCGGTCGACCGAGCCTGATGCTTCGGTCGACCGAGTGTCACCTCTCGGTTGACCGAGCCTCTGGTCAGGGGCGGTTTCTGACTTTAATCGTGTTTATCCTCTAGATCCTTCCTAAGTCGGCCGAAACTCCTATATAAGCAACAGCTATGAGCAATTGTAAAACACACCTTTCATACTTTAAAATATAATTCTACTTTGATATTTTAATACAATGTAGCATAAGTAGATTGAAGGTTTCCGACAATTTAAAGGTCATGAGTTATGTAAGCCTTTACTTTACTGCTTCTTTCTTTTAAGTAATTAATCCCTCCCAATTATGCTTTATCGTTTGAGTTAGTTAATTCATAGCTAGATGATGTAGATCTAGGCTATGACGTTAGGGATGTGGCGATACCTTGTCTATGGGGATCCCATAACCTCGTCATATGTTAACATCTATTCATGAATCTGTTTGGTTTAATTAATGTGTATCTAAGTAGTTTATATGATTTCTTTACGAGTTTTACGCTTAACTGCTTACGTATGATGAAACGCCGAGAGATACGTTCGGGGATGTAAATCGGGAGTTAAGCACTTTCGGGTGACCGAATGAGTTCACTCGGTCGACCGAGCCCACCTATTCGGTCGACCGAGCCTGTTTTCATCCGTTAAATAGCCACGTCTTTATGGTTAGGTTAACTTAATAGAATTTATCATCTCGTTAGGTATGGCCACGGCTCGTTGCTCGTCGATTTTAATTAGCGTCACGATTAGGAAATACCAATATAGGGCTCTAGGTCGGCTCATGAATGATCTTCCGGGGCTTTCAAATGAGATCTAGGTAGGTTTTGTATTAGGAATTGACGTCACCTAGTTATCGTGGTTCGTAAACTAGCATGAGACCTAAAAGGTAATTGTTAGTTGGACGAGGGCTTGAGCGATCGTTTAGGAAGTACGCCTAACCAAAGGAATGTTGCCTGGACGAGGTGTACGGTTAATATCGGCATCCTTAGAGTCGTAGCGTGTGAGTTATATGAGATGGAGGCACCAAAAAAGCGAAGTCACGTAACAATATCACGGTGATCTAGTGACCTACCGGTGCTAAGTCAAGTTAAAGAGGATGACTCCGTAGCCAATCTAAGATAGATACAAGCGGATTGACGGTTAATAAGTTCGATTTATTATATAAATTATCTAGGTCCAAACGATAAAGACTATAATTGGGGAGGTTAATTACGTTGTGTCGAGTCGTGTCTTTACTTTTCTTGTCTTATGTTGGTCGTAGACCGCCTCTATGTCCTTGACATGTTTAATTAATTGTTTGTATATAAGATGATCCACAATTGGTTCCCTGTGGGATCGACCTTGATTCACTATAGCTATACTACGATGGGCCTAGTCCTCTTGCTAGTATTTGTTTATGGTGGTCAAGTATATTATAACCTGATTGACCACGTCATCAAGAGTTCGAGTGAACATAAGGAAGATATAGAGATGCACCAAAAATGGTTAAAGATCTGAGAGACTGAGCCCAGCAGGTGTAATCCCATGGTGTACAAGTTTTTTGGAAATAAAATTTATGTTTTGATGATAATTCATCTTATTTGTTTAAAGTATTATCTTAATCCCATTGATGAAGTGCTGAAGCCAGCTGTTATAGTGAAAAGCTAAAAGATGTCTAGAACTGAATGTATAAGTTTTACTAGAGTCTGATATTTGTATAGGTTACATCAGACAAGCAATCGTAATAGTTAGTGTGTCGTAAATCGGCGGAAATCATTTAAAAATCGGAAATCATCAAGACAAGCAAATCGACTCGAATACACCTACACATGGAATCAAGAAGGTAAGTTCATTTGAGTTCTGACTCGGTTGACTTATCTAGAAAATCGAAGAACCGAGGACACAGATTCGATTATTGAAGATTGAAGAATTGAGGCTCAAACTCGATTATGAAGATTACAAGTCGAGACTGTAAAATTAGACTTCAGGCAAGATTGTGGTGACTTGAAATGACTTTATAGATCTTGTATGAAGGCCTAAGAATCATAAGGACAATGAATTCTTAGATGATAATAAGTCATGGTGTACTCGATTAATTCAATGATAATCGATGAAAAACCGAGTACTTGATATTTGAAGAAGAGTAAAATCTCGATTAATGCTCCAAGTCGATTAGAAGCCCGACAAGTGAAAAACTTCGATTTTATATGTCACCATCCAACAAATCGAAAGTACAATCGACGTTGTAAAGGAAGCAATTTCATTGGATGATTCTTCGACACAAAGAGAACGGTCGTAAAATATAGCCGTTACAAAAAGAGAGCGTTGATACAATCCGAATTTAAGCCGGATGAACGTTGGATCTCACACTATAAATAGAAGACTTTGCACCAAGGATAAACATATATAGAATACACAAGAATCAACGAGCAATTTTGTGCATTAGTCTCTTTTATTCGAATTGCTATCATCCCTGAACTATAACAATATCATATCTAGTATTTCTTCAAGTGTTCAAGCTACAAAGAAATTATCAAGAATCCAACACTTGAAGAACCACAAACAAGAATCAATTTATTGATTCTCACCCCAACTTTGATTCTACATCAAAGGTTTTAGATCGTGAAGCAAACCAGAAGGTTTCGCCAAGGACAATTGTGACAAGCGATCGGGTAGACTGTGTTTGTGGTAGTAGTGGTGAAGAGGCAATCCTACCTCTAAGGACCGATGGTTCAAGCATTTGAAGAGCAACAATTCTACCTGCTCTTCAACCGCTTAGATAATGAAGCTAGGGATTAGCCAAGGACTATTTTTAGGACTTTTTGTAACAGATTCACCTCAAGAAGTTCTAGTGGAATTTTCCTCCGCACTACGAGGGAAGAGAGGATTGACAGGATTACACCACCTGAACCTCTATAACATCCGCCTTATTTACTTTATGCATTTATTTATTTATTCAAAGATTTACTTACACATTTTGATACTTGATTGTTATACACTCACGATTCTGGCGACATTCATCGAATTCAGATTCCACGACCTCGACTTTCGTAAAAGAATAACAAGATCAAGAAAAAGGCTAAAACTATATCCGCTGCCGGTTGACTCAGTTTCAGCTTAAGTCAGTTTGACTTAATCTCAGCTTTGTCAGCTTAACTCCACACAAGTTATAACTGACTTTAAGTTGTTTAAAATCCAGTTTTAGGGACAAGTTTATTCACCCCCCCTCTAAACTTGTGTTAGCCTTTCTAAGGGACCGACAATTGGTATCGGAGCAGTGTTACTTTAACAAGATATCATTTGCTCTATATCTCCTCTAGTTGTTCTTATTTGAAAGCTCAGTTTTTCAATTAATCTACTATCAGTCTTCACTCACTCACAATGGATAACAATCAATATGCGAGACAAATGCTTATGTGCAACATGGACAGATTTGACGAATATAAACGTTGTATGCAGGCTTTTCTAGCAGCTACTCATGATGAGATGATGGATGTACTCACTGATGGACCAATCCAGATCACCTACATGCAAACTGAAGGTGAAAGACAAATTCGTGTTCCAAAGCCCAAAGCCGAATGGACTAGTGATGATCGCAAGCGAAATAATCTCAACAATGTTGCGATGGACTTTATCCTCAGAACTCTTGACAGCAACATGTACTTGAAGGTGAAAGAATGCACAACTGCCAAGGAAATGTGGGACAAACTTCAGTTAGTTTGTGAAGGAACAGATTCAATCAAGGAAAATAAAATTTCTGTTGCAAAACAAAAGTTTGAGAATTTCAAGATGAAATCTGGAGGAACCATTGACCAAATGGAGACAAGATTCAGTGCTATCATGGATGAACTAGATCTACGTAAGACTGAATACTCAAAGAAAGTTATCAACACAAGAATCTTGAAGGCATTACCAATGTGCTGGAACATGAAGGTCACTGCCATGGAAGAATCAAGAAGACTTGATGTAGAGGATTCATTCAAGATCTTTTCAGATTTGAAAGCTTATGAATTCAGTGAATATTTCACAAGCACAGCTGCGATAATCAAAGCTCTGGAAGATCCAAAGACCACAGCACTTGCAGCAGCATCAAATGACATTCAAGAAAACTCATCTAGCAATCTTCATGAATTGGATGAGATGGAAGAACAAATGGCTCTAATGATGAACAGAATTCGAAGAATGAAGAGTGGACACCCAGTCACTCAAAAGTTCATCAAAAGGACTCCTGAGAAAAGAAAAGACGATGAATATCTCTGTTTCAACTGCAAGAAGCCAGGACATTTTAAAGCTGAATGTCCAGAACTGACCAAAAAGACTCCACCAAGAAGAATTGGTAGAAGAGCACTCCTTGCTGGAGATGAATCAGATTATGAAGCTGGTACTGAAAGACTATCAGATGACACAGCTTTAATGGCACACATGAAAGATCCAAATGAGGTATGTGAAACAAACTCTAAATACTCTTCAGCTCAGATTTCCATGATAAATACATGTTCTTCGACTGCTGACTCCAATCCAAAAAATCTAGAATTAGAAGAGACGCTTGACGAATTGATGAATCAGCTAGTAACTATTCAAGCTGGTTATGAATCAATTAAAGTTTAAAAGGAAAGTCTAATTCTTGAATTTGAAAGATCAAGTCTGAATCAAAATGTTGAAATCGACTAAAGCGATCTGAAAAGATTCAACATCGATCATCGCACGCGACAGAAGAATCGAATCGTTTGCTCAATCAAGTTCAATTACTGGATTCAAATCAGGAAAACCATATGGAGACAAAACTGGTTTAGGATTTGATACATAGCAATCTTCCAAGAATAGAACTAGCAAAGCTGCTGGACCTAGTACCAAAACTAGTATTAAGTTCGTAGCTGAGCAACTTCCACAAACTGAGAAAATTGCTGAACCAGTAAAGCCAGTATCACACAGGATAAATCAGTTTTCTAAGAAAACAACTGTATCTACCAATAAAGGTAAATCAAATGGTAGATCAGCTGTATCCAATGAAAGCCGAAACAACAAATCAACTGCCAGATCCACAAAAAGCAATCAAGTCAGGAACCAGAAAAATTACAATCAAGGCAAATCCAAGAATGTCAATCATTCAAAGATTCACACATTCAGGGGGAAAGAAAGACTATATCCCACTGATGATGATTGGAATTTTACTGAATTTGTTAATAAAACTGATAATGACAATCATTTCAGACCGAAAACTTATCACAAGTTTCAGTCCAAAACTCAGCAGAGGACTAATCTTAGCTCTCAGCATAAATCATAGTACAAAGGTCAGTTCAGACCTCAGTACAGAAGGAATGATGGTTATCATTCAAGCTTTAATAACAAAAAGCATGATGGAAACAAATTTCATTCAAAAGATCTGAGAGATCATATAAATAAGACACAATCCAAACATAGATACTATGGGAGTGTGGCTTACATAAATGAAAACAAGCGCAACAATATCCGAAGAATCCCAAAAGGATATATTCCCAGAGATGTACTGACAACTGACCCCCATGGACCCAAACTGAATTGGGTACCTAAAAACTTTTAATTTTTATTGCAGAATATTTGGTACTTTGACAGTGGTTGCTCTAGACATATGAAAAAGAGCAAGGACTGTCTCAGTAATTTTATTGCAAAAGATGGACCAAAAGTCAATTTTGGAAGTAAAGATAAACCTGGTTACACCTGAGGTTATGGCACCTTAATCAGAAATAGACTTACAATCAAGAATGTATCTTATGTAGAAGGACTACACTACAATCTACTCAGCACCAGTCAATTTTGTGATATGGGATACAAAGTTACTTTTGACAAAGAATTCCGCGTTGTCATCAGCGAATCAGCTTATCAAGTTGTTCTAGCCGGAAGAAGAAAAGAAAATATGTATGTAGTAGATTGGACAACTGCCGTTGCTGAAACTTGTTTACTTGTGCATACCAAATCAGAGATCAGTTGGCTATGGCACAAGAAACTGAGTCATCTTAACTTTGATGACATTAACACACTTGTTAAGAAGCAGCTAGTCATTGGACTACCAGAGATCTCATACAAAAAGGACAGTTTGTGTGACGCATGTCAACAAGGAAAACAAACAAAAGCAAGTTTCAAGACCAAGTCTCAGCATTCAACAACCAGACATCTAGAATTGCTACGCATGGATTTATTTGGACCTATTACACCAATTAGTATCAGTGGAAAGAAGTATACATTGGTGGTAGTAGATGATTTTTCAAGATATACTTGGGTAATCTTTCTAACCAAGAAAAGTGAAACCAAGAAAATACTGACAGAACTACTCAAGAGACTTCAGAATCAGAAAGGAGTTTCAGTTGTGAAGATAAGATCAGATAAAGGAACTGAATTCCTCAATAGTGTGATTATTGAATATTGTGAAGAAAATGGTGTTTTACACCAACTTGCTGCCACAGGAACACCTCTACAGAATGGTGTAGCTGAAAGAAAAAACAGAACACTCAAAGAAGCAGGCAGGACTATGATCTGTGAAGCTAAACTACCGGAAAGATATTGGGCAGAAGCAGTTAACACAACTTGTTACACTCAGAACAGAGCTCGCATGATTAAGAGACATGAGAAGACTCCTTATGAAATTTGGAATGGAAGAAAACCAAATGTTTCATACTTTCATGCTTTTGGAAGCAAACGTTTCATACACAATAATGGAAAAGATCAACTTCACATTTTTCAGCCCAAAGCTGATGAAGGAATTTTTCTAGGATATTCAAGTGTCAGCAAAGCTTTTAGAGTATTAAATAAAAGGACACTCAAACATAAAGAATCAATACATGTAGTATTTGATGAACCAAACTTCCTGGTGAAACAATCGAAGACCGACAAGAACCGCTTCTCGGTCTCGATTTACGATCCACGCCAGTAAACCGATTTCGATTGACATTGGAAGATTACAAATTTCGAATGTTCAGATCAAGATCGATCCTCGATTTCTAATTGCTCAACAACCTGAACAACTTCATTCAGATTCGATTGAACAAGTTCAAGAACCGATTTTGAAGAATCAGGTTGAACAAAATGCAAATCGAGTTGATACAAACTCACACACATCAATGGATGAAAGATCACCTCAAGAACAAGTTATTGGTGATACTCAGCCGAGTTCGAACAAGACATCAACTAGATGCTATGATTGCATGCTTTCTATCTCAATCAGAACCTAAAGAAATTGAAGAAGCCTTGAAAGATCCAGATTGGATATTAGCTATGCAAGAAGAGCTCAATGAATTCGAGAGAAATCAAGTATGGGAATTGGTAGATAGACCAGTTCATGTCAATATCATTGGAACCAAATGGGTTTTCAGAAACAAACTTGATGAAGATGGGAATATCATCAGAAACAAAGCTAGACTTGTAGCCAAAGGATACTCTCAAGCAGAAGGAATAGACTTTGATGAAACTTATGCACCAGTTGCAAGATTAGAAGCAATCAGATTATTTCTTGCCTTTGCAGCTCACAAGAAATTCAAAGTTTATCAGATGGATGTTAAAAGCGCATTCCTGAATGGAATTCTTGAAGAAGAAGTATATGTTCAACAACCACCCGGATTTGAAATCAAAGATCAAGCAGATAAAGTTTTCAGACTAAGGAAAGCTCTTTATGGACTTAAACAAGCACCAAGAGCTTGGTATGAAACTCTATCTCGCCAGTGGATAATGGATTTATCAAAGGAACAATCGACAAAACATTATTCAGGATGAAGAATGGAGAAGATACTCTACTTGTTCAAATTTATGTTGATGATATCATTTTTGGATCAGAAAATGAACAGTTATGTGAGAAATTTCCAAGTTTGATGAAGAGCAAATTTTAGATGAGTATGACGGGAGAATTAAATTACTTCCTAGGATTGAAAGTAAAACAGTTAGATGATGGAATTTTTATTCACCAAACCAAATATACAAGGGAAGTTATCAAAAAGTTTGGTATGGAGAAATCTACTGGAATTTCTACACCAATGGGGACCAACATCAGGCTTGATGAAGACAAAGAAGGCAAAGATGTTGATCAAACACTTTACAGAAGGATGATTGGAAGCTTACTCTATCTTACAGCAAGTAGGCCAGATATATCTTTCACTGTCGGTGTATGTGCAAGATTTCAGTCAAAACCAAAGGAAAGTCATCTCACAGTTGTGAAAAGAGCTTTGAAATATCCGAAAGACACAGATGGAGTTGGAATTTGGTATTCAAAAGAAGGAGAATTCAAGTGATTTCTTATTCAGATTCATTATCTTTGATGCAAAGTGGATGAAAAAGCACATCGAGGCACATGTCGGTTACTAGAAATAGACTTGTGTCATGTTTTAGCAAGAAGCAAAAATCAATCTCAACTTCTACACCGTGAAAATTTGATATATCGCACCGGAAGTTGTTGTGCTCAAGTTTTATGGATTAGACAACAATTAAGAGACTATGGGATAGAAGAAGGAACAATTCCCATAATGTGTGATAACACCAAAGGCAATTGCAATTATCGACAATCCAGTTCTACACTCAAGGACAAAGCACATTGATGTACATCACCACTTTATAAGAGATCATGCAGAGAAGAAGGATATAACAGTTCTTTATGTACCTACTGAAGATTAGTTGGCAGATATCTTTACAAAGCCATTGGACAAAGAAAGATTTGCCAAATTAAGAACTGAGTTGGGAATAATCAAAGTCAGTTAAATCAGTTAAGCAAGAGATTCGTCAAGGGGAGTAATCTTTGTTATGTTGGGTGCGCTCACTTAAAAGACTAATCATTGACATCAACAATCTCAAACTGATTAACTGAAACTGAAAATTTGATGGAACTGAATTATCTCTAAAACTGACCCTCAACATCGCCATTCATTCGATCAAATTTAGTCAAAGGTTGATATGGTAAAATCCTCAACGGTTATGTCGCATTAAATTACCGTAGTTCTTTTTGTCAGAATTTCACGTGTACACCCCACGATTGTCAGAACAGTACAAGCATCGGTTACCAAAACCATCATGGAAATTGAAAAGTTGTACTACTCAACCGCCAGAATATCCTACCTATTTATTCAACCTCCATTCACATTATCTTCATTCAAAATTCAAACTGTTCATCTCTTTCCAGAAAGCAAAACAGACTCTTTGCAACCCTTTCTCTCAAAATCAAATTTTTGTGTTCACACTCAATATGGCCACTTCAGATAGTTCGAAAGAAAAACGATTGATCACAGAGTTGGATGAACTAACACTTGAAATGTATGATGGTATGTGTCAAAACACTCTGTTAGCCAGCTGGGTACATGATAAAATCGAGAAACTACCCGGATTGAGGAACATCTTAGAAGTTCAGTTCAAAGAAAAACGGGATGTGGAAGGCATTTTGCAATTTTGGCAATATATGCGATTAGTAAGAGACTCATTGATAACTACAGTACGTGGAGATCGCATTGTTCTCAATGAAAGAGTCATGAGGTCGCTCTTTGGCTTCGCAAATACAACAGCAAACTTCAACAGATTTAGCCACTCAACCATTGAAAAGAGAGGCTTTTCTTGAGATGCTTCCCTTTTCTCCGAACCAATCGAACCAGGTATTCATGTCGACAAAATCAAACCGAGAATTTGGAAACCTCAAAGATGGCTCAAAGAAACACGTCATTGGGAAATCCAAAGGGTTAATATACTATCGTAAGAGAATATCTATCTCATGAATATAACCAGGATGGAATAGAATTGAATTGGGCAGCTATGTTGTAAATCGAGTTCAAGAAACAACATTTAGTGAATTAGGCAGTGAGAAAAGAGCTCAAGCTGAAGGACAAGTAACTGATGGCAGATTCCGACTGAAGAAGACTCTTAGTGGAATCATTCAGTTTTACTTAGAAAGAATTAAGGAAAGGAAGCAAGCAAGGCAAAATGCAACTTCAAAGGAAATCGCAGAAACAACTTCCCAACCTGAAGCAAGTCAGAAAATTGTGTCTCAGCCGGAAGCTGTACACAAAGGGACCAAGCGAAAAGCTGAATCAGCAGAAGCAAGATCAGTTGTAAGATGTTTGTACCCAAAAATCTCAAGTGAAAAAGCACCAACTGAGGGGGAACAACAACATCAACTGAGTACTGAAGGTACACAAGAAAATGTCACTACTGACCATACTTCTCGATTCTGAGCGAATCGGTTCGAGAATCAAAGACAAGTCTTGAAGTGACAAAATCATCAAGTCGATGAAAATGAAACTTCAACCAGAAGATGTTTGAGATATCGGTTTATAGAATGAAGAGAAATTACTCTTAGAGAAATTGGAAGTTAGAGACCTTTACTCTCTGTTTCCTATTTCGAATTTCTTGACAAGCTGCTTCAAAAGATTTACCGAACTAGCAAAAGAAGAGGATCGCACACATCATCTAAAGACAGCTTCAAAGAAAAGGATGATGATGACCATGATAAGTCAAGAAAAGATGTTTGATGAGACTATAGTTTTGCAAATGTAAAACTCAACCTCAACCTCTAGCAACGTAAATCGTGTACGCAAAGAAGAATTGCCAGTTAGAGATCAGACAACTGACAATCATCAAGCAGCTGATGGAATTGATAATCGGCAACTAATAATTACTGATGATAATACTCAGGTTAAGGATCAAATAGAAGATCCATATGATCCTTCTGACATCCTCACAAAGGATGAATTGGCAAAAGTTCATGAAAACTTGAAAATTGTACTCAGTCAGAGAGATACACAAAATATCCTTTTATCAAACATCTCTGGATACCTTGATTATAGAACTAGAACTGATGTTTCAGTTCATGCAAGATTAGAGATGATCCACAAATCAAGCTCAAGTTCTACTTCAGAAATTGTGTTACTCAAACAACAACTCGAAGACTCAACTGCAGTAGATAGGGAAACTCATGCCCAGGCGCATTGGCATATGAATCAGCATATCTACGGGTTAGAAACTCAGCTTAAAGAAGTACTTGCTTCTCAGCGACAAATCTCAGAAGATCAAAAAGCAACCTGATCGGGGTCAATGAGGTTATAATATACTTGACCACCATAAACCAATACTAGCAAGAGGACTAGGCCCATCGTAGTACATCTATAGTGAATCAAGGTCGATCCCACAGGGAACCAATTGTGGATCATCTTATATACAAACAATTAATTAAACATGTCAAGGACATAAAGGCGGTCTGCGACCAACATAAGACAAGAAAGGTAAAGACACGACTCGACACAACGTAATTAACCTCCCCAATTATAGTCTTTATCGTTTGGACCTAGATAATTTATATAATAAACTCGAACTTATTAATCACAATCCGCTTGTATCTATCTTATATTGGCTACGGGAGTCATCCTCTTTAACTTGACGTAGCACCGGTAGTCACTAGATCACCGTGATATTGTTACGTGACTTCGCTTTTAAGTGCCTCCATCTCATATAACTCACACGCTTACGACTCTAAGGATGCCGATATTGACCGTATACCTCGCTCAGGCAACATTCCTATGGTTAGGCGTATTTCCTAAACGATCACTCAAGCTCTCGTCCAACTAGCAATTACCAAGTTATAGTCTCATGCTAATCTACGACGTATGCATAATCAGGTGCTAGCAATCCCCAAATATAAACCTACCTAGATAACGCTGAACGTCCGTGAAGAGCAATTCATAAGCCTACCTAAGAGTTTTATATTGGTATTTCCTTTTTACACGTTTTAATTAAACTAAGCGAGTAACGTAGCCATAGCCATATCTACCGAGATAATAAACTCAACTAGGCTAAACCTACCATAAAGACGCGTGGCGTAAATAATCGATGAAACAGGCTCGGTTGACCGAGTGTAAGGCCTCGATCGACCGAATGACACCTTTCGGTCACCCGAACGATTTCAACCTGAATACATCTTAGAATATATCTCTCGGCGTTTCATCATACGAGCAGATTAAACAATGAATTCGCACAAGATTCATATAAACTAACATAGCTACGCATTAATTAAATCAAGCGATTCATGAATAAATACTAAGTGTATGACGTAGGTTATGGGATCCCCATAGACAAGGAGTCGCCACATCCCTAACGTCATAGCCTAGATCTACATCATCTAGCTATGATTAACTAATTCAAACGATAAAGCATAATTGGGAGGGATTAATTACTTCAAATAAAAGAAACAGAAAATAAGGGCTTACATATTTGCAGCCTCCAAATTCTGAAAAACCTTCAAATTATTTATGCTACATTGTATCAAGTTGTATTATGAATTATATGATGAATGAAAGAATGAAGGGATGGATTACAATTTCTCGTAGCTGTTGCTTATATAGGAGTTTCTGCCGACTTATGAAGGATCTAGAAGGTAGATACGAAAAAATCCGATAACCGACCGAAAATCCCAACTCGGTCAACCGAAGCTCCCCACTCGGTCGACCGAAGCTATAGGCTCGGTCGACCGAACCTAACTTTGCACATGTTAATCGTTTTTCTCGTCTATCTTGCTCCCCACTGCACGCTTGCGTGTTGATCTGATTAATCTTTCATTTAATGCTCCGATTTTCTTCCTCTATTATCTTGAGACCATTGATTGAATGACATTAATCCTCTCGATTTGTTGTGATCTGCAAAATAAACATTTATAGCACAATAAATCGGCCTTTTAATAATAAAAACAGTTAAATACCCAATATTAATAATCACTTAACATTAAATAATAAATATAAACGAGTGATTTAATATGAAATATACATTATTAATCTCGATTTAAGGTCAATGTTGATGACTTTTACGGGTATAATTTGACCGTCATCAACTACTCCCCACTTAGACTTTGATCGTCCCGAACAAAGCATCAATAAGTCATTCCCCAAGACAACGTTTTCTATGGTCAAATCATACTTACACAAGAAACTCAAGTCAACTCATACTAGTCATGCTCATAAGATATCCATTATTCACTACTTACTATGAATCGAAGTGATGTGTGCATGTGCATTTAGTTTTATATATTCGTGGCAAGATTAGAGTTTATGCTAACTTCGCAATCTCGACCAACCTCAGCATACATACTTCTTATGCCTCGCAATGGTTAGAGCACTAGAGCAATAAGCAAGAGCGTATCTATAGGGATTTTGGACTTGGAGACCGAGTACTACTCAAAGCCTCTTAAAAGTTGAATTTTTTTCAATTCTTCATATTTTTCAAATACTATCAATCTCAAGGAAGAAAACTTTTTAGAGTATCCCCCTATCTTAGATCATGTATAGCATCGAATATTACCACAAGCGCGGGGCTACTTTGGTAATGTCACTACAAGCCCAGTGTCTAACATTTTGCTAAAACACAGGTACGTCTCAAGCTTATTACTCTGCTTTAATGGCTAAAAGATAAGAATGCTTCAGCAGATAGATATTGATATTAAGTTCACATAACCAATCACATAATTTCTTCAGTTATTATGATTTGCGCGGTATGCTCGATTCACATATTGAGTAATTGAATAATAAATAACTACTTGCAAAAACGGGCATGAATATCCTTAAATTTACTTAACATAAGTATAAAATGATCACGTACTCATGAAACTTGGTTTATTTCCTATCAATTCTTAGCTAGGAGCTCACAATTCTAAGGGTACGAGATAAATAATATGGTATGTATTCAAATTTTCAATTTTTCAATTTTTCTACAGTTTCATTCAAATTTCAATCATAACATAACATAGCTAAGTCTCCTACCCCCCACTTAATCGTTTTTCTCGTCTATCTTGCTCCCCACTGCATGCTTGCATGTTGATCTGATTAATCTTTCATTTAATGCTCCGATTTTCTTCCTCTATTATCTTGAGACCATTGATTGAATGACATTAATCCTCTCGATTTGCTGTGATCTGCAAAATAAACATTTATAGCACAATAAATCGGCCTTTTAATAATAAAAACAGTTAAATACCCAATATCATATTAATAATCACTTAACATTAAATAATAAATATAAACGAGTGATTTAATATGAAATATACATTATTAATCTCGATTTAAGGTCAATGTTGATGACTTTTACGGGTATAATTTGACCGTCATCACAACCCATGCCCTGGTAGATCAGTTATATGATGCCAAAAAGGGGGAAGCTGAAGAAGAAAAGCTGAAGTTACTTGGAGAAATGAAGCAACTTGAAGAAGAATTACAAAGATACAGATCAGATCCTAAATTTTTGAAGAAAGAGTTAACTGATGATCAACTTATTGAAATATTTAGTCAACCTGGAGACAGAAGAGTTACTCTTACAAAGGATCTGTGGACGCAGTTTATCAAAGATAACAATCCTATCAAAGGCAAATACAGGGGACAAGACAATCAAGAATCCTCTGAACTACTTTTTATCCGATTTATTCTCAAAGCGTAAAATGGCACAATATAAGAAGAATCGAGAGGATTGATGATAAATCAAGATTAAAGACAAGACTGAGCAGATGAAAGCTGATCTAGTAGAATTTGAAAATTACTACTTGAAAGAATCAGACTTACCCAAGCTAATTCAATGGAAAAGATGGAAAGAAGGTAGTCAAGTTGACTACAACAAGACTTTCTCAAAGGAAGACTCCAAGCTAGAAGAAGATTTTCGATTGTATGACAAAGCAAGGAAATATGACTCAGTCATGGAAAAAGCTAAGAAGAAGCTTAGCCTTTAATCACAGTTATTTGAACAAAATTGTACTTCCAGTTTTTGCTCATTCTAATGAAAACCAGTTTTCCAGTTTTACATTGTTTTGATCTTTAAGCTTTTCTTTTAGGGAGAGTTTTGGCATCATCAAAAAGGGAAAATTGTTGGAAATAAAATTTATGTTTTGATGATAATTCATCTTATTTGTTTAAAGTATTATCTTAATCCATTGATGAAGTGCTGAAGCCAGCTGTTATAGTGAAAAGCTAAAAGATGTCTAGAACTGAATGTATAAGTTTTACTAGAGTCTGATATTTGTATAGGTTACATCAGACAAGCACTGTAATAGTTAGTGTGTCGTAAAACTGAAAACTGGAAATCATCAAGACAAGCAAACTGACTCAGAATACACCTACATGGAACTTAAGAAGGTAAGTTTGCTGAGAGTTACAGACTCGGTTGACTTATCTAGAAAATCGAAGAACTGAGGGACACAGACTCAGTTATTGAAGATTGAAGAACTGAGGGCTCAAACTCAGTTATGAAGATTACAAGTCGAGACTGTAAAGTTAAACTTCAGGCAAGATTGTGGTGACCTGAAATGACTTTATAGATCTTGTATGAAGACCTAAGAATCATAAGGACAATGAATTCTTAGATGATAATAAGTCATGGTGTACTCTGATTAAGTCAATGATAATCAGATAAAAAAACGAGTACTTGATATTTGAAGAAGAGTAAAATCTCAGCTAATGCTCCAAGTCGCTTAGAAACTGACAAGTGAAAAACTCAGTATAAAACTGATAAGGAAACTCGCTTTTATATGTCACCATCCAACAAACTCGAAAGTACAATCGAACGCGTTGTAAAGGAAGCAATTTCATTGGATGAGTTCTCGACACAATATAACGGTCGAAAAATATAGCCGTTACAAAGAGATGTTGATACAATCCGAATTTAAGCCAGATGAACGTTGGATCTCACACTATAAATAGAAGACTTTGCACCAAGGATAAACATATATAGAATACACAAGAATCAACGAGCAATTTTGTGCATTAGTCTCTTTTATTCGAATTGCTATCATCCCTGAACTATAACAAGATCATATCTAGTATTTCTTCAAGTGTTCAAGCTACAAAGAAATTATCAAGAATCCAACACTTTGAAGAACCACAAACAAGAACCAATTTATTGATTCTCACCCAACTTTGATTCTACATCAAAGGTTTTAGATCGTGAAGCAAACCAGAAGGTTTCGCCAAGGACAGGTTGTGACAAGCGAATGGGTAGACTGTGTTTGTGGTAGTAGTGGTGAAGAGGCAATCCTACCTCTAAGGACCAAAGTGGTTCAAGCATTTGAAGAGCATCAATTCTACCTGCTTCTACAACCTGCTTAGATAGTGAAGCTAGTGGATTAGCCAAGGACTATTGTTTAGGACTTTTTGTAACAAACTCACCTCAAGAAGTTCTAGTGGAATTTTCCTCCGCACTACAGGGGAAGAGAGGATTGACGAGATTACACCACCTGGAACCTCTATAACATCCGCCTTATTTACTTTACGCATTTATTTATTTATCCAAAGATTTACTTACAAGATTTTGATACTTGATTGTTATACACTCACACGCTCACAATCGACATTCATCGTAATTCAGATTCACAAAGACTCGACTTTAAGTAAAAGAATAACAAGATCAAGAAAAAGGCTAAAACTATATCCGCCGCCGGTTGACTCGATTTCGACACTTAAGTCGCTTTGACTTAATCTCAGCTTTGTCAGCTTAACTCCACACAAGTTATAACTGAACTTTAAGTTGTTTAAAATCCAGTTTTAGGGACAAGTTTATTCACCCCCCTTCTAAACTTGTGTTAGCCTATCCAAGGGACAAACAAAGTTAATACAAAGGAAGTTTCTAAGAAGCAAACACGAAAACACAACACCAAGAAGCAGACTATAGGTAAGGGCAATAGCGAGAATAAATATAGGGGCAAACTACAAAGCCACTGGAAGTGATTACCTAGCCACACCGATGAGGGAAAAGGAAAGAACAAGAAAGCAGTGTTGCCGGTCAGGGTCATCAAGTCAAAAAAAGGCCCACTCTCAAAGGTGAGAGCATTGCCACGTAAAACTCTTACAGACGTGTCAAATGATCCTAGGAAACCTACGATTACTTCAAAACATTATGACTCTGTGAAAATTATGCAAAGAGAGATCCATAATATTGCAAAAAAAGGTGGTGAGCACATCAAAGTCCATCCACGGACAAGGGTCAGACGACAAAGGACCATAACATAGAGATTGATCTTACGTGAGTAAACCCTGTATAAGATGTGAAGGTGGTGGAAGGCACCAACACCTTTACCCAGTCAAATATGAAGATTTTAGCATGGAATTGCAGGGGCTCGCTTCAAGAAGTTCTCACGCCATCTTAAGTCCTTGTTGACTCAATATAAGTTTGATGTGTTGTTCCTAAGGGCATCTCCAACGGTAGATGACCCGGTGTTATCCCCCTATTTTGGAGAAATGGTGCTGCTCCTGTTATAGCCGGAGTATCGTATGTGAAATAAATAAATAAACAGAAAATTAAGAACACTTTTTATTAATTTGAAATAAAATTATTACAATACTGTAATTGAAAAAGAAAGAGAAATGAAAGGATATCTCCAATTGAGGCGAGATGGAACTCTATCCTTTAGACAAATTTACTCCGGCTTGTACCCCGGTTTATGCAATTGTCTCCCAGGATTACTCAGTTACCTGTTCAGAAAGGAGGAACTTCAAATTCTGAACCACTTCGAACTCTGATGATGCCTAGAAAACTCTTCACTATGAATGCAGAAAAACTATTTTATGCAAGGGAATGTATGAATGCTCTTGTATTGCTTGAATACTTCTGTGTTTGTTCCATCTTGTGAGGACTTGTTTATATAGATGCTCAGATTGTAATGGAAGAGTCCCTGCAATTAATTTCATTTATTGCATAACTCCCACTACTTCCACTTTACTCCAAGTATTGATGATAACAGGTTCGAAGATGAAAGGTCTCAAAAGAAGATGAAAAGTCTCAGTTGACTGAGACATTCAGTCTGCTGAAGGTGCCTTGGCCGAACCCTCAGCTAACTTCTCCCCTGCTGATGCTGAGTTTCTTCCAGCCGACTCAGCCTCAGCCTCATCTCGAGCTTCAAGATCACCGATCGATGTCGAGTTGCCAAAGATCACCGACCGATGTTGAGTTGCCTCACCGAATGTCGGTTCGATCTTTGCCGCCGACTCGACCTCGAGATGAATGTCGGCTTCGATTCAGCCAACTCAGGCGTTTCATCTTACCACCCTGCTGACTTTGTCCAAAAAGATAATACTATCCCTCAGGCCCACGAAGGCCCAATTCCCCAAGCCCAAGCCCAAGCCCAAGGTCAAAGGGCACGGGCGGGCGGGCGGCGGCGTGCGCGCGCGTTTGGCAATTTTAGCAGAACATCGTCTGTCTAAAACCATTCTAAACTCTCTCCCTTTCTCTAGGAGCTTATACCAATCATCAACTATCATCATATAAATACATGACATTGGAACACTCATGTTCCAATGTGGGATAAAGTTTTACACTACTTTACTTCCCATATCTCACAACAACTTAAAGCGTTAATATCTCATTCACCCGTACTCGGAATTGAATGATTTAAAATCCTATTGTCAGTTTTAGTGTATGATGTTTGGTAAAGCTCACTTGCACTTTTTACTTTCTATTTTATCGTAAATATCCTTTCGTAGCCATAACCCTAACCTAAATGATATAACCGTGCAAGTCCTGCCCGATCGTACTAGACGACGATAGACCTTGATTAGTGGAGATGTTTACGACGTATAAGCCTATGGTGTAATCCTGGTATGTACACGTCTATAATCTAAACCGGTCATTGGTGATTAATGTCGAAGAAGCTATACACACACACACACATTCTTTTCTCGATACAAGGTAGAGCTCGAGTTTTATGCATTTATATCAATTACTTGTGTTTTATCATTTCAATAGTATAGACTTGATGTATGATAGCAATGTTGACTCCATCTTTATTTTTGAATCGCTCATTTTTGCTCGAGGGCGAGCAAACGCTAAGTAGGGGGTAGTTGATGAGAGTCAAATTGGCTATCATTTTCTATGTAATTATACCCCGTTTATACCTCGTTTTATATGTTTTCTGAGACATTTGGTTGTATTTTGATGTATTTACACCTTGGTTATCATTTCGGGACGTAGGACGTAAAGTCCGGGATTCTCGGTCTTTTTCGGTGTAATTTACTACACTCTCGGTCACCCTAGTGTCCTGCAGGGATTACGTGTGGTATTTGTATGATTAAGTACAGTTATTAGGTGTTCGAGAAGGTCGGAATGCGAGTTACGAGGATTGGAACGTGTGCCCGAAGCTTACACATTCAAACGGATCAAAACGCGGTGGTACTACAACCATACCTTCCACTGATCTGCATTTTGATCCACCTTAGAGGCATATTCTAGGCTGGACATATTCATGAAAGTTGTAGACAATTGAATCAGCTTTCCAACTCAACTTGAATCACTCGATTCGGAGGTCTACACACAAAGTTATGACCGATTTACTGAAGGAGTGTCAGCTAGGTGTGGCTTAGGATGTTGCTGATGGAATTTGTGAAGGAAATAATCTGACGGGCGGGCGCCCGTCACCACAGGTGGCTGCCCGCCGTCCAGATCTGAGAAAAAACACTTTAAACACCCCATTCGATCCAAATAAGAGAAGGACTGCTCCCCAACTCGTTTTTCTTCAGTTTTCTGCGTTTTTCTTCATATTTTTAGCTTAAATTAGGTTTAGAGGTATATTAGCTTAGATTAGTTGTAGATTGTTGTAATCCGGAGGATCTCAAAGATAGCTTGACGCGTTGTTGACGGGATTTCGTTCGGAGACTCGATTTTCTACGGCATAATATATTTGGTATTTTGTTTTCATCTTTTGTTCTTGTTTTTAATCTTGCTTTTGTTAACTTTTGATGTTGATTTCTTGTTATTTCTGAGTATAATGATTAGATAATTTCCCGATAGTCGAGATATGTGATAGCCTTCAAAATCGAACTCTTAGCTCGTTGATTGAAGTGTTTTGATGTTATGATTGTTAGATTCTCGGTGTTGTTAATGTTCTAGAACTTATTCTTAATGACTTTTGTTGAACTGATCACTCAATAATTGTGTCACACGTATCGTCTTTACATATGTATTTTGCGAGAGGGTACGAGAAAAAGGGTTATAGGATCACCGTGTAAAACCGACTGAGTTGTTCAGATTCGGTTTCGTGTGTGAGGTTATTATCGTTGTTAACGAGCGTCTCATAGAGCGTAGACCGTGTCGGGTCACTTGTTGAACTCGATATAGGAAGCTAGGTTGTTGAAATTGGCGCTTAGTTTCGGAAATAGGAGACGACATCCTTTAAAAATGCCAAGAACATTAAGGTATATCGAAATCACTTCCGGTTACGAGTTAAGGTTCGATAGTAGTCGAATGGATCATAGCTCGGCTATCTTGTTTTTCGTAGTTTTAAATCTTTCTTTTGTGTATATTTAGTTGTTAAAACCGGTGATTTGTCAGATTATCTTTGCTACTTAGCAAATAGACATAACAGTATCTTGTACAATCATCGATAAATGTTACAAAGTATTTTTTTACCGCCTCTCGATTGCACAAATTTTAAATCACACAAATTTGTATGAATTAATTCCAACGGTTCTGTGTTTCTTTCAACTGATGGAAACGGTGCCTTAGTCATTTTCGCTTCGACACATATTTGGCATTTTTCAGTTTCATTAAACTTTAAATTAGGTAATAAATCTAAATTCATCATTCTACAAATTGATTTATTATTTACATGTCCTAATCGATTATGCCATAAACAAGACGACTCAGTCAAGTAAGTAGAAGTAGATGCAACTTTATTAGCCTCATTGAGCACAACATTTTTAGGCATAATAGCCACTACATTAAGTTTGAACATCCCCTCGGTGAGATAACCTCTACCGACAAACACATCATTTTTTGTCAGAATGGCCTTATCAGAGCCAAACGCTATTTTGAACCCAGCCTTGCTCAACATAGCACCAGAAACTAGATTCCTCCTAATGTCAGGAACATGAAGAACATTGGTTAATGTCAGCTTCTTCCCAGAAGTCATCTTCAGAATCACATTGCATGTTCCCATAATGTATGAATGAGAAGAGTTTCCAATCCACAGTTTCTCACCATTTTCAGCCTTATAGGTTGAAAATATTGCCCGGTCAGCACATACATGTCTTGTGGCTCCAGTGTCCACAAACCATTGTCTTGGATTTCCACATAACTGCATTCTGTCATCACAACGCAGAACATGTCATCATCACCATCAGTTTCAGCCATATGTGCCCTAGGCTGAAATTGCTTCTTTCCTGATGTGATATATGATAAGCTTTATGATGAGGAGGCAGATCCGTTAGCATCCATGAAGAAGAGTGATCCATTGGTCATTAGAGATGGATCCTTGACAAGGCTCCAAAGGAAGAAAATGAGAGAAGCCTTGAATACCTTGCTTAAAGAAATCCATGAAGAGTATGGGCAGCCCAAAAGGAGTGATGAAGCTTCAATATTATACATTCACTACGATTTTGGGCTTAAGGAAAACGTCTAGTTGAAGGCCCATTCATGGGGCGCCTAGAAGTCCGCTTTAATCAGTCTTTTATTTCAGTTTTGTGTCAATAAAGGCTAGTTGGGCCTGAAGTAGGGTTTGGCAAAGCCCATATAGTGGGAGGCGCCTTTTTCCTTTATGTTTCTTTAGTTTTCATTAGTTTTTTTCGTCCCACATTGGAAGATGTGAACATTGAGTCAGTTTATGTAGCCTATATATAGACCAACACTATCTCTTTTATGGACAACATATATTTGAGTGAAATTTTATTATTTGATTAAGCTTGTCTTAATTGTGCACGTTTATGTGTGAGATTCTCTTGGATTAGAGGATCGCCCTTTTGAGAACTTATCAGTGTAACCGAGCATTACGTTGTGGCGTTCCAACCGTAGTCTTAGATTAAGATACGGATCATAGCTCTCATTGGTTACAATTCAGTTTCTTCCTGGGCAATACAAAGGATTTGATTCGTAAGGATCACGTCAGTTGGTATCGGAGCTCAGTAACTGAAGGTAATCAAATATACGTTTCCTTTAATTTTCGTTTTCGTTTTTTTCTTATCTTCAAAAAAAAAAACACGTCTTTCTTTTCTTTTTCGTTTTCTTTTCCGTTTTTTTTCTTGTTCTTGGCCGAATCAAACCCTAGGTTTTCACAACCCTAAAACAAAACCTTCAAATTTTCTTCAAACCTTCAAACCTTCTTCCTCGCAGCCCGGATAATATTGCTACAATACACACAAATCCGTTCGCAATCAGCCTACCTACGCCCTAAACATCCCCGGATAATAAGGTTGCAACACCCCCAAAACCGCAACCTTTCAACCCTAAACCCTATTTTCACACCGAGAACGATCAAGAACTCATCAAGTTTCATGCTTTCGTAATCAAGATCTACGTTCTTGAAATTACGAACCCTAGTTTGTGTTTAGTGGTTTCGTCAGTCGTTTATTTACTGTGCATATAATTTTGTAGGTTGTGTAATCATCCAAAAGGCATCCCAGCCTAGGCAAAAAAAAAAAAGAGTAAAATGGCGGGAAAATTATGCATAAATATTTTTTTGTTTTTGTAGTTTGTGTTGTGTCGTAGAGTTCTTGTGCAAAATTTGGTGTTACGAAAATTTTTGTGTTATAAAACCGAGTAAAATTGGCGGGAAAATTCTGCCAGAATTTTTTTTGTTTTTTTTGTAGCTTGTGTTGTGTCGTAGAGTTCTTGTGCAAAATTTGGTGTTACGAAAATTTTGGTGATCCGAACTCGTCCCAAACCGAACCCTAGCCTAGCCCTAGCCTAGATTCGTTTTGCTCGTTATTCTGATTCGTTTGTACAAGGGTGCTTTACTTTCCACAAGAGAGAGGGTGAGTGTAAACACGAGTGTATTGGTGAGGCTTGAATTGTCTATATTATGGCGGATGATAAGAGTGATGATGATAATGCATTGAGAGATGAGTATTTTGAAGGGAGATTGGCTACTCATGCCAAGGCCGTGAATGATGTGACTAATAATAAAATTGAGAGGTTTCGTGGGGAGATGGCTGATTAGCTGGCTGCAATAACGGCATCCATTCAAGCTTTGGCCACGCAATTAGCTGATCGTGATCGTGGCGGGCAAGCCGTTGGTCGTGGAGACCGAGGTGTTGTTGGTGCAGCGAATCCAGTTAGGCAACCAGTCCGTTTGCGCAATGTTCCGCAAGCCCAGAATCTGAATGATGATGCAATTGATAATGGTGTAGAGGATGATAACATTCCAGATAATAACATGACAAGGGTAAAGATGAAGCTTCCTAGTTTTACGGGATCCGGTAATGCTTCTGTGTATCTTGATTGGGAGAATAAGTGTTTACGACTAATTTTGTGGTTTATATCGAGTTATTCCGTAACAATATCTTCCGTGTTTTAGTGATTTTTATAGAAAATCACTTGCTAAATGGATAAATTGAGAGAATGGAGTTTGAAATGTTTAAAAGTGAAGAATCGAGTTGTTTACGTAGTTTTTATGTGTTTTTGTACGATTTTACACTTTGCTCGTGTTTACCATCTTGTAGGTATGCATGCATGGCATTGGAATGAGCTAAAAAAGAGATACTCAATTGGAGGTTTAAGTAGAAGAAGTAGGATGCAAGTCGGCTTGGGAAAGTAAATCAAGGCGTTCACTACCCGTCCCGTGGGCGGGCGTTTAGAGCTTTGGACCGGCGTCCGCAGAGAGGTTGATTCGGGAAGTTCGTGTTTTGAATGGACGAAGTCTATTGTTCCGTCCCACTGGACGGGCGTTATAATATTGGACGAAAGGTCCAAGAGGAAGAATTGGATTCAGAGTCTTATGATTTTTGCTGAACTGGCGTCTATTTTTGCATAGGACGGGCGTCCAAGAAGACTCGGCCCGACTCGATAAATTTTACACGCACCTGGACGGGCGTCTACCCTTTTGGACGGGAGTCCAACCGCCGACTTAACCCTAGCCGCCTCAAAATCTTATAAATACCATGCATATCAAACCCTAAAGGGCATCATACGCATTATTCATTCATTCAAAACCCTAGCAGCCGCATATCCAAAAGAGCAAACTCGAAGATGAACTCTTCCATCCCAACAATCATGATCACCAATATGATTGTTGGCTAAGCAATTCGCGGTGGGACAACGGAGGAAACCAATCAACAACCACACCAACTAGAGGATTTTTAGCTATATCTTAGTGAGTTAAATTTATGATTTTTCATCAATTGGATATTGTTATATTGTTTATGTTTTATTTGAATCGAGAGATCGATGGAACTATCTTTTTGATTGAATTTATATGAGAATATTGTTCAAGCTTTGATCTTTTCAATTGATGCAATTAATTGTAATTCAAGAGATTGTTTATGATTAATTGAGTAGAGTATTGGAGACAATCTCATGATCGTGTTATGCATGTTAGTTTAGTTTTGCTTGAGAAAGAAAACGAAACCCTAAAAATTGATTAAAGAGATTTAATCGAATTCGTGATTTGATCATTACTAAAAATCGTATCTTTAGCGCGCAATCTAGTTGGGGTTGGTTGGTTGATTGGTGGATTCTCGTTGCCTTACCGTTCTTTTAATTATTTGATAAACTGATTTGTTCATATCAACTTTTGTTGCTAAGTTTAGTTATTTTAAAAACCCTAGTTTTTACCTGCTGTTTTCTGCATATTTTCTGTTTCCAGAACGTTATCGAACGCCCGTCCACATCAGTGAACGCCCGTCCGGTGTCGTTTTTGTTCTATTTTCTGCTATTTTCTGTTTCTAGTCATAGTTTCTAGATTATAATTAATATATACCTTAGTTTTAGATAATAATTTGTGACATAATCGATACAATAACTGTACTTAATCCGATACCCTTAGGACGACCCGGTAACACCTTAGGACGACCCGGTAACACCTTTACTACGAGCCTTGCACTTGGGGTGTTCCGGTAATTATAAATTTAAAACGAGTTTTTACCGAACAAGTTTTTGGCGCCGTTGCCGGGGAATCGGTAACGGTTGTCGGATTCTTCGTAGTGCAGTTTTCTATGTCGGCAGTATTTTGGCCATAACTTTCGGCTCGAGTGTTCGTTTGGCGCGCAGGACCCCAATTCGGAAAGCTCGTTCCGACGCCGACGACGTGGTGAACCGCTGTAGGCTGTTCAACACCGTTTCGAGGTCAAAATCTGCTGTTTTCCCTTCCATTTTAGCCCTAGAAGATTTCAACACGTTTTTTTTCACCGTCTTAGTGTTTTTCTTGTTTTAAGTTTTTCGTAGGTAGGTTTATTTTCTTGTTTCTGTTTCTATATCTTTTCTAAATTAAAAAAAAATAAATAAATAAAAAGAAACTTTCTGAACGGGCGTCCAGCATTTGAACGCCCGTCTCGCTTTAATTTGTCTTACAACGCTAGTTCGATGGACTCAACGAGCGTCCACTTCCAGAATTTCCCCTGAACCAGCGTTCACTCATACTGAACGCCGGTTCAATCTCTTGAATTGTCACCTCTCTTCTTCTCTCTTCTCTCTTTCTAAACCTCTAAACCCTCTAATCTTCTCTACATTCGTTCTCATCAACCCTAAGGTTGATTTCTTCCTGCTCGCTTCTTCTTGTTTATGCAAACCAGGAGTAAGAAGGACCTCTTACATTTAATCCCGAACCTGAGCGATCTATTCTCGTGGAGGAAGCTCTTCCCTAATCCGGACATTATGGCTAACTAACGGTTCAAAATCCAGATCCTCGAGCCCAAATGAATCGATCCTTCAACAGATGCAGAGCAATACAACAACAACAGAAATCAACAAGTTTGGGATAAATAATCAATTTCAACAGTTCCGTCAAACCAAATAAACCAATTAAATCAAGACCCCTATGCTCCCTATCTTGACCAAGACTTCCTGGAAGGGCATAGACCTATTCGCCCTCCAGACATGGGGAAAGTGAACTTCGATCTAAAAAATGGAGTGGTTGGACTGGTCCAGAATAGTTCTTTTCATGGCACTGCTGACGAAGATCCTCATGACTTCTCTTCCTCCTTCGTTCAAATCTGCGAAGCAGGCCACTATCCTGGTGTTGATTCTGAGATTGTCAAGTTAAAAATCTTCCTGTTTGCTCTAAAGGGTGAAGCAAACCATTGGTTCAAATCTTTAGCCCATCATTCTCTCCGTACCTGGAATGATGTCAAAAGAGCCTTTGCTCTGAAGTTTGTCTCACCTGGGACAATCATGGACATGAAAAGGGAGATAGCCACATTTGAACAACTTGATGGTGAGAGTGTGGGGAAAGCATGGGAGAGACTAAATCTGTTGATGAGGAAGTGCCCCTACCATGGATACAGTAGACATGAGCTACTAGAGTTATTCTCTGAGAGGTGTCTCTCAACCAAATAGAGACTTCCTAGATTCAATCGCTCATGGATCATTCCTAGGGGAGGTGATGACGCCAACTACAGGGTAGCTGAAACTATAGCAAAGAATAACATGTGGTCAACTCCAAGGAAGACCAATGTTAGTGGGAATAAGAAAGAATCCGCTGCGAGCAATTCTGAGACTAAGATGTTAGTTGCTCAAATGGAAATGATGAGCAAGCGACTAGCCGATTTACAAATGCAAGCAGCAGAGAGAGGGCCATCGGATGTGAACTACCCGGGAATGCAAAGTGGAAATGAGATGACTGAGGAAGTGAATTTAATGGAGAATCATAACCAAACCTTGAAACTTCAATCGAATCGAAATTATTCCGGATTTCAACGTCCCAATCTTAATCAAGCCAATGCACCACCTGGCCCATCAAATTCCAAACCTTCTTTCACTCAAGTTATCAAAGACCACCTCCGGGGTGGTTAATCAATCTCACAATCCTAACTCCCGAGACCTCAAGGTGGTTGGAATCAAAACCAACCTCATAACCAAACCACCTCTTGTGTCCTCAACATAAGTTTGATGAGCTAGTAGACATGGTGAAGACCACGGCTACTAGTGTCAAGGCAATAGAAAGACAAAGTTGGTCGGATGGCAGACCAACAAGCAAGCAGACCCCACGGTAAACTTCCAAGTTATACCGAAAGAAATCCTAAAGTAGATGTCAATGTTTGCACTGCCATCACACCTCAATGGGAGTATGGAGACGAAGAGCTGAATGAGGTTAATTTAAGAAGTGGTAAGCAGGCGGGACCCGGAAAGATGTCGGGAAACGAGTAGCCCCTCCTGACGCCATAAGTTCAGAAGGGGGCAATCAGAAGTTAAATACCGAAGAAAGCAACAGTGAGGAGGAGCTTAATGATGATTCTTCGGGTGATGAAAATGATTCTGATAGAGAAACAAGGAAAAGTCAGGTGGCTGTACCCCTGACAAAGAAGAGGGAGGAAAAGTTTGTCCGATGGAAGGATAAGGAAGACGAAGCCATAAAAAATCAAGCCATGAACAATGATAAAGCCCTTCCTTACCCGCCAAAGAAGAAAGAGAATACCCTCAGTCATGATAGACAATATGACGGAATGAGGAGGATGCTCAGAGACACCAAAGTGAGTATACCCCTAGCTGAGGTATTGAATGAAATGCCCAAGTGCTCTAAGTATCTTAAGGAAGTTTGTGGGAGCAAGAGGAAGCTTCAAGGGATGGCGGAAGAAGTTTTAAGAGAAGACTGCTCTATGGTTTCACAAAAAGTTGCTACTAAGCGAGGTGACCCCGGAAGACCTTCAATCTCTTGTGAGATTGAAGGCCACATGTTCCAAAACGTCTTATGCGACTCAGGGGCCTCTATAAATGTGATGCCATTGAACGTCTGCAAAAAGCTCGGTTTAGATAAAAGAATGCGGGAACGCCCTATTTCTCTTCGATGGTAGACCGATCTAGCCGCCAAAGCGACCGGTTGTGTTGCTAATGTTCTTCTCCGTGTTGAACATTTGGTTTTCCTCTTGATCGGGTTATCTTAGACTATCCACCGACAAAGAGATGCCCCAATTCTAGGCCGGACCTTTTGGACACCTCTGCGCCGCCTCATCGATTTACTGTAAGGTCGATTACGCTTAGAGTCGATGATACATCTCATACCTTCACACGAGGAAAAGTCCTGAGGATACCTTGATTGAAGAAATCTCATTCATTGAAGCAATTTATGAGGACGAAGAAGATGCCAACTCAAGAAGAAGCGGTAGAGCTAACAGAGATAGGTGTTTTCAAGCTATAAACATTAAAGATCAAGTCGACTATGGACCATCTTACGTTTCACTACAGCCGTAGTCACCGACGAGTCGTCTTCACAACTTGCTCACACCGAGCCTTGTCAATGAACAAGAAACATGGAGATTCTCAAAGAATGAACGATGATTTCAAAGAGTGCATCGGGAAGACTTTAACCCTGTAGAAGAGGAAGCCCGATGGGTAGTTGGGATGAAGTGGATTTACGGAGAGAGACTACTCATTGGGAGGTTGATGATTGGGAACAGCTAGCAGAGGAGCTAGAAGAAGAAGAGTTGAGAAAGATGATCAAGCATAAGAAGGAGAAAGCGGGTGCTGACAGAAGGATCCCTATGGATGATGTGATCCAGTACCTTTCTGGGGTTATACCTCGGGAAGATGAGGTATTCTTCAGTCAGTCACTTCAAGCCCATAAGGAAAAAGGTGGCCCCTTAAAATCCAGTATTGAGCAACCACCTACTGACTTGGAGCTTAAACCGCTTCCGCAACACCTTAAGTACATTTTTCTTAAGGATGGTGATAAGTTACCCTTGATCATCTCTTCAAAACTCGAGCCCGAGCAAGAAGCACTGCTGATAAAAGTGCTTGAAAAGAACATCCTCGCGTTCGGATGACAAGTGGGTGATATCCGAGGAATCAACCCCGATGTGTGCATGCATAAAATCCGAACGGAAGAAGGAGCTAAGAAAGTCAGACAACCTCAGCGAAGGCTGAATCCGCACATGCAGGAGGTTGTCAAGAAAGAAGTCAAAAAATGGTTAGATATGGGAATCATCTATGCAATCGCCGACGGTGAGTGGGTTAGCCCCACCCAAGTTGTGCCAAAGAAGGGAGGTATTACTGTGGAAAAGAATGAAAAGGGGGAAGAAGTAGCTTTACGCCTTGTGATCAAGCTCATGAGTGCGCATTGACTATCGCATTGAATGAAGTCACCGCCAAAGACCATTTCTCCTTACCTTTCATTGACCAACTTCTTGAAAGACGAGTGGTCATAAGTATTATTGTTTCCTCGATGGATATTCTGGTTACTTCCAGATAGCCATCGACCCTAATGACCAGGAGAAGACTACGTTTACGTGTCCATCAGGCACTTTTGCTTTTCGCAGAATGCCTTTCGGGTTATGCAATGCACCAGCAACATTTCAACGGTGCATGTTGGCCATTTTCGATGGACTTGTGGAGAAATGTATGGAAGTATTCATGGATGACTTCTCAATCTATGGCGATAGCTTTGATGAGATCTTGGAAAATCTAGATATGGTACTTCAACGCTGTGTTGAAAAGAATTTAGTGCTTAACTGGGAGAAATGCCATTTCTAGTAGATGAAGGGATTGTTCGGGACACAAGGTGTCCAAGATCGTATTCGAGGTTGATAAGGCTAAAGTAGAGGCCATTGAAAGATGGCGTGCCAAAACAAAGAAAGAGGTGCGAGGTTTTCTAGGTCATGTTGGCTTCTACAGGCGGTTTATTCAGGACTTTTCTACCATCGCCAAGCCCTTATCTAACCTTCTGAAAGATGATGTTGAGTTCTTGTTTGATGAGAAATGCAAGGAAGCTTTCAATTGCCTAAAGGATAAGCTCATAAGTGCCCCTATCTTAATCGCACCGATCGGACTAAGCCTTTTGAATTAATGTGCCTCTAACTACGCAGTGGAGTGCGCTTTTAGGCCGAGAATTGATAAAAGTTCAGGCCCATTTACTATGCGAGCCGCACCTTGAACCCGGCTCAATGCAATTACACCACGATCGAGAGGAATTCTTAGCATCGTTTTGCTATCGACAAGTTTAGAAGTTACCTTCAGGGTCTCAAGTTGTGGTTTGGACAGACTACCATGCAGACCTACGCTACCTTATGGACAAAGCGGATGCAAAACCAAGGTTACTCGGATGGATTCTAATTTTGCAAGAGTTTGACCTGGAGATCAAAGATAAGAAGGGTAGTGAAAATATTGTGGCTGATCACCTGTCTCGCCTAGTAAATGAGGGTGGCAAAATTTCCAAGGACATAGGCATTGATTTTCCAACCGAGCAATTAATGAAGCTAGAGACTGTGAGGCCGTGGTATGCTGATTACGTCAACTACTTATCAGGTGGGCATTTAGAAGAGATGACATATCAGGAAAAGAAGAAATTTTTCAAATGACTTAAAGTATCTCGTATGGGAGGATCCATATCTCGCTTAAAGTCCGCAAGATGGGTTGCTTAGAAGGTGCGTTCGGAGCATGAACAATTGGATATCTTGGAGCAATGTCATAGTGGTCCCGCTGGTGGGCACTGCATGGAGCACCTAAGATAGCCACAAAAAATCCTTCAAGTCGGGTTTTTGGCCTACTTTGTTTAAAGATCTCAAGCCTTTTGCAAAGGCCGTGATGGATGCCAAAGAATAGGAGACTCATTAATAGGATGGAGATGCCTTTGAGGCCTATCTTGGAATGTGAAGTTTTTGACGTCTGGGGCATTGATTTTATGGGACCGTTCCCATCATCTTGCTCTAACAAATATATTCTGGTCTGTGTGGACTATGTTTCCAAGTGGGTAGAGGCCATAGCCACCCAAACCAATGATCACAAAGTTGTAAAGAAATTCTTGCAAAAGAATATCTTTACTAGATTTAGTCGCCCTCTGAGCCCTTATCGGTGATGAAGGTTCGCATTTGTAATGCACCACTGGATAAAATTCTTGAGAGCTATGGTGTCAAGCATAGAATTGGTACACCATACCACCCCAAACCAAGTGGCCAAGTCGAGGTGAGCAAATGTAAGTCTAAAGCGGATTTTGGAGAAAATCAGAATTCCAATAGATCCAATCGGGAAGTTGGATGACGCACTTTGGGCTTATCGCACTGCGTTTAAGACCCCTATGGGTACGTCACCCTTCCAAATTTTGTACGGAGTGCACCTCGGACAGCCCCTACTACTTCCTATGACGCTTCTAAAGCTAAGGAAGGTGAGAAGGGTAAAGGTGTAGACCACCGCATTAGGCAGCCTCGTGATGTTAAATGTTTAAATGCACCGGTGTTGGTCATGTTGCGTCTGAGTGTCCTACTAAACGTAGCATGCTAGTTGTAGAGGAGGCTGTAGATGATGATGATGATTTTGATGCGGAGGAATTTGAACAGGCTGATTATGACGATGAGGAGGGTAATATTGAGTGTGGCCCACTTGAGGGTTCTATTTATGTGCTTAAAAAGGTGCTAACTGCTAGTGCTAAACTTGAGGATCGTGTCCAACGTGAAAATATTTTCCATACACGCCGCTTGGCTTGAATGGTAAACTATGTTCTCTTATTGTCGATTCTCGTAGTTGTGCTAATGTTGTTAGTCTTTGATTTGATTGCTCGTATGGGTTTACCTCATCGCTCTCATCCCCACCCCTACAAGTTGCAATGGTTGAATAGTGTGGGAGAGCTGAAAGTTACACGACAGGCGTTGATATCTTTTAGTATTGGGAAATATGAAGATGAGGTGTTATGTGATGTTGTCCCCTTGGAAGTCAGCCACATATTGTTGGGTCGCCCTTGGCAATATGATAGAAAGGTGTTGTTTGATGGGTTTTTGAATAAGTACACCGTTCATCATAAGGGCAAGAATTATTCTTTATCAGCTCTTACCCCTGACCAAGTACATCAAGATCAGTTTGCACTTATTCGAGCTCGTGAGGAAAAGCAAAAGAAAGAGGGAGAACAGTTGAAAAGTAAAGATAAAAAATTGACGGGAGAAAAAAAAACATGAGGGTCTTAGGAATGAGGGCAAAATAAAAGTTGAAAATCAAAAAGCAAGTGAGGTCGATTTAGTTTCTCGCCGAGGGAGTAATAAAGTTGAAAAGTCAAATGCGAGTGTCGGTGCCATCACTAGTGAGGGAGGTAATACAGTTGAAAAGTCAAAAGGTGCGCGTGTTTATAGGAATTTCTATGCCAAAGCCACTGAATTCATTGATACTATTGAATCCGATCAGGTTGTATTTCTTTTCTTATTTAAAGGTCCAGTGATCCCTCCCCCTACACATGCAGCCGGCCCTACACACTCACCAAAGGTGACTTGGCCGAGTGGCTCCCCTCCCCCTTCCCCTTGTTTAATGCTTGTAAGTGATCTCGTCGGTTCTCTACCTAGTGTTGTGTGCTCTGTCTTGCAGGAGTTTTCTGATGTATTCCCTGAGGAGGAACCGAGTGGCTTGCCACCATTGCGCGGCGTGGAGCATCATATTGACCTCGTGCCGGGCTCTGCGTTGCCCAATCGTCCGGCTTATAGAGCCAACCCCGCAGAAACTTTAGAGATCAAGAAGCAAGTCGATGAATTGCTAGCTAAAGGGAAAATTCAAGAATCTATGAGCCCTCAGTCTTTGTGCGGTGTTAGTAGTGCCCAAGAAAGGAGGTGAATGGAGAATGTGCATGGACAGTCGTGCCATTAATCAAATCACGGTAAAGTATCGTTATCCCATTCCTCGTTTAGATGACATGCTAGATGAACTTAGGGGTGCTAAAATTTTTACTAAAATTGATCTTAAGAGTGGCTATCACCAAGTTCGAATTAGAGAGGGTGATGAATGGAAGACAGCTTTTAAAACCAAGTTTGGGTTATATGAGTGGCTGGTCATGCCCTTTGGCTTGACTAATGCACCTAGTACTTTCATGCGTTTGATGAATGAGGTGCTTCGAGAGTTCATAAATAAATTTGTGGTAGTTTATTTTGATGATATTCTGATTTATAGCCACAATTTAGATGATCACCTAGTTCACCTACGTGCTGTTTTGTCTACACTTCGCGATGCTCAACTCTATGCTAATCTTAAAAAATGTTCCTTTTGTTTGGATAGAGTCGTTTTTCTTGGTTTTGTGGTAAGTGAACAGGGTGTTGAAGTTGATCGTGACAAGATTAAGGCTATTGAGGATTGGCCTACGCCATAAACGGCGGCTGATGTGCGTAGTTTCCATGGCTTGGCGAGTTTCTATAGGCGTTTTGTCAAGGATTTCAGCAGCATCGCAGCCCCTCTTAACGAGCTTGTGAAGAAGAATGTGCCATTCTATTGGGGTCCACGACAAAGGGAGTCTTTCGAAACTCTAAAAGCTCGTTTAATTTCAGCCCCTATACTTGCACTTCCTGATTTTAATAAGCACTTTGAGATTGAATGTGATGCATCGGGTGTGGGTATTGGTGGTGTCTTAACTCAAGAGGGTAGACCTATTGCTTATTTTAGTGAGAAACTTAAGGGTGCCTCTTTGAATTATGCTACTTATGATAAGGAATTATTTGCGTTAGTTAGAGCCCTTCAAACTTGGCAGCACTATTTACGTCCTAGAGAGTTTATCATACACACTTATCATGAATCACTTAAGTATTTGAAAGGGCAGGGTAAGTTAATTCCTCGGCATGTTCGTTGGGTTGAGTTCATCGAGTCTTTTCCTTATATCATTAAGTATAAGAAGGGTCAAGATAATGTGGTAGCTGATGCTTTGTCTCGTAGACCTGCTTTAATTACCACTATGCAAACTAAATTCCTTGGTTTTGAGTTTATCAAGGATTTGTATGCTTCTGATGAGGATTTTCAGGCTATTTGGCATAATACTGCTAATAAAACCGATGGTAGGTTCTTTCGACGCGAGGGTTTTTTTGTATCGTGATCATGTTATTTGTATTCCTCGTTGTTCTATGCGTGACTTGTTGGTGCGTGAGGCACATAGTGGTGGTCTTATGGGTCATTTTGGTATTACTAAGACGCTTGATATGCTTAAGTCACATTTTTATTGGCCTCGTATGAAAGTTGATGTTGCTAAATATTGTGATGCTTGTATCCCTTGTAAGGCTGCTAAATCTACGTCCAACCCCCATGGTTTGTATCACCCCCTTCCTATTCCTACACAGCCTTGGATTGATTTATCTATGGATTTTGTGCTGGACTTACCCCGTTCTAAGAGTGGTAAGGATTCTGTGTTTGTGGTGGTGGATAGGTTTTCTAAGATGGCACACTTTATTGCATGCTCTAAAACTAATGATGCTTCTTACATTGCTGATTTGTTTCTTAAGGAAGTTGTTAAATTGCATGGTGTGCCTCGAACAATTGTGAGTGATAGGGATTCCAAGTTTATTAGTCATTTTTTGAGAGTTTTGTGGATGCGTGTAGGAACTACGTTGCTTTATTCTACTGCATTTCATTCTCAAACTGATGGTCAAACTGAAGTTGTTAATCGTGTATTGGGTCAGTTGCTTCGTTGTCTTGTTCAGAAAAATCTCAAGAATTGGGAAGCTTGTTTACCTTTCGCTGAATTTGCTTATAATAGGTGTAAACATTCAGCTTCGAAATTTACTCCTTTTGAGATGGTTTATGGTTTTAATCCAGAAACACCTTTTACCTTGGCTCCTTTACCTGATGTTGCGCAGGTTAGCTTGGATGGTGAGCAGAAGGCCGCGCTTGTTCGTGAGCTACATGAGACAGCAAGGAAGAATGTGGAGGCAGCCACGGTGCGATATGCTAAGCAAGCTAATAGGGGTCGCAAGGAAGTCATCTTTGAACCTGGCGATTATGTTTGGTTACACTTGCGCAAGGATAGGTTCCCAAAGCAACGCAAGACAAAGCTGCACATGAAAGGCGAAGGACCGTTCCGAGTGCTCGAGAGGATCAACAACAATGTTTACAAGATTGACTTGCCACCAGATTGGAATATTTCTCCGTCTATCAATGTGGCTGATTTGACACTTTTTGATAATCCCTTTGATCTGAGGACAGATCCTTCCCAACCGGGAGGGAATGATGTGATATATGATGAGCTTTATGATGAGGAGCCAGATCCGTTAGCATCCATGAAGAAGAGTGATCCATTGGTCATTAGAGATGGACCCTTGACAAGGCTCCAAAGGAAGAAAATGAGAGAAGCCTTGAATACCTTGCTTAAAGAAATCGATGAAGAGTATGGCAGCCCAAAAGGAGTGATGAAGCTTCAATATTATACATTCACTACGCTTTTGGGCTTAAGGAAAACGTCTAGTTGAAGGCCCATTCATGGGGCGCCTAGAAGTCCGCTTTAATCAGTCTTTTATTTCAGTTTTGTGTCAATAAAGGCTAGTAGGGCCTGAAGTAGGGTTTGGCAAAGCCCATATAGTGGGAGGCGCCTTTTTTCCTTTATGTTTCTTTAGTTTTCATTAGTTTTTTTCGTCCCACATTGGAAGATGTGAACATTGAGTCAGTTTTTGTAGCCTATATATAGGCCAACACTATCTCTTTTATGGACAACATATATTTGAGTGAAATTTTATTATTTGATTAAGCTTGTCTTAATTGTGCACGTTTATGTGTGAGATTCTCTTGGATTAGAGGATCGCCCCTTTCAGAACTTATCAGCGTAACCGAGCATTACGTTGTGGCGTTCCAACCGTAGTCTTAGATTAAGATACGGATCATAGCTCTCATTGGTTACAATTCAGTTTCTTCCTGGGCAATACAAAGGATTTGATTCGTAAGGATCACATCATTTCCACGGCACTCAGCCGCACGATGCCCAGATTTGCCACAGTTGCGGTATTCACCATTAAACTTGTACGCAGTTTGTGGTTTCTTGGGCGATTCACCGCTTTTCTTGGAAGATTGTCCACTTTCTTCCTCTTACGATTTTTACCTCAAAGAACATGAGCTTTGGCACATCCAACTCGCACGAGCTTTTCTTTTACGATCCTCTATTGTCCTCCTCAATACGGAGTCGGACAATCAGATCATCCATAGTCATCTGCTTTCGCTTGTGTTTGAGATAACTTTTATACTCCTTCCATGAAGAAGGTAGTTTCTCAATAACACATGTTACTTGAAAATTTTCATTAATAACCATACCCTCTTCTAAGAGTTCGGACATAATTATTTGTAGTTCCTCAACCCGTTTAATTACAGTTTTGGAATCCATCATCTCATACTTTAGAAATTTACCTACAATAAATTTCTTAGCACCTGCATCCTCAGTTTTATATTTTTATCTAAGGCAAGCCACAATGCTCTAGCAGAATCAAACGTACAATAAACACCATACAAAGTATTGTCTAAACCGTTCAGAATGTAATTTTTGCATAAAAAATCACCATGCTTCCAACTTTCTTGAGCAAGCAAAGCTCTGTGTTCAAGGTTGTCTGGAGGCACGACTGGTTGCTCTTCAGTGAGCATCCTGGCTAATCCAAGTGTAGTCAAGTAAAACAACATCTTTTGCTGCCAACGCTTGAAATTCAGCCCATTAAATCTCCTTGAGAAGAACCAGCCACAACAACAGTTGATTGTGTCATTACAGTAGTAGGCACAGTTGCATTCAGACTTGTAGTTGCCGCAACATCCACAGTTGGTGTCATTGACGACATCGATGACAACGACCATTTCGCTCGTAAAAAGCGAAAGATCAAGATTCGATTACGGTTGAAAAATCGAGACCAAACAGCAGCAAGAACAAATTATTTTACTGAATATCCAAACTGATATTCAGTTTGATTAGTTTTTTTTTTCCTTTATACGAACTGAACTGAATATCGGAACTGATATTCAGTTTAATCAAAAAAAAATGTTCAGAACCGAACTGAATATTTATTTTCTTCTCGCATACAGATACTTTTCAGAGCATAAGAAAACTCTGAAAATTTGTCTTAAGATTGTTATGGCCGGAGTATCGTATGCGAAATAATTAAATAAACAGAAAATTAAGAACACTTTTTATTAATTTGAACTAAAATTATTACAATACTGTAATTGAAAAAGAAAGACAAATGAAAGGATATCTCCAACTGATGCGAGATGGAACTCTGTCCTTAAGACAAATTTGCTCCGGCTTGTACCCCGGTTTATGCAATTGTCTCCCAGGATTACTCAGTTACCTGTTTAGAAAAGAGGTACTTCAATTTCTGAACCACTTCGAACTCTGATGATGCCCACAAAACTCTTCACTATGAATGCAGAAAAACTATTTTATGCAATGAAATGTATAAATGCTCTTGTATTGCTTGAATACTTCTGTGTTTGTTCCATCTTGTGAGGACTTGTTTATATAGATGCTCAGATTGTAATGGAAGAGTCCCTGCAATTAATTTCATTTATTGCATAACTACCACTACTTCCACTTTACTCAAAGTATTGATGATAACAGGTTCGAAGATGAAAGGTCTCAGAAGAAGATGAAAAGTCTCAGCTGACTGAGACATTCAGTCTGCTGAAGGTGCCTTGGCCGAACCCTCACCGGCTTCTCCCTATGATCTTGAGTTTCATCCACCGACTCGAACCTCGGCCTCACTCTCGGTTCGACATCACCGAATGATCTTTGAGTTGCCAAAGATCACCGACCGATCTTTGAGTTGCCTCACCGAATGTCGGTTTCGATCTTTGAGTTGCTTGACCAACTCGACCTCGGTGAATGTCGATTCCGATTCACCAACTCAGCGCGTTTGACTTGCCACCCCGCTGACTTTGTCCAAAAAGATAATACTAGCCCTCAGGCCCACGAAGGCCTAATTCCCCAAGCCCAAGGTCAAAGGTCAACGGGCACGGGCGGGGGCGCGCGCGCGTGTGACAATTTTAGCAGAACATCGTCTGTCTAAAACCATTCTGAATTCTCTACCTTTCTCTTGGAGCTTATACCAATCATCAACTATTATCATATAAATACTTGACATTGGAACACTCATGTTCCAATGTGGGATAAAGTTTTACACTACTTTACTTCTCATATTTCACAACAACTTAAAACGTTAATATCTCATTCACCCGTACTCCGAATTGTATGATTTAAAATCCTATTGTCAACTACGTAGCACGTAGTTTCCAATGATTTTAATAAAGTCTCGATATCTTTAATAAAAGTCAATCGAACCCGCTTTCTAAAATAGTTGTCGTAAATGATTAAAAAATCGATAAAATCGATAAAATCATTTTTCTTCTATTTTCTCCAACAGCTCCAATGGTGGCCCCTTTTCCACCATTTCACCAAACAGTCTTTAACCCCAAACATGGTGTCGGGTCACCCGACACCATTTACCATTTCGCACCTTTTTTAATTTGTTTAGTTTTAATTTAGTAACATAGAATTAAATAGTAAGAAGATGAAGCACAAACCTGGGTGTAGTCATCCAAAACACAAGTTTCTCATATTCATCTAAATAAGAAGGCCACTCCATTTTTCTTTTTCAAGAAATCCTTTCAATTAAACCAAAAATCAACAAAACCCACCGAACATATCGTCCTGAAATCCCTTTCATAGATACTCAATCGTCAATTTCAGCCGTTTTCCTCTTCCTTTTCTCTACAACTTGGGTAAGATATTAGTAAAATATGGAATGTTTTTGGAATATTTTTTTGGTGTAAAAATTTGGTGTAGAATGGTTGGAAAAAAAATAATGTAATTTTACACCAATTTGATGCAATGGTGTAGAAAAGAGGAATTGCCGTTGGAGATGCCCTAATGAAAATATAAGTCCTTGAGCTCATGTCAGCCCGTTTTGCTAAGATTCTGTTTCATCATATTATTTAAGACTCGAAAATACGACGTATATAAAATCGGGTTATACCATGTGACACGTATAACCATGTATAACATAGAAAGACACATTCTTGCCTACAATCCAACCACCAAAGAACAAAATTGCGTACAACCCTTTTTGTTTCATTTTTTTAAGGAATTGATTCCCAAAATTGGAACTTGGAAGTGTGCCATTTGATTATTTTAACGGGACAAATAGAAGATAGTACAAATGGATAAGCCTTAAGGCCCTTAACACATCGAAATAATGAGTATTTTCGTCAGCAAATTAAAATAATAATATTTAATTTGTCAGTTTGTTTAATTTTTTTCCTTTACTATATTTATACTTTTTATCTCTTATTCTAACTTTTATTCTCACGCCCTCACTTTTTTTTATCGATAATTATAATTCAATTCATCATGCATTATCATAGTGGTTATTATTTACACCACACCGAATCTGACGATGCGCTACAATAAAATCGATCTTATGAAAATCGATTCTGGAAGAAGCCAAAAAAACCTGACTTCCCGGAGGGTATTGTGAGAATCGAATTTAGAAAAGTAGGTTCCTACTATAGAACCTATGTGAAGTCGGTTCTTGGTTTCAGAACAGACTTTCACAACTTCCCAATGGTGTATAGTGAGAATCAATTTTGAGAAAATCGGTTGTTGCTCCAGAACCTACGGGAAGTCGGTTCTTGGCTTCAGAACCGACTTTTACAACTTCCCGTAGTTGTATTGTGAGAATCGACCTTGAAAAAAATCTGTTCTTGCTCTGAACCTATTCAAAGTCAATTATTGGCTTCAGAATCGATTTTCACAACTTTCCGTAGGTGTATTGTGAGAATCGACATTGGAAAAGTTATTTCTTGCTCCAGAACGTACAGAAAGCCGGTTCTTGACTTCAGAACCGACTTTCTATGATCATTTCTACTGTGGTACACATGTAAAGTGATGAGCCAATAAAAGGAAGGGGTAAACACCTTTTATCCCCTCGTGGTTTGCCTATTAAAGCGTTTGCCCCTGTGTGGTTTAAAAATATACTGTTTACCTCCTTGAGGTTTTTCACAAACGGTCAATCAACAATTCAGGCAAATACTTTGGAATATTCCGACAGAATATTCTCAATTTTATTGTTATCTCCGTTTTACCCTTGTTTTTCAATTTTCTAAAACACGCAACTCATTTCTCTTATATCTTATAAAAAGTTAAGTCGAGTGTCGGCGAGGCTGTTTTTTCCGGCAATTGGCTGCGTTTTCTGGCGAATTTTAGATTTTCCGATCTCAATTCCGGTGATCTTCACAATACTGAACCATATTACCCTTCACATCACAATGCATGAAATTGCATTTTCTTCACTGAAAAGCTCCGACGCGTAATCAAGATTAGGGGTGTAATATGCAGAATCACAGAAGCATTTCTTCAAACACTCTTGTTGCTGCTCTTGCTCTTTTGTCTTCTCGATCTCAGCTTTCTTTCCGTTATATTCCTCCACATATAACATATTCAACTAGCTTTTTGGCATTAAAAGTGGCCTTCACATTACATTGATTCTTCTCCATGTCAAGCTGCACAGTTTGGACACCTAAGCATTCAAACACAAAAAGTTACACCCAATTTTTTTTTAACACAGATAGATATCACAAAATATTTCCTATTTAGATTCCTACATTTGGCCACATGAGTCCTAAACATTGCTTTCAGTTGGATCCTTGAGGACCCTCAATTAATGTTTACTCGAATCAAAGCGAATGTATTATACCTAGAAACTTGTATTAATACCATAAATTGCAGTAAGGAACTTCAAAATCGCCGGAATCGAGATCGGAAGCTCTAAAATCGCCGGAAAACACAGCCAATCGCCGGAAAACGCATCCCTCGCAGCCCTAGTCCATCATCTCGTTCAGCTTTTCTTATTCAGAGCAGTCCGTCCTTTTGTTTTTTTAATAAGAGAAATGAGTTTGGTGTTTTAGAAAATTGAAAAAACAAAGGTAAAACGGAGATAATAATAAAATTGAGAATATTCCGACCATAGTATTTTTCTGAATTGTTGATTGACTGTTTGATGAAAACCCCAATAAAAGTATATTTTTAAACCACAATGGGTCAAACGTTTCAATAGGAAAACCACGAGTGATTGATGGAATGTAATGGAATGGAATGAATCTGTTGCAATGAAATGCAATGGAATGGAATGATTATTGCGTTTGGTAGACAGCGGAATGAAATCGTTTCTTATTGCATGATTTATTTTTTCATTCCATTTCAGTCATTCCATTGAATTTTGGATGGAATGAAAACATATTTCATTCTACCGTTATCAAACACGTCAAATTGATGAAATGAAATGAAAAATTCCATTCCATTCCATCACCGCAATCCATACTTGCCATAAAAGGAATGTGGTTAAATAAAGGGAAAAAATGGGGCGATAGATACAAGGGAACGTCATGTAAACATCGTAAGCAGTTGAAAAGCTATTTACTTCGGTTCTTCATTTCTTGCATCATCCTTTCTATATCTGCTAGCTGCTGCATAAATACTCAGACTTCTTTTTTTTTTTTTTTTCTTCTTAGATCATAATTTTACATCATCATCATTGATAGCTACCTGTTAAAGCTGCAGAAACACTTCACCGCCTTCTTCATTTTTCTCTTCATAATTGGATATACCGCATTTCACGAATTTCAGCTAATATACCAGCAGTATCTTACTGTTGTAGAGATGGGAAAGAAACGAGTGATGTTGCCGGCCGATGAGGTTGACTTGACGGATGTGAAATATGAATACCAGAACCTTCAAGGTTTTATTTTCTCTTGATTTTTTTATTATTATTATTATATGTTTTTGCCTGGTGATTTTTTGTTGTTGTTGTTGTTGTTTTTTATTTTGTTGTTTATTCAATGCAGCTCCTCACTTGACTGGAATTTGGGTTAAATTGTTCGTGAAGTTACTTGAATCTCCGTTTTTCGGTTCTCTGATTCTGGCTAAAATTAAAAAAGATAACAGAATGGTTGAGGTTTGTAGCTTTATTATATCTCATGTGCTAGTTTTGATGCAGAGAGCATTTAAATTGTCTATGTTCAAATGTTCGTTTTTCGGTTCACAGATGCTTAGAAATACGGTAATACCCGAGGCTCCCATGTTCAGACCTGAATTTCCTCCCCAAGGTTATTCCTCTGCCATTGAAATTGCAAATGGTCATTGTTATGCTTACAGCAGTACTTGTGATTTATCGATATTTTTGTTCATGGTACTACTCGTAACGGCTGAATTGTGAAACAGATAAAGAATCGGGTGTCACGTTCGTTGAAGAAGATGGAAAACCAGCAGAGCGAGTCGAAATAGCATTGAAATCTCTTCCGGATTACGATCCATCCCTCTCTTGGACTGCTGGTTCTGATGCATCTTTTCGATATTGGAAGATTCGTGACTATGCATATGCATACAGATCTAAGCTTACCACCCCGTCTATAGTAAGTTCGTAATTACCACGTATATGTCCTTGTGTTTTAATGTTTACAGGTGGAAAGTAATAGTTTTGATATCCAGATAGCAGAACGCTTCATTGAAGGCATGGAAGAATTCAGCAACAAGAAGCCTGCAGCACCGTTGCTGATATCGTATGATCCTAATGATGTCAGAAAACAAGCTGCAGCTTCCACACAAAGGTTCGAAGAAGGTATTGCCGACGATTCGTGTTTTGTATTTTCGACCCCTACTCGTGTTTAATTGTATGGTGAAATGGCTGTGTAGGGAATCCTCTTTCGCTACTGGATGGAACATTTATGGCAATAAAGGATGATATTGATTGCTATCCTCATCCCTCTAATGGTTTGTATTTGAATCACCAATCTACTGCTGTTATTTGATGAATCGAAAACTTAAAATGGTGGTGAATGACTTAAGGTGGCACGACATGGTTTCATGAGGTGCGAAAGGTGAAAAGGGATGCTGTTTCAGTGTCGAGATTACGTAGTTGTGGTGTGATCTTAGTAGGAAAGGCAAACATGCATGAATTTGGCATGGGTACAACTGGAAACAATCCGAATCACGGGTAAGCATTTAAACGACACTTCTTTTTCACATCTTGTATATGACATACTGTTAAATAATCATTCCTTCATATTTCAGAACAGCGAGAAATCCGCATGATCCAAATAGGTATACAGGCGGGTCTTCGTCTGGTCCAGCAGCAATTGTTGCTTCTGGACTTTGTTCGGCTGCATTGGGGACAGATGGTGGAGGTTATGAACTAAAAGCTCTGTTTCTTTGGAACAGATTCACCTTTCATTTGTAGAAAAATATGTCAAATGTTATTGATTTGGTTTGGTGTTTGGCAGGTTCGATTCGTATTCCTTCTTCCCTTTGTGGTGTGGTTGGGTTGAAAACAACCTATGGAAGGACTGATATAACAGGGTAAGCCAATTACTGACCTGATTTAAACTGTGTTTTGCCTCATTATTTTGTGGCTACTTTAAAGAATTTGAACTCGAGAAATCGCTCGATGGACCATAATATGCCATGTCTCTCTGGTTTTTTTTTTTTGTTTCAGGGCATTATGTGATTCCGGGACGGTTGAGATTATTGGACCTATCACGTCAACAGCTGAGGACAGCATACTTGTGTAAGTATATCTCTGGATAACTAAAATGAGATTGAATGTGGATTCACGAAATCTGTAACGATTTAGAGGTGAATTTTCAGGTATGCTGCGATCTTGGGATCTTCTCCTGCAGACAAAATTGTTCTTAGACCGGTAATTTCTCGGTTCGTTATTTGATTTTTAACTTTCGAATGGGGGATTTCGGGACCAATTTGTTGTATTTTTGTAGTCTCTCCCTTGTGTACCAAGTTTATCTTCAGCAGAAGGTCAAGGTACTTTACCATCATTGCAGCTAGGGAAATACTCAGAGGTAAACTGTGTTCTCTCAATCTGTTGAATTTTTCTTTATCGTCTTTGAAAATTACTAATCGTGTTTTTATTCAGTGGTTCAATGATGTCTTCTCAAGTGATATCTCAGCCAAGTGCGAAGAAATCCTTCACTTACTATCAGAAAAACACGGGTACAAAGTAAGTCACCGAGCCGTATTTTCTTTTCTTAGCAGAATGTATAGTTAGCAATCACGTACTGATGATATTTCTCTTTGTTTTTTTCAAGACAATAGAGATAGCTATTCCCGAGCTTCCTGAGATGCAAAACGCTCACCTTGTTTCAATTGGCTCTGAAGCGTTAGCCTCCATGAATCCTGATTTCGAGGATGGGTATATTTCCTATCAATTTGTTTAATGTCGTTTCTTCTTGTTTTTCGGTGATTTTTTTCTGATGAATTTACTAGGTGTTTGTTTACTCTGTGCTCATCCAGGAATGGACACAAATTTACATGCGATACACGCACAAGTCTGGCACTTTTTCGATCTTTTACAGCAGCAGATTATGTTTCTGCCCAGTGTCTTAGGTAACAACCACAAAGTACTTTGCATTATGTTTCACAGTATTGTTTTTCATCTCATATTCTCATGCTTCATCTTATTATTTAATTGCAGACGAAGGATAATGAGCTACTATACGGAGATATTTAAGAAAGTGGATGTAATCGTGACGCCAACAACTGGGTGAGTATTCGTAATTATACAGTTTAGTGTAAACTCATGATGCCTTTTGACCTGGATTTTGTATACTTCAACCTGTTTACGGGTTGGATATTGTGAAGGTTGTGTCAAAGTAACGCACGAGCTAGAACATCCAATATTCTTAAGCCGTAGATAACGAGTGTAACATTGTTTAGTTTTTTTCTCCAGCATGACAGCACCTCTAATACCTCCAAGTGCGCTAACATACGGGGAGACAGATATGCAGGTTACAGGTTCGTTTATTTCCTTCTTTCTCGTGTTTGAAACAAGATAAACTCTTAAAGATTCTGGACATTTATATCGAGCTTCATATTGAGACAACAACGACTACACTTACGAATGACCTACCTTTCTTTCTACAGTGAATCTTATGCGATTTATTGCCCCGGCAAATCTTCTTGGATTGCCAGCAATTTCAGTCCCTGTAAGTCATCTAGTCCCTTTTTCTCTGCCTCAGGCGCAACAATCTCATCATTTATCGGCTAACAATTCATAAAAGGAAGACTTTGCGCGTAGGATAATTTGCTTCTTGTTCTTTCTTTCTTGAATGCATATAGGTTGGGTATGATAAGCTAGGACTACCAATCGGTTTACAACTTCTTGGACGTCCTTGGGGTGAGGCTACGATTCTCCGTTTGGCTTCTGCCATAGAGGTAATGTACTGTTTCCTATGTTTCCGAAAAGGAATACAGTAGTGTATTTTGTATTCAAATATGCATACTAACACACACTAATTGAATTACAGGCGCTTTTTCCCGAGCCTAAGAAGAAACCTGTCCAATTTTACGATATTTTAAAGGGAACTAAATAAGTATACAGTGGAAGAAGCTCAGTCAGAGAGGCCATGGAAAGTTCGACTCGGTTCTTGAACAGTAACTACTTTCCAACTTTATTTATACGAGGAATAAAAATATATATATATGTATTTGGATTTCGTATCTATATTTAAGCATACTCTGTGCTTGTAAACACTTCTTCAATGTCAATCTTATTTCAAGCTACAATATGGGTATGAATTACATTCAAACTTGGAAAGAAAGTTACGAGATGGAAAACGTTTTAGGAACATACATACAGTAAAAACACGATGCAAGTTCATCACAGAACGAAGGTAGCTTTATTCGACTTCAGATAAGATTATAATCCCGAAAGGGTGGGGCGAGTGAACTCACAGGGAAGCATCAGACGCAGGAGTGAACTTAAGTGAAACACTATTAACACAATGACGTTCATCAGTTGGTGTTCGGAATCCTTCACCTTTAAAAACATGACCTAAATGCCCTCCACAAGCTGCACACGTGATTTCCGTCCGTTGTCCATCTGGATCAGGCTGCACCCCACAAACAACAACACCACACGTGATTCATTGATCTTGATTGTGGTGGACTGGTTATAATGTAAGGGGGGTTACAAGGGAATGAAAGCTTACAATTCGATTTATTGCCCCGGGAAGACCCTCGAAAAATGCAGGCCAACCACAACCAGAGTTGAACTTGGTAGTGGACTTATAAAGCGGGGTTCCGCATCCTGCACAGTTGTAGACGCCTTCACCATTAAACTTGTCGTATTCACCGGTACCTGGATACCTGTTTTTACCACAAGTCAATCACGCAACTCCAACGAATTAGGTATACACTACACCGACAAATCAATGACGTGCCCAATTTACGAGAAAATACAGTCATAGCATTTCATGTCAAGGTTCATGACATCTCATTTCATCCGTTTTCGAAGCAATGAAAATGGATTCTTCGTTATGTTGACGTTGTAACCAAATTTCATTCTATTCCATTACAACCATACCTAAACAAAGACGACTATAGTGCCTAAAGATTAATTCCAGATTAGTACTAATTTAACAAATTGGGATCGGAAAAGGCTTTAAACCGCGTTGTTATGGGCCTAAGGATTCATTCTAAATTAGTAGTAATTGGGAAAAAGGAAAAAGGGGAAACAATTAAAATTATCAGTGACCCGAATGTCAACCCGAATAATAACAATTAAAATAACCAAAACATCATCTGAATTGGAATGTTGAATTGGGAAATTCAAAAGAGGGAAAAGGGGAAAGAAAACATTACTCAGTGCCTTTGAGACGAAGAATCCGGAATTGCTCGGGAGAGAGAATGGCACGCCACTCCTCATCAGACTTCTGAACAGACCCAGGTGCTGCTGCCATGGCCACCACCACCACCGCCGCCGTCCTACCTCCTCTAATGCCTCTGTGAATTACAGGACTCAAACCACCACCGACCCCACTTGGCCGCCACCGATTGTTTCCTTTCAATGTATTCTGCAGCAGCAAGGGTCTCAACTGGGGGGGTTTGGAGAAGAATCTTGCAGTTGCGTAGAGAGGTTTGGTTGTGTTGAAGATTAAAGTAGTAGAAGAAGAAGAAGCAACAGCATATGGGCAGACTTTTATGATTTGAGAGCTCATTTTATTATAGCGTTGTTGGCAAATAGTAGGTAGTTATTATGTTTGGTTGGACCAGTTCTATTTAGCGGGTAGACTTATCCCATTGAACGCCATGTTTTTAATTAAGGCATCACGATCACTTCAAATCATAGTTATCAGACCCGGCCCGGTCATTGATCCGGAAAAAACACCGGGTCACCGGGTCAGTGGTTCCACCAATGAGTTAGTGGTTCAACCGGTGAGTCACATCATATACTTAAAAAAATATAATTGAATATTCAAAACATAAAGATAAAATAAAATATGACAACCATAATTATTTTCAAAATACTGCAACAAACACAATTACAAATTAGAAAACATAAAATGATCAAATGATTATCTGTTGTGCAAGTTAAAGCGCAAATAATTAGCCTTTTATTTTAGGTAAGCAATGTAGCTACTGCTACAACTTCATACATTCCTAAAAAAACACAGCAATACATTCAATTCATAATGAAAACAAACTCATTATCTTCACTTCAATTTTTCGACAGTAAAAAAAGTACAAATACCCCTAAATACCAATAATTATTTCCTATAAAACAAAAAAGAATACATACTGCTGCTTGATTTTTTTTGGTGAGAGATCTGCTTGATGTTCTTTTTTTTTTTTTTTTGACAAAATTTGCTCGACGTTTTGAGATTTATACTATTTAGAACTGAAGTTTTTTTTAGAACCGGCTGAAGGTGAATGAAATCCTGATGATAAAAAAAGGAAGAAAAAAAACTGGGCTGATGGAAAACCGCCCGGATCACCGGGTCGACCGGTTCAACCGCCGGGTCGCCCGGTCCGACCACCGGGTAGGCCGGGTCGGAACGGTTCACTTGCTCAAACGGTCGAATGCTTGACCCGGCCCGGGTTTGGGACCGGGTCACCGGGTCGACCGGTTCAACCGCCGGGCCGGGCCGGGTCTGATAACTATGCTTCAAATATTTAGAGCATCTTCAAGGGTTTACACCAAATTTTACATCAAATCATCAGATTGGTATAATTTTTACACCAAATTTTATCCATTAAACTCTAATGGTTCTACATTAAAAAGGAATATTCTTAGTATATTCCATCTTCAAATATCAATTATATATTAAAAAGGGTTGAATAGTGTTTGCCGGTAGGAAAAACCAACAGCAAATTTGCTGGTCATTTTTTGCTTTCCACCAATTTGATGGAGAAAAACCACAGCCATTGGAGTGGAATTTTACGGCAATTTGCTGAATTGATGCTGTCGTTGGAGTTGCTCTTAAAACATTACTTCGAGTATTATGATTGTGTTTTGCGAAAAATAATGTTAATAACATTAACGTTTCTTCTCAAAAAAAAATAAATAACATTAACGTTATAATTATACAAGTGTCACTAATAACTAACGTCGAGATCAGAACGCCTCGCACTCGGACCTCAGAGTATAAATAAATGAGTCATAAATGTCCGTCATCTGCTTGGACCGCCGTCATCGCTGTCTAAAAAGCGGCTAACCCGAGTTGACAATACATTTATGTCTCACACTTATATATGGGGTGAGCATTCACTTAATTTACCGATGTGGGATATCACATTCTCCCCCCCACTTATAAGGGATCAAGGCGTCCTCGCCAGGGCGGCCAAGACTTGTCCCGGATCGTCCTACCAGAGGTAACTAGAGGCCATCCTTACACGTTTTCTTATGCGATCGATGCAAATGATAGTTCCGTCGATAGTCGGCTCAAATACCATGAAAGAATAAGCGACATTAAGAGAAAGTTACAACATCGACACTACCGCTGTGGAGGGAAGCTGAGAATGAACACAAGTAAGAAGAATGTTCTGAAATTAGAAAGTTTAATCAATTATGGATTTGAAAGGAAGGGTAGGAGTGCTTGCTTCATTAATTTAAAATTAAAAAGTTGTGAACTTTTTCAGAAGAAGGACTCAAGGAGATATGCTTATGAGGTAACTCATGGAAAAAGATGGTGAGTAGTTGTTGAATTCAAGGATCTCGAGTAAGGAATCAAATGAGAAGTAATTTACTAGAAAATGCATGATTGAAGAAAGGCATAAAAATGATTTGGAATTCAAGCGTGACATACCGGAAGGTAACGTCTTGGTGCTTGTTTATAGCTGCAAAAGAAACAACAATTAACTCACAAGCATCCTAATACAAGATTTAACCCAGAGGGAGATCAAACTTCAGAGAAACTTCTAGAACATAATAATCATAACTTACTACTCGCTTAGCCCAACCCTAAGTCAAAGAGGTGAGGGTTCCTTTCAGGTTGATGTGATGATATTTACTCCGGATCTGACATTATCAATTTGTACAGCCCAAACGAAAAGGAATTTGAGCACGATTCAAGGAGAAAAGATTTAGATACTGTAGTATCCGAAGTGACATAAAAATATTAGAATTTTTGAATGAGTGGGAGTTGGTCAAAAACAATTATTTCTACCGACTACACAAGCTGTCAGAATTTCCAGATTGGTAAACACTGACTTAAATTGCAGATTGTGGTCAAACTAAAAGGAATTTGAACTTGATTCCAAAAGAAAAGTTGTACATAAAATTGTTGTCTGCAATATATCAAAAATTCAGGTCATTTGAATATGTTTAACCTGTTCAAAACAGAAGAAGCAGTGAAAGTGCTGCTGCAGATTTTCTGGACAGAGTGTCCGGCATTAACATGTATTTTCTGAGCCATCCACAATGATTATTGAGTTGATGTAAAAAGAGAAATTGTAGAAAACGCAGTGATCTACCATTGTGAAAATTTTCAGAATTTTTGGAGCAAGGGAAACTGTTTTACATGAAAGGCAAACACGAGCATTCGCCCGTGTTGGATAAAGTTAACTCCAAAGACGATGAAAACCATGTATTAAATCAAGAAACCTTTAACACTGGTGGTTGAATTGAATAACAAGCACTTGGAAAAGATAGAATTGTATATGGATTTCGTGTGGAACTCACATTGAGCAAAAAAGGGTCAAAGAATTTTGATAAGCAACAAAGCAAGTAAGAGTGAAAGGAGAAACTGTAATATTTGTATAGTCGAATCAGATGTCGTACTCAACAATGGTTGGCCAAGTCAAAAGTATACTTTGATATTGATGTGTAAATGAAAGTGGAAAGATCACGATACGAAGTGTAAGAAAAAATTCAACCAAGAGAACCTCAACTTGAAGGTGCAGGCATAAGGCTCCGATCCCAAAGCTTTACTTAAAGGGGTTTCACCTAGTCCTATGTGACATGGTTTGGTTTAAAGAATTCATCCGTAATGATTGATTGCTTAACATACTAACTTACTAGTGCTCCTTGAAGTTTTCTTAGCTATCTATCAAGAAGAAAGGGTCAGCTAAGCTGCTAAAGAGACTTATAGAATCCAACTTAAGCTACGAACTTAGACGTAAGATAGGAATTTTCTCTCTGATACCAACTGTAACGCCCCCAGACCCCGGGCCTGTAGCGCTAAATGAGTCATAAATGTCCGGTCATCTGCTTAGACCGCCGTCCTCGCTTGGTCTAAAAGGGCTAACCCGAGTTGACAAGACATTTATGTCTCACACTTATATGGGGGTGAGCATTCACTTAATTTACCGATGTGGGATATCACAAGATCCCCGTGACGTTAATTTTCAAAAGTAACATCAGTGACTTTGACATTCATAATATGGTACCGGAAAAAAAAATACATGTATGTTGCTAGAAGTAACAAAAAACAATAAAAAAAAAAGAAAAAGAAATATGATGCCGAAAGTAATTTGTATGGTGTCAATAGAAATAGAAACACCAACTAAAATGTTTCTGACAAGTGTGTTATCTTGAACTTCTTTATATACAATGCGATAAAAAGCATAATCCGACCTTCTTTAAACTTAATAATGACAAACTCAGCATGAGAAACTTTAATCTAGTGGAAAAAATATACAAAACTCTATCAGACACGTCCATGGGTATAGGTCGACAGCACCACAACTTAGGGCTTCGAAAAATGTTCAAAATTTAGGGCTCGGATTTTCTTTATTTCAATAAGTTTATTAGTCTAATCACGTGAAATATATTTTAAAAATTGTTTGTCTTTTATCAAAAGGCTCAGTTTTGATAACACACTTAGGGACGGCCCTGCACTCTATGTAGGGATGGGCCGAAGTTTCAACTTTGGGTAAGTTAATAGACAATATTCGAGAAGTTCTTGTGTGGTATATCTATATGCATCTAATTTACCGGTAAACATATCTGTATCACACAGTTTGAATTCTGTTTAAAAATAAGAGGTGTACAGTTTGCCACAGAGGTGCACTCCATATATGGCGGGTGCACCCAATAACTTTCCACAATATTCAGATAATCGGGTAGATTGTATTATGATAATTTGATAGATTGAACTGAACTACACTATTTTTTTTTTTTTTTTTTTTTGTTGTTGAAGGAGCTACTATATATTTTTTTTGAGAACTAAATGGAATTTTTATTAATCACTGTCTGCGATACAAGCACGAATAACGTGAGAAGGTGGGGAGGAGCCCCATTCCACACATCCAACAAGATGGAGACCTTCTCTAGCAAGAAGATGAGCAGCTACATTTCCTTGCCTTTTTACAAAAGAAAAGGAAGAAGAAACAAAAGCTGGCAGCAACATACGACAATCCTCGATAATACTGCCAACCGGAGATAGGTCTTCAGAGGGATTATTCAGACGATAGTGGATCAATTGTGAGTCTCCCTCGAAGATGACTCTAAAAAAACCCCAAGTGAGCGCAAACACCATGGCATGATACATAGTAAGGGCCTCGCCAATTAGCACTTCGAAGCTCCCTTCCAGCTTTCTTGAAAAGCTACGTATGATCGTGCCATCTGCATTGCGGAGAATCCCTCCTACTGCAGTTATCTTATCACCGAAAGCAGCATCTATGTTAAATTTCAGCATACCATGATTTGGGGGGGTCCATTTGACCTCCATTGGGGCTCTAGGAACATTGATCACCTTACTTAGCATGCACGAAAGAAACTCGTCTGCTTCAGCCTTTGCGGATGCCAAGATTGAATTTGTGCGCGCTGGTCGTCCTTCAAAGAGAAATTCATTGCGTGCCTTCCATATATGCCACATAATATGTATAATTTGCACAAGCTCATCTTCGCTTTCTAGCTGGAAAATGGCATTGAAGAATTACGAAAGGAGTGTAGTTGTAGCTTTTGCGAGAATCCTCCCAAATGGTATTTTTTCCAAACGACTTTTCGGTATATCACATTCGAAGATGCGATTGCCACGTTGTCTCTTTATGAAGTGTGACAAATATGGCAGAAACCGTCACCAATTCCCCTAGTCTGCAGAGCGAGCCCTGTAGGTAGGGCATTGTGGATTATTTTCCAAAGGAAGTGACTTATCCTTGGCTTAATTTTGAGCTTCCATAAAGTGCGCCATATGTTGCTTCCCGTCGACGACGAGGAAGAAGCCATATTGGTGGTTAAATTATAGATCTGCTCGTAAGCCAAATGATACCCCGATTTCACTGAGTAAATCCCATTTGTAGTAAAGTGCCATATTAATTTGTCTTCTCTTGGACCCGGAGATAAAGGTATCGATAAAATTTTCTCTGCTTTATATGGATTGAAAATATCACAAATAATATCCTTCCTCCATAGTCGAGTGCTAGGATTAATGAAATAACTTACCTTTCGGTCTAGGAGAGTGTCCATGAGGGGGTGAGTGCGAAAATCTGTGAGAGCAGGGATCCACGGGTCGTTCATGATATCAATATCTTCACCTGTGCCCACTTTCCAACGAAGGACTTTGAAAATAAGCTCTTTCCCAATCATGATACTTCTCCAAATCGTAGAAGGGTGTCCTGTGATAGTAGCAGACTTAAAATCAGCACTTTCAAAGTATTTTGCTTTAAGATCGTTCGCTGAAATAGAGTCTGGATCCGACATAATCCTCCAAGCTTGTTTTGAAAGTAAGGCCATGTTAAAACACTCTAAATCACGAAAGCCAAGCCCACCTTCTGTCTTCTTTCTACAGCAAGTCTCCCAAGATTTCCAATGTACTTTTTTCTTTCCCTCCAAGAACCCCAGAAAAATTGTCTAGTTAATTTCTCCAAATCGGTGATAAGTGATTTGGGTAGAGCAAAGCATTGCATCACATATTGAGGGAGGGCCTGAATGACGGCTTTGATTAAGATCTCTTTCCCAGCAGGCGAGAGTAGTTTGCATTTCCATCCGTTCAATTTCTTTTGCACTCTCTCCTTAATGTACCCGAAAATCTCTTTCTTTGACCGTCCAATAATTAAGGGTAGACCCAAATATTTTTTTGCGCCACTGTCTAAAGGGATATTCAATAAAGAGGACAATTCGACCCTTGTTGTTCGGCCGATGCATTTGCTGAAAAAGATAGAAGACTTGTTCATATTTATTTTTTGCCCCGATAAAATCTCATATTCTGCCAGAAGTTGGGAGACTAGGTGACATGAATCTTGTGTAGCTTCTGTAAAAAGCAAACTGTTGTCTGCAAACAAAAGATGGGTAAGTTCGCACGATCTTTGCCTGCCAAAAAAGACACCATGCATAGAATTATTTTCACTTGCCCTCTGAATCATCGAAGTGAACCCTTCCGCACATAGGATGAATAAGAAAGGCGATATATCCCTTGGATATGGCCTAGTGGTGAGGAGCTGGGGGTGTTGTAATGACAGTCCGGACCCTAAGCTGGAGGTCAGAGGTTCGATTCCCGTAAAAGGGGTTGATTTCCGATGGCTAAAACTTCAGTGATGGGGAACTAAGACAGCCCTTGACTCTAAGCTCTAGACTCCTGATTAACCTCTCATCGCATTCCTGTGGGATCGGGGGCGAGGGGGCCCTCACGGTTAGGGTTTAACCGTTTAATAAGAAAGGCAAAAGAGGGTCTCATTGTCTTATCCCTCTGGTAGGATGCACCTCTGGAGACGGATGCCCATTGATTAAGATTTGATACGTTGGCGTAGAAATACAGGCCATGATAGAGGATATAATGAACTTTGGGAAGCACATACGCTTGATGTATAACATTTATATGATAAAAATTACGAGGTTTTATATACGTTATCGACTCTTTTTATATAAAATATAAGAAATTATAACGATAATCTTATAAAATATTAATAGTTATGAATAAATCTAAATACTATAAAAATCTAGTAAAAGTAATAAAAGTTATAAATTTTGTACCGGATAATAACCGGAGTGTAATGTCGATTTACGGGGTATTTTTGGTATTTTATTTGCAGATCTTAGGTAAACCAAGACCCCGAGTGACGACACTTTTTGAATTAAAATCGTATCTTTTGAAGGAAGTAAGGAAGTGCCACGAGATTTAAAGTTCAAGTGGATCAATGGTTCGTGACACCATTATCGAATTATATTTTCGACGAACAAATGGCCCATCAAAAGGGCATTATCTGAAGAAGAGTCCTTCATTGAAGTTATAGATCTTTTCAAGAGCTTTCCAACAGTTCTTGAATTATGTCATTTGGAGATCCAGAGCTCAAGTTATGATTTTATCAAGTTTCAGATCAAGTTATGGAATAAAAAGATACCCGGATCAATCCGGATTTACCTCGGATCGATCCGAGGAAACATAATGATTATCCAGCATGTGGTCCTGCAGAGAATAATCCTGGGATAAGATTTTTTATTCCCGGATCGATCCGGCCCCTTCTCGGATCGATCCGGCCCTGGGAATTATGCCTATAAAAGGAGCAGCTTTGCAGACACATGAGGGGGTACCAATATATATTTTCTTAACCTCTTTTTCTTAGTAGTAGTATGTATGTATATAGGCCTTATTCCATAAATAAAGTAGTATCCTTATAATGCTCGAGAAATTATCAGAAGATCAGTGTTGTTGAAGTCGTTGTAACATCCGGAAGAATACAGCTTCTGATTCAACAGTTGTAATCGGGTAAAACTTCTTAAGTATTTATGTTTTTTATGTTTGTTTTTATATTTTTCGTTGTTATAATTTTTTTAGGCTAAATCTAATAACTAGCCAAAGTTATGTAATCGTTTTATTTCGATCTTTTCGGTAAAGGAATGCTGTCTAAGTAAAATTGATTAAAATTGAGTTAATTGAATCTTTTTCTATTCTGTAATGTATTGATAATATTCGGATTGACGTAATTAACCAAGATGAATCGCACCATATAACCTAACGATGAACTGACCAGAGAAGTTAGGATATGAGATAAAAGATAGAAAAACCGGAGGGTAAAATTGGCCGTCTTGGCGTGACTACGGAATCCTATTTCCTACCCGGGCGATTTGTCTTGGGAAAGATTAATCTTATTAAAATTGTGCTCGAGATCGTAATAATGTTAAAATCAACGGTTTAATTAAAACTAACACCGGAAAGTTAAATCGATCCGCTTTGACAACCGGAGCCTTTTGAATAACATCGGCCGTCGACAAATGGAATAACCTCTTTTATCCGGGGTAGATTTGTACTCGGTACTGTTCGAGACTAATCGAGATTAGCATATGGGGCGCTTGTGGAAATTGAATCGATGACAATGACATATGAAAATTTCATACGCTTTCGTGTGAGGAGGAATTGTTAACCTCGAGAGTGCACCGTTTCATTTACTCAATTGGACCTAAAATAAAAGAAAAGATCGAGCACATTCCGTTTACTGAAAAGATCGTATAAATCAATTATATACACTTTGGCTAGTTCTATAAACTTATATGTCTAGTTCTATAAAATATATTGGTATCTATATATTTATATATATATATATATATATATATATATATATATATATATATATATATATATATATATATATATATATATATATATATATATTTTGCAATCTATGTACATCTATATATATTTATATATCTATATATATTATATTAGAATAACTTTTAAATTACGCATTTATTTTATGTTGAGTAGAATAGTAGTGATCTGTGTTATAAAATTGCGGTTTAGATCGAGTTAATAACAGCTCTTTGGTGTTTAACCACACTTAGAAGAATTACCAAGTTCCCTGAGGATTCGACACTCTGACTCACCATACTAGCACTACAGTTTGACCCGATACACTATCGGTTAAGGACTGGTATTAGCACTAGAAAATGCCACGTCAGCTTTCTGGCGCCGTTGCCGGGGAACGTCGCTAATTTCTTTTTTTTTCGTGTCTATGGTTACTACTTGTATTAGCTCAAAATTCTCGAGAATAAGTCAACACTTTTCTTATCCCATTTCTATCTTATTTTTCGTTGGTACTTACCTTATAGGTAAGTTACCAATTTTACTACTATCAATTTCAGTATTATTTTCTATTTTCGTTAGTTGATGACCGAAAGTGGTAAGGCCCCACTCACTCCTTATAAGCTGACATAAACACTTACGAAAGGCGCTTAAGAGTAGAGAGTAAACGAGGTCATACTAGTCGGGAAATCTGACGAATCATCTTCAAACAAAAATACGAGAATGGCGAAATCGGTGATGAAACACCGAACAAGGGCTAGAACATGCTCTAGGGCATGGACGAGAACCTCATAACCCTAATAATCAAAATAATAATAATAGAAATAATCAGAATCGGAACCAGAACAATCGTAATAACCCACCAAACCCGAGACCTATCTGTGATCAAACCATAAGAAGAAACCAGACTAATAATCCCATTATTTTACCCAATGAAGGAGCAAATAATTTCGAAATTAAATCTCATCTTTTTGGTTTAATTGACGCAAGAGCCCAATTCCTAGGAGAGCATGATGAAGATCCACATCATCATCTCTATCTTTTTGAAGAACTGTGCAACACAGCCAAAAGTCAAGGTGCTCATAAGGAATTAACGAGGATGACTATGTTTCCTTTTTCTTTAAAAGGACGAGCCCGAGATTGGTTCATGTCTCTTCCACATCATTCACTTACAAGTTGGGAGGAGATTCAAACTGAATTTACAAACAATATTTCACTCTGGGACGAAATTTGGAATTAAAAGTCGAGGTTGCTAACTTTAGACAAGGATCTCAAGAAACGCTCGGGAATGCAGGGAAAGATTTAAAAATTGTTAAGAGCTTGTCCCGATCATGGTTATTCCTTAGATATGCAAATTCAACTTTTACGTCAGTAAATTAAGGAAAGACTCACGTCTTGATGTAGATCATGCATGTGGTGGTTCTTTAATGATGAGTGAAGCTCAAACAGCTTTCTGATGCTATAGAAAAGATTTCCAAAAATAACGAAATGTGGGAAACCGGTTCTAGCCCGGAAAAGTAGCTTTTGCGGAGAATGTACATCTAATACGGAAGTTCTAGCACATTTAGAAAATTTGAGTAGGAAATTTGATGGCCTACAATCTAACAAAACCAAAGTTCGAGAAAATAGTACACCAACTGAATACTCAAATCAGATAACATGCCATTAGGGATTGAAGAACCAACAGGATATTCAAGAGAGGAGGTGAGTTTTCTTGACAGATAGAATTTGAACAATGCATACTCAAACTCGTTTAATGCTATTAGAAGAGATCACCTACTTATCGATGGTCCGAAAACCCTAGTAAGCAAGGACAACCGCCATATCCAGCCCCATATAGGAATATGAATAATAATCAAGTTTATCAAGAAAACACATCTAATCGAATTTACAATCATTACCTAGATCCTATCCTCAACATACCACTCAAAGTATACCAAGAACTCAAAGTTCAACTCAACTGCGCAGAGGAGTTGAAAAATAGGAAAAACTAATGGAAAATATGATGGGTGTAGTATCTACTCAAGCTAAGAATATGGAAACAATGATGACTTCTATTGGTACAGTCACTAAAGATATGAATACAATGAAAACATCTATGAGTGGACATGATACCAGAATGAGAACTATAGAAGCCTCATTGAGGAATATGGAAGATCATTTGAGTAGGGAAGGTGAACGTAATAACAAGAGACCTCACGGAGGATTACCAAGTAATCTTGAAAAGAAACCCAAGAGAGGTAAATGTTGTAGTTACGAGAAGTAGAAAACTCTGTGGTAGTAATGGAGTAGAAAACTTCGGGAATAATGAAGTAGAAAATGATTTAGATGGAAAGAATGATGAAACTAAAGATGAACTTGAATTCAACGATGAGGAAGAAGAAATTATAGAAAATTTCTTGAAAAGGAATAGAAGTTTGGAACCTGAGAATGAAGGTGAAAAATGGGTAAAAATCCCTAGGATTTTGAAAGATCCCATGGATAAAGATTTAAGGAATTTATTCAAAGAACATGTTAGAATAGAGGATAATAAAAAAAAGGATGAAAAACAAGAAGAACTGAAGGAATCTGAAGTAGAGATTGATTCAGGGAATGTTTTAAAAGAAAAAATTCAAGAACCTGATACTTGGCGATCAAGTAATGCTCAAAGGTTTAAGGAGAAAGGAAAAGAGAAAATGACTTTGGGATCAAAGGTTGTAGATTTAGAATCTTTACCTTACCCACCTAAAGATCAAATTAAAAGATTAAAACCGATCGTAAGTATGCTCGTTTCCTTGATACTTTTAAGTCATATTCATGTTAATATCCCACATTATCGAAGCTCTAATTAGTATGCCTGCTTATGGAAAGTTTAAAAAGATATTACATCAAACAAGAAAAAACTAGAGGAATATGAGAATATAAGCCTAAATGAAGAATGTTCTGCAGTTTTGCAACATAAGTTACCACCTAAACTGAAAGATCCTGGAAGTTTTACCATTCCTTGTGAAATTGGAGGATTTCTGTTTAAGAAGGTCTTATGTGATCTTGGAGCTAGTATAAACCTCATGTCTTATGAGGATTATAAGAAGCTAGGCATAGGAAATCTTACGAAGTCGAAATGACTCTGCAAATGGCGGATAGATCGATTAAATACCCTAAAGGAATTATTGAGGACGTATTGGTTAAAGTAGACAAGTTCTATTTTCCAGTAGATTTTGTAGTTATGGAAATGGAAGAAGGATATTCAGCGCCACTTATCTTAGGTCGACCGTTTCTAGCTACAGGAAGAACTTTAATAGATGTTCAGAAAGGAGAGTTAATTCTGAGAGTCAATGAAGATGAAGTTACTTTCAATATTTTCAAAGCTATGAACCATCCATACAAATCACGAAATCATGTTCTTTTATAGAAGATATTCATTACATCTATGATAATCAGTTGCCAACTTTTGAAGACAGATTAGAAGAATGCTTAACTCTATCTATCTATAAGGAAGATGAGAAAGACACCGAAATGAAATAGATAATTCTTTCTCTAGATAGAGGAAGTTTTACTTTTAAACCATCATGGCATAAGTATTTGGAATTAGAACTAGAAGGACCAGTTCTTAAACCTTGACTGGAAGATCCACCCAAGAATCTGGAATTGAAACCGCTACCTTTAAATCTGAAGTATGCTTTTCTTGAAACTGATAATCTATTACCGGTTATTATTTCATCATCTTTAACTGAGCAACAAGAAGATCAATTACTTAGAATGTTGAAAAAGCATAAGAAAGCTTTTGGATGGACAGTTGCCGATATTCGAGGTATTAGCCCTGAGATTTGTGTTCATAAGATAATTCTGAAGGAAGATGCTAAACCTTGTATTCAACATAACGCCGCCTCAACCCAAATTTGCAGCTTAATTGTTAAGAAAGAGGTCATTAAGCTATTAGAAATGGGGATAATATTTCCCATATCGAGATAGTGAATGGGTTAGTCCAACTCAAGTGGTACCAAAGAAAGGAGGTTTCACAAAGAAAGAGAATGAAAGGAATGAATGGATTCCGACAAGAGAAGTACAGGGTTATCGAATGTGCATTGATTTTAGAAAACTAAATGATCATACTAAGAAGGATCATCATCCACTTCCATTCATAGTTCGGATGTTGGAGCGTTTAAGTGGACATAAGTATTATTGTTTCTTAGATGGTTATTCGGATATATTCTGAGATATTCATTGCGGCGAGAGAGACAGAGAAAAAACTACTTTCACTTGTCCTTATGGAACTTTTGCTTATAAAAGAATCTTTGTTTGGTTTATGTAATGCACCAAAACTACGTTTCAAAGATGTATGATGGCTATATTTGCTTTGATATGGTTGAGAAATTCTTAGAAATTTTTATGGATGACTTTAGTGTTTATGGAGATTCATTTGATGTTTGTGTGTTACACTTAGAACGAGTGTTACAACGTTTGTGAAGATACCAATTTAGTACTAAAGCTGGAAAAATGTCATCTAATGGTATCGGAAGGAATTGTTTTAGGTCACGAGAATCTCTCGAAGAAGGTATCGAAGTTGATAAAGCTAAAGTCGAAGTAATTGAAAAATTACCTCCACCGCTTAATTTAAGAACCCTAAGAGGATTTCTCGGACATGCGAGGATTTTATAGAAGGTTCATTGCCGATTTCTCGAAATAGCAAAGCCTCTAAGTCATTTACTTGAAAATGAAGTACCTTTTAACTTTGATAGTAAATGTATGGAAGCCTTCGGACCTTAAAAGCGAGGTTGACTCTCGCACGGTGTTAGTAGCACCGCATTGGAGTTTGCCGTTTGAGATTATGTGTGATGCCAGTGATTTAGCTGTAGGAGCTGTTTTAGGTCAAAGATATAACAAAATTCTCAAAGCTATTTACTATGCATCCCACACACTAAACGCAGCTCAACTAAATTATGCAACTACAGAAAAAGAACTGTTGGCTGTAATTTTTGCCTTAGATAAGTTTAGATCGTATATTGTTGGTTCTAAGGTCATAATTTATACAGACCATTCAGCCCTGAAGTATTTACTAAGTAAGAAAGATGCTAAACCTCGTCTTCTTAGATGGATTCTCTTACTTCAAGAATTCGATATTGAAATTAAAGATAAAAAAGGAAGTGAGAATGTAGTAGCAGATCATCTAAGTAGAATGGACAATGATGAAGAAATAGGAAATGAAATTAAAGATTCATTTCCTGATGAACAACTATTTAGAATAGATACTCCTTCAACCATGCAGTTATTAAAGAATAGAATTCCTTCTAAGGAAATGTCACCCTGGTTTGGAGATATCATTAATTACTTAACCTGTGATTATATTCCGTCTCATTGGACTTGGCAACAGAAAAAGAAGTTCTTTTATGACTTGAAATTTTATTCTTGGGAGGAACCGGACCTTTTCCGTAAAGTTCGGATGGGATAATCGTAAAATGTGTGCCTGATAATGAAATTTTAAGTGTTTTATCATTTTGTCATGATCGTGGCGGCGGAGGTCATCATGGAGGTTGGAAAAGCTGCTTTTAAAGTTTTACAATGTGGTTTTTATTGGCCTACACTATATAAAGATGCGTATAAGTATGTTAAATCTTGTGAGTCTTGTCAAAAATGGGGAAATGTATCTAAAAAACATGAAATGCCTATGCAACCTATTTTAGAATGTGAGTTATTTGATGTTTGGGGTATAGATTTCATGGGACCATTCCTATATCTTTTGGAAAAAGATTTATTCTAGTAATGGTAGATTATGTTTCAAAATGGGTAGAAAGTTGAGCTCTTCCCACTAATGATACCAAAGTTGTCATACGATTCCTTAAAAAGAATATATTTACCCGATATGGCATTCCAAGGGCAATCATTAGTGATAGAGGTTCACACTTTTGTAATAGACCATTTACTAAGATAGTGGAAAAATATGGTGTAACGCATAAGTTAGGAACGCCCTATCATCCGCAAACTAGTGGTCAGGTAGAGGTGTCAAATAGAAAATCAAAAGAATTGTAGAAAAAAAGCAGTTGATTCAAATCGTAAAAGCTGGCGATTAAATTAGACGAGGCATTATGGGCGTCTGAGCGCGCTTTTTAAGACACCAATTGGTTGTTCTCCTATAAACTAGTCTTTGGTAAGTCTTGTCATCTCCTCAGGTTGAGTTAGAACACCGAGCCTTCCGGGCTATTAAATTTCAATTTCGATCCTAAGGTTGTCGGTGATCATAGATTGCTTCAATTAATGTAACTAGAAGAATTTCGTCTCGATTCTTATGAAAACGCTCGAATCTACAAGGCAACGAAAAATCTTTTCACGATAAGAGAATCTATAGTCGTGAGTTCCATGTAGGTGATCGAGTGCTCTTGTACAATTCACGTTTAAAGTTATTTCCAGAAAGCTTAAATCAAGATGGACAGTCCATTTAAAGTAACAAGGGTTTACAAATCTGAGTTGTTGAACTAAGCGATGGAAATCGACTTTTATAGCCAATGGCCACAGTGAAGTTATTTGTGGAGGAGAAGGAATCACACTGAAGGAGAAGTAATGCTCTTGATGATCCCCGACAAAATTGAAAAAGCGAAAAAATCAAACAAATTGAGAAGCGAGAGAACCGAAATCACCGAATATCGAGTGCTATCTATCTTTCTTCTACTTTTACGTGTTTTATATGTTTGAACTAGTTTCGCTCTTTTACCGGATAGGCGTAAAAGAAACTGGATGTCTTTTAGATAGAATAGGAGTTTTATTTTGCTTTTGAAATTAGGCCTTGATAAAGATGTCGCGTTTGCTATAGAAGCTTTAGTTTTTGAGAAAAACAAGCAATTGTTGAGAGAGATCAGATTGAAAGAAGTATGTAATGGAGAATCGAGAAGTTCGATAAAGAGAAGGGCAAAGTTTCTGATGAGGTGCAAAATCTGTGGAAAAAGTGAGCATGATGGGAAATGTAGGAAAGCACAACCAAATCCCGGATGAGTGTTTGAATGTTGTTAAGAAGGAGCGATTAGGTGGTTATCCGAAAATCCCGATGGAGATCAAAGAGAAATTCGAGCACGCCTCATTTCTTAAGGTTAGGTTGATAGAGCGTTATGTTAGAACCCTGGAAGATTTAGAAATAATGGAATTAGGACCCTTATGAGTTTTGTAATATTTATAAAATTTTTATATAACTTTTGAAAATTTTATATAAAGGATCTTTATGAAATTATTAAAGGTTTTATAAATTTTTTATAAAAGGTTTTAATTAAAAATTTGCAGAAGTATTATTAAGGTTTTATAAAAAAATTTATTAAGTTTTAAAGAGTTTTAAAATTTAAAAAAAAAAAAAAAAAAAAAAAACCTTTGGTCGGATCGATCCGACTAACTTGAATCGATCCGGAACCTGAAAAACCTAAAAAAGGGACGGGGTCCCTCCTTCTTCTTCTTCTTTCATTTTTCTTAAACAGCCGCCCCTCCCCTCTCCCCCCATTCGAATTTTTTTCTTCAAATCATCACACAACATTACTATTAAACTATCCCAATTCTTAAACTCTTCTCATTTTCCTCTCCTCTCTTCAAATTTTTGTTTAAATTGAAGAATTTTTCAAGGGTAGCTTCAACTTTCATTCCGGCGAATTTTCATATTTTCCGGCCAAATTTCAACCTTTTAAGCTTTAGAAGGTAACATTGTAGTCCCTTATTTTGTTAATTTCATTTTTTAAGCAACTTTTTATTTAATTTCACTATTTTTGTAACTCATTTGTGTTGTTTTGTGTTGTTTTGTTGTTGTTTTGTTATTTTGTCACTATCATAGAATGGTCGAATCATCAAAAGCCACGAAAAAACGTAAACCTCATATCCCTACCCAAATCCCGTTATAGAGACTAGGCCTTTAACTTGAAGCGAGTTGAATGTTAGTTTTGATAGAACCGCGTCTGCTGCAGCTAAGAAAGCGTTGAAAAATAAATTTGGAAAGTATTTAGTTGCAATAGAGAGGGGCTTAGATTTCAAAGATTTGGGAAGGGAGGTAAAATAAATTTTTGAAAAACGACAGTGGTTGGAGTTAGCTAGTTTAAGGTCGGGTGAAATTAACACAACCTTAGTAGCTGAATTTTATTCTCTGGTAGCAACTCATAATGCTACGAAGGTGGTGAGTTAACCACACAACCTAAGAACTAGGGCGATGCCGTTTAATCCTCAGGTTATAAATACTATTTATGGTATCCCTGATATACCGAGAGTGAGGATTATTATCTTGTATGGAATTTAGATGAGCTGCAGACTTTGACTATATTGTCTCACTAGCCTGTAATGAGTTAGATCCCACCTGCCGTCTGGCATGAAAACAGTTTTCCTATGGAAATTGTATACGGGATATGAGAGCTATTAAACGTTTTATTAGCCACACTCTTTTACCCTACTCGTCATTTTACATCTTTTGGTAAAGAGGATATGTGTATTGCTTGGGCTATGGTCAATGATGTACTGTGGATGTAGCGGGGTAATGTATAGAAGGGCCAAGAATTTGTCTCGATTGCCAAACCAGGCGATCCACATGCCTTTTCCTTGTTTTATTTCTTCCTTATGTCGCGAGATAGGTGTCCCCGAGCTTCCAAATGATAATTTGATGGTGGTTGATGACACGCTTATAGGTCCTAGTTTACCACTTAGGCCGGCGGGAAGAATAGATTTTATGGACCCTAACCGCCAACGACCTCAGCCTACTCCATCCACTGCTGTCCCTCCTTCATCCAGTCAAACTCAAAGTCAACTTCCAAATACCATCACATATGACATGTTTCAATCCATGGCCTATGATGTTCATCGTGCTAATGCCAATATGGTTGTTTTTGCGGAAAGGAATAGGTTATGGTCTGAAGATTTACGTCAAGGCATGCGAGGTATATATCAAATGAATATACTGCAAAACCCTACCTATGCCGAGATGGATATTCCGCATTGCCAATCCCAGCCATATACCTTGCCCGACTTTATTCCGCCGATGCCACCTCGCTCAGACTTCCAACAAATGCCACATTCTTTTGGATTCCAAACTAGTGGTGTAGGGGATTTTTCGACAGGTACTACGGCAGCTGCGACATCTGATTGGCCAGGATTTGGATCATTTGACCATACCACGACGGGATGGGGAAGCACTTTTTCTGATGTCACGAGAGAGATGAGCTCGATGGGATTAGATAGCTCGGTTCGGATGTCAACATATTTTCAAGATCCATTCCAAGAATCGACTTATGATCCGGCCAGTTCTCAAGCCATGCCTAGTTCGAGCCACGTCGAGATGAGTGATGAAGAGGATTGATTTTAAACATTTTATGATTATTGACATTAAAAACAGTTTATTTTTTGTACGATTTCATTTAACTTCATTTTCGTACAATTTTAGGTAATTTTTGGTTTTATTTTAATAGGATTTTATTTCATTACGATTTTATTTTATTTTACTTTCGTATGATGTTAGTACACACCGTGTAGTAAAATTTATCGTTATAACATAATAAAAATGAACCGAAGTTAGGGAGAAAACATATCACCTAGAAAAATCTAGGCATTTTACAAGCAAAAACAACTCTGTCCGTGAATAGTAAGTTTCCGGATCGATCCGGCCCTTTCCCGGATCGATCCGGCGTGAGTATGCCGACCTGACAGGATTGCTAGTTGAGAGGCCGGATCGATCCGGCCCTTTCTCTGATCGATCCGGGAAGTACAAAAACGCCAAAAAGGAGATCTTTCCTACTTTTTCTTGATAGATACATTTCTATAAAAGGAAAGAGCTGCAGCCCTCAACTTTGCTCATTCCTTCTTTACTTTTATCTGTCTTAGTTTACTTTCTGTATCTGATAAAAATGTCGAACCACTCCTCTCCCTCGGTTAATAGTTACGAACCACATCGCTTTGGTGGTGTGTTCCCCAAAGCCATGCCTCGTGTTTTCATAATGACGTTCCGAGACGTCTAAATTTAAATCCATTCTCCTATTCTCGATGGAGAAAGGTTTAAATACAGAAAAAATTGATCAGTGGGGACGAAATCTAATCCGAGGTTGCGGGTGGAAGAAGCTGATTAGGACTCCCAGAGGTAGACTAAACATTTCAATTGTAAGAGATTTTTATGCGTCTCTTCATCGATATAACGACAATGACCTCGTCTCATCTCATTCTTTGTTGGGGCGTCGTTATATCATTTTCTCCAGTTATCATAAATCAAATCTTTCAAATCCCACCATCTACCTTTGATCAAAACCCACACTACGAGTTTCTTTGGGAACTCGGAAGTTCTTATAATGTTGTTAATCGTACTGCAGAAGCCTTTCAATATGTGTTTCCACTGTTTGATCATAACTATGATTCTTCGACTTTGGCTTTACCCCCTCATCTGAGGGCATGGAAACGCTTCATTAACTCTCGGATCTATCCAACTAGAGATTTTTTAGGGGTTACGGATGATGAGATGCTACTGTTGTATGCACTGACCGTGGGGGCATACATTGATTGGGGGATTTTGATGTTTAAAATCGCAATTAATTTTGCGAGAGAGGCGTAATAGGGAAGACCGCTACCGTTTGCACTGGTTATCTCTCAACTATGTGTGCAACTGAATCACGTGCCTGAGTTTACTACTGACGAGATCTTTCCATCTCGTGATTCTCAGTTGGGATTACTTCCGGTAGATACTCCCGGATGTTCATCTACGGTTTGATGAGTTGTTGGAAATCAGTTAGAAGTTGATATTGTTAAGTTGGTAGTCGTTTAAGTTAGTCTTTTCATCGCTTTTTAATTAAGTTTTCTTTAAAGTTGTAATGGTATCCTTAATGTTTAATATATATGTCATTTTCTTTAATCAAAATAATATATGTTGAGAAAAATAATAAAAATCAAAATCGTATAAAATTTTAATTTTTTTCTTTCGAACCTACTTTTTATTACTCACTGAACATCGGGACGATGCCATGTCGTAAGTGGGGAGTAGAGGTAAGTTAGTAACTAAAAAATTAAAATTTTCTTATATAAATTTATACTTAAGTGCTTAATACTTAGCTAATTTTTCTTGAATCAAAATAACTAGATAATATATAATTAATATGAATAAAAATAATATAAGTTGGTAAGAATAGATTTTAATTAAGTAAAGTAAATTAGATATATTTTAATTATATTATATATATCAATTTTAGATTTTATAAGATTTTAAGTATTTGTAATCTGTATATATAAATATTATCAAGTAATTTTCATATGAAATTCAATAATATACTTATATCTATAATAAAATGTTAGAATAATTTTCTTTTCAAAACGAAATATGAATATGGAATCGGATTAGGAATGATGAGATTTTTGGCACCACAAAAATATAAACTATAGCCAAATAGCCTACCTAAATAAATTTCTAATTTTTGTCCCTACCTCAGCCTTGATTAGAGTGATCAAGACCTCACTCGAAATAGCCATTTTTGATTATAACCGACCCTTAGCTTATTTTGGTCTACATTTCCTAAAAATCCCACGAGTTTGTACGTACTTATGAAAGGAGATGATGACACAAAAGCTAAGAATGGTGTATGTTGAGATTGAAAAAAATTAGATAAGTATTAGTATATTCGATCTTACCTCATGACGCTTGCAAGATAGTCGATTTTGGTAATAAGTTCGGATATGTTAATATTCTATAAAAGAATTAAGAACGAAGCACCATATTTACACAGAAGTAATCAAATACCAGGTATCTTCCTTATCTTTGATCAACAACTAAAAATATCGGTTGTAGCTATCAATAATTTGAGTGCAGTAGGGTGTTATCTCGAAATGTCCTATATCACTATGAGGTTTAAAAGCTCCCGATAAAAAGTCGAATCATAAGATCTCAAGAATGATTACAAGTTTAAGGAAACCGGACTTGTAATTTTCGATCGAAAGAGTATTACTCCGATCAATCTTGATGAAGCAATGCTTGTAAGTTTGATTTTCTACACACACGCACGCTTTTAGTTCTTAAAATCTTATAATAATAATAAAAAATAAAATAAAAAAAATATAAAAAAAAAGAGGTGAAATAATATCAGAATGTTATTAATCGAGGTATTTTTGATCAAAATTATGAAGGTGTAAGTACGTACGACTTGCTTCTTTCTCTTTTGATTTTCTTTTCTATCCTTCCGATTAACCAACACCCTGAACCTAAAACGTATAAGCCATTTTGTCAACTATTTGACTTAGTCTTTGATTCCAAATATTTCATATAAGTTGAGATAGGAGAATGATTCTAGAATTTTAATTATATTTATTGAGTAAATTATGGGAAATTTCATTTGAATAATAGTTGATAAATAATTTATCTAAGTTATATACACTTTTTATCTTGTTAATTTCTAAGAAAGATATAACTAATATATTTATAATATTGAAATGATATTTTACTAATTTGAAATTTAATCTACCAAGTATATCATTTTTATTGTAATTTTTATATATTACCACTTATTTTGCTCGAGGACGATCAAAGAGCTAAGTGGGGAGTAGTTGATGTATAACATTTATATGATAAAAATTACGAGGTTTTATATACGTTATCGACTCTTTTTATATAAAATATAAGAAATTATAACGATAATCTTATAAAATATTAATAGTTATGAATAAATCTAAATACTATAAAAATCTAGTAAAAGTAATAAAAAGTTATAAATTTTGTACCGGGATAATAATCGGAGTGTCGTGTCAGATTTACGGGGGTATTTTTGGTATTTTATTTGCAGATCTTAGGTAAACCAAGACCCCGAGTGACGACACTCTTTGAAGTAAAATCATATTTTTTGAAGGAAGTAAGGAAGTGCCACGAGATTTAAAGTTCAAGTGGATCAATGGTTCGTGACACCATTATCGAATTATATTTTTGACGAACAAATGGCCCATCAAAAAGGCATTATCTGAAGAAGAGTCCTTCATGGAAGTTATAGATCTTTTCAAGAGCTTTCCAACGCTTCTTGAATTATGTCATTTGGAGATCCAGAGCTCAAGTTATGATTTTATCAAGTTTCAGATCAAGTTATGGAATAAAAAGATACCCGGATCAATCCGGATTTACCTCGGATCGATCCGAGGAAACATAATGATTATCCAGCATGTGGTCCTGCAGAGAATAATCCTGGGATAAGATTTTTTATTCCCGGATCGATCCGGCCCCTTCTCGGATCGATCCGGCCCTGGGAATTATGCCTATAAAAGGAGCAGCTTTGCAGACACATGAGGGGGTACCAATATATATTTTCTTAACCTCTTTTTCTTAGTAGTAGTATGTATGTATATAGGCCTTATGCCATAAATAAAGTAGTATCCTTATAATGCTCGAGAAATTATCAGAAGATCAGTGTTGTTGAAGTCGTTGTAACATCCGGAAGAATACAGCTTCTGATTCAACAGTTGTAATCGGGTAAAACTTCTTAAGTATTCATGTTTGTTATGTTTGTTTTTATCTTTTTCGTTGTTATAATTTTTTTAGGCTAAATCTAATAACTAGCCAAAGTTATGTAATCGTTTTATTTCGATCTTTTCGGTAAAGGAATGCTGTCTAAGTAAAATTGATTAAAATTGAGTTAATTGAATCTTTTTCTATTCTGTAATGTATTGATAATATTCGGATTGACGTAATTAACCAAGATGAATCGCACCATATAACCTAACGATGAACCGACTGCAGAAGTTAGGATATGAGATAAAAGATAGAAAAACCGGAGGGTAAAATTGGCCGTGCGAAAGCGTGACTACGGAATCCTATTTCCTACCCGGGGGCAGATTTGTCTTGGAAAAGATTAATCTTATTAAAATTGTGCTCGAGATCGTAATAATGTTAAAATCAACGGTTTAATTAAAACTAACACCGGAAAGTTAAATCGATCCGCCTGACAACCGGAGCCTTTTGAATAACATCGGCCGTCTGACAAATGGAATAACCTCTTTTATCCGGGGTAGATTTGTACTCGGTACCTGTTCAGACTAACTGAGATTAGCATGGGGCAGTTGTGGAGATTGAACTGATGACAATGACATATGACAATTTCATACGCTCGTGTGAGGAGGAATTGTTAACCTCAGGAGTGCACCGTTTCATTTACTCAATTGGACCTAAAATAAAAGGAAAGATCGAGCACATTCCGTTTACTGAAGAGATAGTATAAATCAATTATACACTTTGGCTAGTTCTATAAACTTATCTGTCTAGTTCTATAAAATATATTGGTATCTATATACTTATATCTATATATATATTTTGCAATCTATGTACATCTATATATATTTATATATCTATATATATTATATTAGAATAACTTTTAAATTACGCATTTATTTTATGTTGAGTAGAATAGTAGTGATCTGGGTTATAAAATTGCGGTTTAGATCGAGTTAATAATGACTCTTTGGTGTTTAACCACACTTAGAAGAATTACCAAGTTCCCGAGGATTCGACACTCGACTCACCATACTAGCACTACAGTTTGACCCGATACACTGTCGGTTAAGGACTGGTATTAGCACTAGAAAATGCCACGTCAACGCTCCATAGTGGCCCGGAGAAAACCCCACTCTACCCTGTCAAAAGCTTTCATCATATCAAGTTTAAGAGCCATATGGTTGTTACACCCTGTCTGTGGCAATATTCAAAGATCTTTGAACTCATGAATTATCTTCTTGAGGTTCAAGTCACCGAACTTTCTTGAACTCATGTGCGGATTTTACATGTACACTTTATTTATTTATAAAGAGACATATTAATTATAGTACATACAAACAATTAATATGTCAAACTCTAGTCATAGACATAGCTTTTACTCGAGTTCACTTTATGTCATAGACATTTATTATGTAAGAGACTAGAAAGCATCTAGCCTCGTTTATAGCTTTTACTTTTTCTATGAAAGGTCACTATCTTGTCTAGGACCTTTCAAACTCCTCAATTGTATCTACATATACTCCACATTATCAATGAATAAAAGATAAGTTGAAGTTTACTCTTGTGTTAACACATTCTCAAACTCTCTTCATGGTAGCAGAGCCATTTGTGTTCTAACTTTTTCCGCTGCAAAACTCATATTTCTGAAGAATGTCTTCCACATCCGACATTACTTCAACCTCGTGAGACTCTCAAGAAATTTCTCAATTGACCGGGAGAATCTTGACAACTCCTCTTCTTATACAAACCATAGACTTGATGGTAACAACTATCTCTGTTATGGTCAAGGTCTATGAAAATGTACATTTCGGACAAAGTAAGATGGGATACTTGTGCGAACAAAACACACTTTCTTTGGCCCGACCCGGCTTTTGAAGCATGGGACACGACAAATAATCAACTCATGACCATCCTCACGAGGTCAATGACAAAAGAGATAAGTGAAAACTTTATGATGTATGATCTTGCCAAAGAAATGCAGGATAATGCCGAGAGATCTTTACTCCAAGAAGGATAATACATCCGAGGTATATGAACTAGAAGCTCAGATTCAAACTTGCGAGGCAGGGGATATGTCTCAGAAACTCAATATTTCAATCAACTATCTAAGGCTTGGCAACACTTAGATATGTTAGAAACTCACTCTTGGAATGATGTCAAGGATGTCGCTCTTTATAAAGACATCATAGAAAAGAAGAGAGTATTCGAGTTTCTCACTTGGATGAATCCTACTCTTGATGATGTTAGAGGAAGAATTCTTGCCACCAAACCTCTTCCAAATCTCAAATCCATGTTTGCCGAGGTCAAACATGAAGAAAGTAGGAGAAAAGTCATGCTTTTGAAATCCCCTACCGACAACCCTACCGAAGGTCTTTGCGCTTGTCGATCGCCGGAAAGGCTGCTTGAGGTTCTTGAGACATACAAGAAGCCTCTTGAGAAAAGCTGGAAAGCGTTCGTGATCACTTTGCAACGCACAAATCACACCAAGGACAAGCTGCTTGGAAGCTCCATGGCAAGCCTAACTCCTCAAAACCTCAAAACCTATCGTGGAAAGTCAAGGCGAGACACATCGCTGAGGAGGAGAATGACAACCGGATGAATGCTCGGTTTCTTTGCATTCAAAGCCTTCTGAATCAACAAAAGGAAGGTAGTCACTCTACTTGATGTTGCTACTCATACTCATACAGTAAATTCTACTCTTCCCTTAGCAATGAAACATGGATTGTTGATTAGGGCATCCTCCCATATGACTAGTAATAAAAAACCTTATAACCAACTATATGCCTTGTCACCAAATCCATAACATTAAAACTGCTGATGGATCTATCTCTCGTGCAAAAGGTGTTGGAAATGTTAAACTCACTAATAAGATATGCCTACAGGATGTCCTATTTGTTCCAAACTTAGACGCAATCTTATATCATCACAAGAGACTCACTAAAGATTTGAATTGACTTTGTTGTTTTTAAGGAAAATCGGTGCACATTCCAGATCCTACTTCACGAGAAGTGATTGGGAAGGCTAAACCTTATTGCTGGATTGTTTCTAGTCAACCTGCAAAGGCAGAAGATCAAGACTCGAATCGCCTCAAATTTGACTCCTCCCGAGACTTTAGACAATATCATGTTATGGCATTATAGATTAGGACATCCAAGTTTTGGTTACTTAAAATCTTTAACTCTGAATTGTTTAAAGGATGTAATCTGAATGACCTTCAATGTGATATTTGTCAATTTGCTAAACTTACAAAATCTGTGTATGCTAAGTTACCTCATTTGCATTCCTCACCCTTCACCTTAATACACAAATGATGTGTGGGGACCTCTAGGGTGAAAAGTATAACAGGAAAAGGTGGTTTGTCACCTTTATTGATGATCATACCAGAACACTTGGGTTTTTTTAATGAAAGACAAATCAAGTTGGCCCTATCTTTCAAGAATTTTATCATATGGTCTCCACTCAATTTGATACTAAGGTCAAGATCTTAAAGACGATAATGCTCTAGAATACTATGAGTCTAATCTCGATACCTTCTTGAAAGATAGAGGAATTGTTCATATCGATAGTTGTGTGGAAACACCTCAAAGAATGGGGTTCTTTGAGAGGAAGAACAGCACTGGCTGAAATGGCCAGATCAATCATGTTCACCACACATGTTCCTAAATATATGTGGGGTGAAGCTATCTTGATCGCAACTTATTTACTCAACAGACTTCCCAGCAGAGTGTTAGGTTTCAAAACTCCACTCCAAACCCTACGACCACACACTCTCTCATCATCATCTGGTTTCCCGAGCTTGCCTCCAAAGATCTTTGGTTGTCTTGTGTTTGTGTATATCCATGCTCAACACGTAAGTAAACTTGATCCTAAAGCTCACAAGTGCATTTTCCTAGGTTATGCCAAGGATGAGAAAAAGGTTACAAATGTTATTCCCTCTCTTGAAAAGAAATTTTACAATTCTATGGATGTAAAATTCTTTGAAAGGACCCTTATTATTACAAAGAAACCTCTTGAGCCATTCAACCGATGGAAACTCGATTGAAATTGACCTAAACCCTTCCTCAAAGAAACTCTTAACCTCTCAAGAACTCTCTCGATCCTCGTGATCGAACTCCAAGTACCCGGTGACTCTCTACACACCTAATACTTCTCGGCAACCTCCTGAACAAGAGTCTATCGACCCGAGCTCTGATGATGCCTCACGACACTCAAAGAATCTCTGATCCTCGGCACTGCTTGACATTGATGATAGGCCTATTGCTCTTAGGAAGGAAAGAGATCATGCACCGATCACTCTATTCATTCTTATGTATCTTATGATAAGTTATCTCCTGCCTTTGCCATGTTTTCACAGGACTGGACTCTCACTCCATTCCTAAAAATATTCAGAGGCCCTTCAAAATGATAAATGGAAGGTCATTGTTAAAACAGAGATGACAAAGACTTCGGATAATCATACTTGGGATTTGACACCTCTCCCACAGGCAAGAAGACAGTCGATTCAGGATGGTTATTCACTATAAAATACAATGCTTGATGGCACTATTGACAAGTACAAAGCCGATTGGTAGCCGTGGGGATTCACTCAAACTTATGGCATTGACTATAAGGAAACTTTTGCACCAAATGGCAAAACTCAACACCGTCGTGGTTACGATCTCTCTAGCTGTCCAACTTGACTGCCTCTTCACCAATTGGACATCAAAATGCTTTTCTAAATGGGGACCTCACCGAGGAGGTTTATATGAATGTACCTCCCGGTTTTATCAATCCTCATACTCAAGGCAAGGTGTGCAAACTAAGGAAATCTCTATATGGCCTCAAGCAATCACCAAGGGCATGGTTTGGAAAATTAACAACTCGTGGTCAAAGCTGCGGATATCACCAATGCAATTCGATCACACTATGTTCATCAAGACAACCAACCGTAAGAGGTCTATTGTTATTGTCTATGTGGATGATATCATCCTCACTTGGAGATGACTCTACCGAGATCCAACATTTGAAGACTCTGCTTGGCAAGGTGTTTCAGGTGAAAGACTTGGGTTTTCTCAAATATTTTCTTGGCATGGAAGTAGCAAGAAACAGCAAAGGCATTTCTGTCTCCCAAAGGAAATATGTACTGGATCTACTGAAGGAAACTGGCATGCTGGGGTGCAAACCTGCTATATCCCCTGTAGACCCCAGTCATACCCTGCTACATGGTGACATTGCTGTCAGGAAAGAACAATATCAAAGGCTTGTAGGGAAACTCATCTACCTCTCCCATACAAGACCTGATATTGCATATGGTGTCAGTCTTGTTAGTCAGTTCATGCATTGCCCTACTGAGCAACATTGGGATGCAGTAACTAGAATACTGAGGTATTTAAAGTCCACTCCTGGCCAAGGGTTACACTTCACCAAGTCTGCTGATAGATCCATCAAGGTCTACACTGATGCTGATTGGGCTGGATGCCACATAGATAGAAGGTCGACCACAGGCTACTGTTCCTATGTATGGGGCAATCTTGTTACTTGGAGGAGCAAGAAACAACCTACTGTGTCTAGAAGCAGTGCTGAAGCTGAACTCAGGGCACTTGTCTTAGGCATTTGTGAAGCTCTTTGGCTCAAAAGAGTACTTACTGAACTTCAAAGAGACCTCTTGAAAGAACCTATCACACTCTGCTGTGATAATCACTCAGCACTATGCATGGCAGAGGATCCAGTCCATCATGACAAAACAAAACATGTGGACATTGACAGACACTTCCTAAAGGCAGTTGATGCCAAGATTATCCACTCAGTATGTTCCTCAAAGAGACCAAAATGCGAGATATTCTCACCAAAGCTATTCCACCTCTCATGTTCAATAGAGACTAAGTAGCAAACTTGGTGCATCAACATATACTGACCCGATTTGAGGGGGTGTGGCAATATTCAAATCTTCGAACTCATGAATTATATTCTTTGAGGTTCAAGAGGTACCGAACTCTTGAACTCATGTGCGGATTTTCTACGTGTACACTTTATTTATTTATAAAGAGACATATTAATTATAGTACATACAAACAATTAATATGTCAAACTCTAGTCATAGACATAGCTTTTACTCGAGTTCACTTTATGTCATAGACATTTATTATGTAAGAGACTAGAAAGCATCTAGCCTCGTTTATAGCTTTTACTTTTTCTATGAAAGGTCACTATCTTGTCTAGGACCTTTCAAACTCCTCAATTGTATCTACATATACTCCACATTATCAATGAATAAAAAAGTTGTTGAAGTTTACTCTTGTGTTAACACATTCTCAAACTCTCTTCACTGTCTTTCCAAGATTCATAGAGTGGAAGGCCTCGAAAGCTGCTATAACATTATCTGTAATAAGCATGCCTTTGACAAAAGCTGATTGACTTGGAGAAATGATAGAGTTCATAATTCTCTTTAATCTATTGACAATAGTACGTGACAAAAGCTTATAAACAGAGTTGCATAGGCTAATCGGTCGAAAGTCGGTCATCAACTTTGCCTCTTTTACTTTAGGAATGAGCGTGATAAAAGTTTTATTCAAAGGGGCGAGGTCTTTGCCTTCGTTAAGACAACCCATAATTACCTCGGTAATTTGTGGGCCGAGAATGTGCCAGAAATAGGACTTCTTCTTCCGATAGTTTTTTAAACAAAAGGTCTTCAGGTAAAGGATTATTTGCACCATTACAGGAAAAAATATTTGAAAAGTACCTTGTGGCAACAGCATGTATATCTGCTAATTTTGTGCAGTTGTTACCGGATTCATCCACAATGGTGTTTATAGAATTGCGCTCCTTTCGTTGCGATGCTTTATGGTGAAAGTATGAAGTATTCTTGTCCATCGAGACCATCCATTCCGCTTTCCCTCGAACTCTCCAATATTCCTCTTCAAGCAATTGTATGTTCCTATATCCTTAAGGATTTCTTTCTCCCGCTGACTATCAAAAGACTGGACTGAATATACCTTGTCTAATTGTTTATTAAGATCTTTAAGCTTGGATGACAAGTCACCAAATTTAAACTTTGCCCAGGTCCTTAAATCCTCCCTAGTTTTAATAATATATTCTTGTAACATGCTTGCTGTTGGATTAACAAGATGATACCAGGCCATTAGCATCCTTTCTTCAAGTTCACCTTCCTGAAGCCAAAATGGCTCAAACCGGGGTAGCTTCCTCCATGATGCTGCCAGAAAATGGACTCATCCACGTGGCGTCTTTTCGGTGGCTCAGCACTTGACCAAGGGAAATAAACCACTTTTGACCTCCTAGAGACGATCCCAGGGGGATCGCCCATTCGGTTTGTCACTACTGATCCTCGTGTGTCCGACCATAGTTGGATCAAGTCATCTCGGTCTTTGGCGGGTCGGAGAGGAGTCAGACTCTGAACCTTGTGAGATCGGCTGTACGGTCTCCACCGATCTCCTTGATCGGACAAGGTCTTTAGACTTGCACAATCTTGTGGTTATGGGAGATTGCTCATGGTCTCCGATCCCTGTGAGCCGACCCCGCCAACCCAGTATATCCCTGGCAGAACTTGCCTTTAATCTTATGCCGCGTTTGCCTAATAACCAGATAACCATTATAAAATCCTGAATAATAAAGGCTCAAATCTTTATCACTTAATATTAATATTTGAATGCCATAATTATCTCCTATAATCATGGAGATCACTCAATCATAATCTTTTTCCTTAGGGAGTACGTTAATCAGTGTCAATCACAAACACGCCACCTTAAACCCTAGGGCCTAAGCCCCTCTATATAAACTGTCCCTAAGGAACTACGAAGACTTGATTCCAATTGAACCATTGGATACGTAGGCAGCTTGATCATCATCAAGTGCAGTCTAAAACAAATCAAATCACCCCCTTCCATCATCGTTTTTTAGTGTTCTTGAAGCATTCTTAGGTCATAATCAAGGAAGTGAGTTTAGAGGATCACCTTGACGATTTTTGGATCGTCAATTGGCGCTAGAAGGAGGGCTTCTGTTGATTGATAATCCCAGGAAAAGCTTCAAGACAAACATGGTGACTACACGACAACAGGCTGCTAATGGTAATAGGGCTAACAATGCATCAGAGTCAGATGCTAATAACCAGAATCAGCCGCAGCAGGAAAATGTCTCTCTCAACGCAACTCATCAGGGGCTAATTGATCAACTTGTAGCTTTGGATGAATCCACGAAAGCTGCTGTCCTCAATGCCGTCTTGGCAGAAGAGGATGAAGAAGATGAGGATTGGGAAGGCCTGGAAGAGGATGGTCCCCTCAATGAAAATTCGCAGGATGTGAATCACTCAAACGGAGACTCGTCTGGGGAAAATTCCCAGAGTCCAGAACCAGAGGAAGAAGATGATCCCATCGACGGGTAATGGCAGCCGACACCTCCCCCACAACGTAAGAATAGCAGGAAAGAGAACCGGTCATCATCATCAAACCTACAAAGGCAATTGGTCGTCCCCCAAGCCATGGAAGCAGCTCGCGCCGAACTTGAGGCGATAGCCGGAAGAAAGTCGACGCTACTAGCACTCGAGTCCCATTTTTCCGAACAGATCGATAATTATTCACGCGTCCAGCAAGGTTCAAGATCCCCAAATTGGAACCCTGTGATGGAACCAAGGACCCCCAGGATCACCTGTTTCAATATCTTACGCACATGAATCTTGACTGTGCCCCAGAGGAGATGAAGTGCAAAGCATTCCCCGCGACTCACTGGACGAGCCCGGGAATGGTTCAAGAAGATACCACCAAGGACGATCTACAGTTTTGACACACTGGGAAAGATGTTTCTTAACGCGTTCATCACCGCTAAGCCGTTCCAGAAGAATGCCACCCACTTGTTCGCCATCAAACAGAAGAAAGACGGGACGGCGCTGCAGTACCTTAAGCAGTTCAGTGAGGAATCGCTGCAAGTTCGGGACGCTAACGATCAAGTCCGAATTGCATCCGCGTGGCAGAGTTACGCGAAGGTAGGTTATATGCCAAACTAAGCAGCAGGCTCCCCACCTCCATGGAAGTGTGTCTGGAGGTGGCGTTTAAGCATTGTCAAGGTGAAGAAGCTAATCACGTAAAACGAGAAGTAGAGAAATCCGATCCCAAAAAGGACAAGTCAGTGGACCCATCTGGCAACAAAAGGAAGTCGTGTGGAGATCGTGCAAGTGGTTCGGCCACGGACCGACCTGAAAAGAGGAATGCCTTGCAGCCGAGAGACTTCCCTGTGTTAAATCGGCCTCGGGAACAAGTATTGGCAATCATGGAAATAAAGGGTTTGGCGAGAACCCCTACGCCGCTTCGAAGCCCCTTGGAAAGGAGAGACTAGAGCAAATTTTGTACCTACCATCAAGACACGGGACATGAGTTGGATAACTACAGGGACTTCCAACGTGACATGGAAGAAGCGATTGCAGAGGGAAAGCTAGACGAGGTCGTGGATCGACCCCGATATGGCGAACGCCGAGGACATCGAGATTACCAACAGAGAAACTATGGTCGTGATCGCGGCCGACAGGGCGAGCCCCAGAGAAAAAGAGAGCCATCTCCTGACAAAGGTCAGCTAACGGAAAATCACCCGATCAACACTATCAACACCATTGTGGGAGGCCCTGGCAACAGTTTAGAGATCAACAATTCAAGTGCCCGAGTGGGCAATGGGCAGACAACCAGGGGAAGCCGAGTCCCCTTTCAAGAAGTAGGCTATTGCCGAAGGATCCTCTCCCTTTGATCCCTAACAACAAAGGACTAGTCGTTGAAGTCGTAGTCAACAGAAATTTGGTTAAGAGAGTTTGTGTAGACACTGGTAGTGCGGTTAACGTCCTATACTTTGCAGCTTTTTAGGCAATGGGCCTCAAGAATCGAGCTCACCCGGTCTCAAAGACTTTGTTCGGATTTGCCGGCCCCGATTCATCCACTGGGAATGGTTCGACTTGCGACGACATTCGGCAAGGAATCATCAGGAAGGACTCTCATGGTAAATTATGTCGTGGTCAAATCTTCATCAGCGTACAACATCATCTTGGGAAGGCCCGCCCTAATCAATCTACGATCCATAATCTCCCCAGCACACATCAGTTTGAAGTTCCCGACCGCCAGAGGGTCGGTTGAAATTAAAGGAGACTTGGAGATCGCCCGAAGTTGCTATGCGGATACCATCAAGGGCAAAGTGATCACTTTTGCCTAATACGTTCGGCAAGTCTTCGTTGGCTATCGTTTTTTACAAACTATCTTTACTTCCTGCATTTTAATTACTGCTCGTACTTTCTTAACATTTGAGGGGATTTTCTCTATGTATTTACTTTCTTTTCGTCAATGTTGGATATTTATTTTCTGATTAATCACGTCTTTATCTGGTCTCAATGTGGCCACTTCTTGATTCTTATTTTACACACTTTGTGAGTTGCACAAACACTTGTACTGCGCAGTAGAGCTTTACGTGAGAAGTCAGTCCGATCTGGCCCGGCTCGCCTTGCCCTTAAACGAGAAGTCAGCGCTAGTCTGGCCCCACTCGTCATTAAAAAATACACGCGAAAAGTCAGTCTGACCTGACTCGGATCGCCGCGTTTCCAAACGAGAAGTCAGCACCAGTCTGGCCCCGCTCGTCCTCAAAAACTTCATATAAACAATTAATTCACAAGCACAATTTAACGTAGTCCGGATTACTCTAGGAATTGGGAGCAAATTTACCTTAAATCAGCTAAGTTTAATGTCTACTTAAGTTTAATGCCCACTCTGTGGTCAGTTAAGCCCATGCTTTGGATTGCCTTCATAACTTCTTTTAGCTTAGGCGATCGATCTAGATCGGCTCTCCGAGCTCTAGATCATCTCGCCCTAGTATTTTTCTTTTAGTTTAGGCGATCGATCTAGATCGGATCTCCGAGCTCTAGATCATCTCGCCCTTGTATTTTTCTTTTAGTTTAGGCGATCGATCTAGATCGGCTCTCCGAGCTCCGCATCATCTCGCCTTGTATATTTTTCTAGTTTAGGCGATCGATCTAGATCGGCTTTCCGAGCTCTAGATCATCTCGCCCTTGTATTTTTCTTTAAGTTTAGGTGATCGATCTAGATCGACTCTCCGAGCTCTAGATCATCTCGCCCTTGTATTTTTCTTTTAGTTTAGGCGATCGATCTAGATCGGATCTCCGAGCTCTAGATCATCTCGCCCTTGTATTTTTCTTTTAGTTTAGGCGATCGATCTAGATCGGCTCTCTGAGCTCCAGATCATCTCGCCCTTGTATTTTTCTTAGTTTAGGCGATCGATCTAGATTGGCTCTCCGAGCTCCAGATCATATCGCCCTTGTATTTTTCTTAGTTTAGGCGATCGATCTAGATCGGCTCTCCGAGCTCTAGATCATCTCGCCCTTGTATTTTTTTTAGTTTAGGCGATCGATCTAGATCGGCTCTCCGAGCTCTAGATCATCTCGCCCTTGTATTTTTCTTTTAGTTTAGGCGATCGATCTAGATCGGATCTCCGAGCTCGAGATCATCTCGCCCTTGTATTTTTCTTTTAGTTTCGGCGATCGATCTAGATCGGCTCTCCGAGCTCGAGATCATCTCGCCCTTGTATTTTTCTTAGTTTAGGCGATCGATCTAGATCGGCTCTCCGAGCTCTAGATCATCTCGCCCTTGTATTTTTCTTTTAGTTTAGGCGATCGATCTAGATCGGCTCTCGGAGCTCCAGATCATCTCGCCCTTGTATTTTTCTTAGTTTAGGCGATCGATCTTGATCGGCTCTCCGAGCTCTAGATCATCTCGCCCTTGTATTTTTCTTTTAGTTTAGGCGATCGATCTAGATCGGCTCTCCGAGCTCTAGATCATCTCGCCCTTGTATTTTTCTTTTAGTTTAGGCGATCGATCTAGATCGGCTCTCCGAGCTCCAGATCATCTCGCCCTTGTATTTTTCTTAGTTTAGGCAATCGATCTAGATCGGCTCTCCGAGCTCTAGATCATCTCGCCCTTGTATTTTTCTTTTAGTTTAGGAGATCGATCTAGATCGGCTCTCCGAGATCTAGATCATCTCGCCCTTGTTTTTTTCTTTTAGTTTAGGCGATCGATCTAGATCGGCTCTCCGAGCTCTAGATCATCTCGCCCTTGTATTTTTCTTTTAGTTTAGGCGATCGATCTAGATCGGCTCTCCGAGCTTTAGATCTTCTCGCCCTTGCGTTTTTTCATCATTAGATTAGGCGATCGATCTAGATTGGCTCTCCGAACTCTAGATCCCCTCGCCCTTATCCTTAGACGATCGTTTCAGATTCGCTCTCCGGACTCTATATCCTCTCACTTAGTAACTTCTCTAATCTGATATGAGACTGAACTCAAACTCTCAATTACAACCCGATCAATTACAGTTAAACAAGGAAAATATGTCATTCACCATATACTAGTGAATAACATATTGGGGGCAACATACATACCCATAACAAACAACCAGACAAACAACCGAACCAAAACCAAAAATACCCACAATTCAAAAATCGTTCACAGAAGTAAAATCAAAATAAATTCTTCATTAATAAAAAATAAGCTTCATAGTACATAAACTTCCAAAAAAAAAATAAACTAAGATTCAGGAGCAGGACTCTTCGGAGGAGGGGCCGACCCGGACGCCGCAGCCGGCTGATGGACATACTTATCCACTATGTCCACCCCCACTCGGAAGTCCTTGGCGCGCTCGGTGTAGGCCACGTCCATCCCTAGCTTATAATAAGCCTTTTTAGGAAGGGCATAGAGCCAGCGCAGGGAACTGAGCCCTCGCCTCATCCACCCCTAAGGTATACCCATGATTGAGGATCGGAATCAGCAACACCTTGAGAGCCTCGGCGAAATCACCCGAAGCCTTATACTCCTGAATGGCTTCGGCGCACCGAGCCGCAACGTTGGCCTCCAGATCGGCCACTCTCGCCTGGAGGTCCCCGACCTCCAGCTCTTTTCCTTTCTTCTCATCGGCCAACTCGCTCTCCACGGCCTTCAACTCTTTCTCCTGAGCCTGGAGCTGGGTTTGCAGGGTTTTTATCTCTACATCCTTAAGGCGAATAGCTGCCCTGAGTTCATCCCTGGTCTTTCGTAGCTCGGCAATTTTGTCCGATTGGGCAGCCAAGTCGGCTGAGGCTTTGCCCAACCTCTTGAAAACTTCTTGGCCGATTGTGCCACCCTGAACCAATATGGAACGTCAGGACCGTCGGAACTTAAACCACTAGAAAGAAAAGAGATAAGCAACACTTACCAGTTATACTGTTTTGCATCCCAGGATCGCCAGCTCCTCGTCAGACATGCTACTAACCCTCTCCTGCTCAAAGGTCCCCTCTTGACCTTCCTCAGGGGCCTTTGACTTGCTTTTCTTTGAAGACCGACCCTCTTGAGAGGTCGGCCTCTGTCGAGTTGGTTTTTTGGGGACCAACCCCCTCTCTGTAACCTCCCCAGGGGTGTCCGTCCTGGTCGTCTCAGTGGGAGGAATCGAGGCTGAGGCATCCGCACCCTCAGCGGTCGGATCCTCCGCAGATATTTCTCGAACCGCTGAGGTCGGCATGGTTTGGCGACCCGCCACTTCTCTCTCTGCTCCCGCTATCAGATCGGCAAAGTCAGCCACTGCAAACACCGATGAAGAGATTATCCAGACAAGAAACATAGATATGTTAGTAAATATAAAGTACAACATAAGTAAACCCTACAGAGCTTCCATTCGGCCTTAGTAAACTTCACATAAGGCTCAGGGCCCGCATCCCTCAACCGAGCTGCCTCTATCAGGTTGTCGTACAGATTTTGCCACTCAATAGAGTACCCCGACCCCCAAATCTTCTCCACCCAGGACTGTGGCATATCTGGGCGTTCATCCCCATCCAGATCCGCCGTATTCCACACGCTCAGCTCATCGTGACCATCATTCCTCACACAGAAGAACCTCTCCTTCCACCTCTTAAAAGAATCCCGACCAGGAGGAAGGATAGGGATACTGAAAGACTTCCTTTGCTTTCTAGCAAAGTAGTACCGGTAGGGATGGTCTCTTAGTCCTATCCGATGATAAAAATACCTAAACTTATCTACCATAAATCTAATATTTAGCAGTCTACCCCAAATCGCAAACCCAATGACGGCCCTAATGCCATTGGGGGCTATCTGAGATATCCCGAGCCCATAGTGCCGGAGTACCGCCAGAAGAGCCGGACAGAAAGGTAGTCTTAACCCCACCTCAAAATACTCCCGGTGGACGGAGCAAAAACCCTCCGGCGGGTCCAGGGCAGATATATGATCTCCCGACGGTAGCTGGGGAGAAAACCTAGCCTCCTCAATTCCATACCTCTCACAGATTTCCTCTATGTCCTTTTGTTTCAAGATTGATCCCACATCCCTGCTATCAGCTATGTCCATGATGAAGAATCGATTCTAGGATTTTGAGGGAACAAAATTTTATCTAAAGAAACCAAGTTATAAATTCGGAATGATAGGGAAATGATGCTTACTTGCAATATCAGGTTTGAGAGATAAAAGATGATGAATGGCAACCGGCAGCAAATCCCATGGTTTAATACCCAACGTGGTTACGAAACGATTGATATGACGGGTTTATAACCCCTCTTACCTCAAAAAACGGCCTCGGCTAGCGTTAGTGGGCAACGACGCCTCGTTTCCCGGAATAACTATAACTACGTCATAACTAGCTTTGCCACCTGGCAACTCCTAAGTTAGTCTCAAAATCCATAGGCTAAACTCTCGTGCCGACCCACCACCTTGATAGATCCGAACCGACCAACCAGGGGTCGGATGGATCTTGGGGGCTTATGATGCTGCCAGAAAATGGACTCATCCACGTGGCGCCTCTTTGGTCGCTCAGCACTTGACCAAGGGAAATAAACCACTTTTGACCTCCTAGAGACGATCCCAGGGGGATCGCCCATTCGGTTTGTCACTACTGATCCTCGTGTGTCCGACCATAGTTGGATCAAGTCATCTCGGACTTTGGCAGGTCGGAGAGGAGTCAGACTCTGAACCTTGTGAGATCGGCTGTACGGTCTCCACCGATCTCCTTGATCGGACAAGGTCTTTAGACTTGCACAATCTTGTGGTTATGGGAGCTTGCTCATGGTCTCCGATCCCTGTGAGCCGACCCCGCCAACCCAGTATATCCCTGGCAGAACTTGCCTTTAATCTTATACCGCGTTTGCCTAATAACCAGATAACCATTATAAAATCCTGAATAGTAAAGGCCCAAATCTTTATCACTTAATATTAATATTTGAATGCCATAATTATCTCCTATAATCATGGAGAACACTCAATCATAATCTTTTTCCTTAGGGAGTACGTTAATCAGTGTCAATCACAGACACGCCACCTTAAACCCTAGGGCCTAAGCCCCTCTATATAAACTGTCCCTGAGGAACTACGAAGACTTGATTCCAATTGAACCATTGGATACGTAGGCAGCTTGATCATCATCAAGTGCAGTCTAAAACAAATCAAATCACCCCCTTCCATCATCGTTTTTCTGTGTTCTTGAAGCGTTCTTAGGTCATAATCAAGGAAGTGAGTTTAGAGGATCACCTTGACGATTTTTGGATCGTCACTCCACCTTAAGGTACCTGGAGTTCCTTCTACTTCTTTAAGCAAAAGAGGTGCGTGATCCGAGTAAGAGGAGACAAGATGATGAACTTTATGTTTCGGGAAGAGCGATTTCCAGTCGATGCAAGCCACCCCTCTATCTAGACGGACCCGAATAGAATTATTACCATTACGTCTTCTCCATGTGAAAGGTGCACCTACACTACAAGAAAACTGGTTTAAAGGGACAAACTTTAAAGGGACGACTTTGTCGTCCCTTTAAACATCTTTTTTAGGACAACAAAGTCGTCCCTTTAAATGAATTCAAACATAGTCAAAGTTTTGGGCGGATTTTTCGGAGGGAAACTTTAAAGGAACGACAATGTTGTCCCAAAAAATACAATATTGACCCCACCGTGCCAGCTTGGATTTCCACGTGGACAAGACTATTTAAAGGGACGACAAGACTATTTAAAGGGACGACAATGTCGTCCCATTAAACATTTTTAGAAAATAATATATTATGCACAAGAAATTATAAAATTTGGGTTTTTAGGGACGACAATTGTCGTCCCTTTAAAGGCAATTAATTTTTTTTAATATAAAACTTTGAGTTAATAAATAATATTTAGTTTATTATAAAATGCACGTCTAAAGGGACGACAATGTCGTCCCATTAAACATTTTTCAGAAAATAATATGTTATGTACAAGAAATTATAAAATTTGGGTTTTAGGGACGACAATTGTCGTCCTTTTAAAAACAATTAATTTTTTTAATATAAAACTTTGAGTTAATAAATATATTCAGTTTATTATAAAATGCACGTCTAAAGGGACGAAAATGTCGTCCCATTAAATATTTTTCAGAAAATAATATGTTATGTACAATAAATTATAAAATTTGGGTTTTTAGGGACGACAATTGTCGTCCCTTTAAAAACAATTAATTTTTTTAATATAAAACTTTGAGTTAATAAATAATATTCAGTTTATTATAAAATGCACGTCTAAAGGGACGACAATGTCGTCCCATTAAAAATTTTTCAGAAAATAATATGTTATGTACAAGAAATTATAAAATTTGTGTTTTTAGGGACGACCATTGTCGTCCCTTTAAAGGCAATTAATTTTTTTTAATATAAAACTTTGAGTTAATAAATAATATTTAGTTTATTATAAAATTCTAATATACATATTCTAATAAACATTGCGTTAAAATATAAATTCATTATTTTTTTAAAAATTCTTTTATCGAACGATAATACAGGTGATTCTGATAATACTCTCTACTATAGATTGTCAGTTCGTTATCGAGGGATTGATTTGAATCTCGGGGTTCGTTAATAAGCGATTGATCTCAATCCTGAGATCCGACATCGTTATCGGCGAATGAGTTAACCATTCGTGGTTCGTTATCGAGCGATCGATTTGAATCCCGGGTTCGTTTATCGAGCGAATGAGTTAGATCGTTATCGATCATTGTGATAGTACTATCTACTATGTCTCGATGGATCGTTATCGAGCGAAGGAGTTAAGAGTCGGGGATCGTTATTAAGAGATCGATTTGAATCTCGGGGTTCATTATCGAGCGAATGAGTTAAATCGTTATCGATCATTGTGATAGTACTATCTACTGGCTTGATCGATCGTTATCGAGCGAATGAGTTAACAGTCGTGGTTCGTTATACAACGATCGATTTGAATCTCAGGATTCGATATCGAGCGAATAAGTTAGATCATTATCGATTATTGTGATAGTACTATCTACTATGTCTCGATGGATCGTTATCGGCGAAGGAGTTAAGAGTCGGGATCGTTATTAAGAGATCAAATTGAATCTCGGGTTCGTTATCGAGTGAATGAGTTAGATCGTTATCGATCATTGTGATAGTACTATCTATCTATGTCTCGTTGGATCATTATCGGCGAAGGAGTTAAGAGTCGGGGATCGTTATTAAGAGATCGATTTGAATCTTAGGGTTCGTTATCGGCGAATGAGTTAGATCGTTATCGATCATTGTGATAGTACTATCTACTATGTCTCAATGGATCGTTATCGAGCGAATGAGTTAACAGTCGTGGTTCGTTATCGAGCGATCGATTTGAATTTCGGGATTCGATATCGAGCGAATGAGTTAGATCGTTATCGATCATTGTGATAGGTTTATCTACTATGTCTCGATGGATCATTATCGAGCGAAGGAGTTAAGAGTCGGGGATCGTTATTAAGAGATCGATTTGAATCTCGGGGTTCATTATCGAGCGAATGAGTTAGATCGTTATCGATCATTGTCTCGATGGATCGTTATCGAGCGAAGGAGTTAAGAGTCGGGGATCGTTATTAAGAGATCGATTTGAATCTCGGGGTTCGTTATCGAAATTTAATGAGTTAGATCGTTATCGATCATTGTGATAGTACTATCTACTATGGCTCGATCGATCGTTATCGAGCGAATGAGTTAACAGTCGTGGTTCGTTATCGAGCGATCGATTTGAATCTCGGGATTCGATATCGAGCGAATGAGTTAGATCGTTATCGATCATTGTGATAGTACTACCTACTATGTCTCGATGGATCGTTATCGAGCGAAGGAGTTAAGAGTCGGGGATCGTTATTAAGAGATCGATTTGAATCTCGGGGATCGTTATCGAGCGAATGAGTTAGATCGTTATCGATCATTGTGATAGTACTATCTACTATGGCTCGATCGATCGTTATCGAGCGATCGATTTGAATCTCGGGATTCGATATCGAACGAATGAGTTAGATCGTTATCGTTATCGATCATTGTGATAGTTGTATCTACTATGGCTCGATCGATCGAATGAGTTAAGTGTCGGGGTTTGTTATTGAACGATCGATTTGAATTTCGAGGTTCGTTATTGAGCGATCAATTTGAATCTAAGGGTTCGTTATCGAGCGAATGAGTTAGATCGTTATCGTTATTTGAAGAAAATAGTGTTATATATATATTATGAACGAAAATATTGTTCTATATATAATATTAAGGTATTTAATCATAAAAATGTAATATTAGAGTTCATAAAATTATTTTTTTTATACTTTTTGTCGTCCCTTTAAAGAGTATGTAAGTCCCTTTAAACAAGACAACGATAATATAATCAGGCGACCTCATTTTTCTCTCTTTCTTCTATTTTTCTTCTTCTCCGTTTTTCCTCCAATATTTCCAAGCGATTCCACCAAATTTCCGACGATTGTTTACGATTTTCAACAACCAATCACCTCTAATCTCATCCATAAACTTAGGTAAACCAATTTTCATCTTATTTTCAGTCAAATAATTCCTCTCATTCAGTCTCTTTCTTCTTCCTTGGCATAGCTCCGGCGATCTGGGCGAATTTGGGGTGATTTCCGGCGATTCTTCACCATTTTCAACGAAAAACATGTCTAATTTCATCCCAATCAAAGGTGAATCATCTTTTCTTATTATTTTCGTCAATTTCTTCCATTATTTTTGCAATACAACATGCTTGTGTGTGTGTAAATGCAATTATTGTGTTAAAGTTTGAAGTTATCATGTTGTGGGTTAAGGTTTCAAATGGGCTCGATTCGGTTCATCGCAATGGGTTTGATTCGGTTTATAGGAAGGTTCAATTCGGTTTCAAATTTTCCATTTTTGCTTTTTGGTTATAATGGTAGGGTTCGATTCGGTTTATTGGAGGGTTCGGTTCGGTGTTATAATGGTAGGTTCGATTCGGTTATATGGGAGGGTTCGACAATTAGGTTTGATAGTTAGTATGATTAGTAATGAGTTATTGATTCGTTTATTTTGGTTTATATTTTCGATTTTCGTTTGAGTTAGTAGTTAAAATTGGTGTGTGTGTGTGTATAAATGCAATTGTAGTTAAAACAATAGTGAGGATGTGTGCCATTTGTGTACATGGTTGGGTTCTGTTTATGGGAGGGTTCGATTCGGTTAGATGACAGTAGTAACAAGTTACAAATTCAAACCGAGATTGTGTTGTGCCATTTTGTAGATTAAGTGTTGTGCATTTTTGTGTGGAAAATAAGCTAGTTTATGATTAGATGGTACATAAATGATCTTTAATAAGTTGATGATAGTAGTGTATGGATTTGGATCTTTGAGAAGTTGAAGATAGTTGTGTTGTGCCATTTTTATGTAAACACATGTGTTGTGACATTTTTGTATAGAGTTGATGTTAGTAGTGTATGAGTATGGTGTAGTTTTTTAGAAAATATTTTTAGAAAATAATATATTATGCACAAGAAATTATAAAATTTGGGTTTTTAGGGACGACAATTGTCGTCCCTTTAAAGGCAATTAATTTTTTTTAATATAAAACTTTGAGTTAATAAATAATATTTAGTTTATTATAAAATGCACGTCTAAAGGGACGACAATGTCGTCCCATTAAACATTTTTCAGAAAATAATATGTTATGTACAAGAAATTATAAAATTTGGGTTTTAGGGACGACAATTGTCGTCCCTTTAAAGGCAATTAATTTTTTTTTAATATAAAACTTTGAGTTAATAAATATATTCATTTATTATAAAATGCACGTCTCTAAAGGGACGAAAATGTCGTCCCATTAAATATTTTTCAAAAATAATATGTTATGTACAATAAATTATAAAATTTGGGTTTTAGGGACGACAATTGTCGTCCTTTAAAGGCAATTAATTTTTTTTTAATATAAAACTTTGAGTTAATAAATAATATTCAGTTTATTATAAAATGCACGTCTAAAGGGACGACAATGTCGTCCCATTAAAAAATTTTCAGAAAATAATATGTTATGTACAAGAAATTATAAAATTTGTGTTTTTAGGGACGACCATTGTCGTCCCTTTAAAGGCAATTAATTTTTTTTAATATAAAACTTTGAGTTAATAAATAATATTTAGTTTATTATAAAATTCTAATATACATATTCTAATAAACATTGCGTTAAAATATAAATTCATTATTTTTTTAAAAATTCTTTTATCGAACGATAATACAGTGATTACGATAATACTCTACTATATGATTGTCAGTTCGTTATCGAGGGATTGATTTGAATCTCGGGGTTCGTTAATAAGCGATTGATCTCAATCCTGAGATCCGACATCGTTATCGAGCGAATGAGTTAACAGTCGTGGTTCGTTATCGAGCGATCGATTTGAATCCCGGGGTTCGTTATCGAGCGAATGAGTTAGATCGTTATCGATCATTGTGATAGTACTATCTACTATGTCTCGATGGATCGTTATCGAGCGAAGGAGTTAAGAGTCGGGGATCGTTATTAAGAGATCGATTTGAATCTCGGGGTTCATTATCGAGCGAATGAGTTAAATCGTTATCGATCATTGTGATAGTACTATCTACTGGCTTGATCGATCGTTATCGAGCGAATGAGTTAACAGTCGTGGTTCGTTATACAACGATCGATTTGAATCTCAGGATTCGATATCGAGCGAATAAGTTAGATCATTATCGATTATTGTGATAGTACTATCTACTATGTCTCGATGGATCGTTATCGAGCGAAGGAGTTAAGAGTCGGGGATCGTTATTAAGAGATCAAATTGAATCTCGGGGTTCGTTATCGAGTGAATGAGTTAGATCGTTATCGATCATTGTGATAGTACTATCTACTATGTCTCGTTGGATCATTATCGAGCGAAGGAGTTAAGAGTCGGGGATCGTTATTAAGAGATCGATTTGAATCTTAGGGTTCGTTATCGAGCGAATGAGTTAGATCGTTATCGATCATTGTGATAGTACTATCTACTATGTCTCAATGGATCGTTATCGAGCGAATGAGTTAACAGTCGTGGTTCGTTATCGAGCGATCGATTTGAATTTCGGGATTCGATATCGAGCGAATGAGTTAGATCGTTATCGATCATTGTGATAGGTTTATCTACTATGTCTCGATGGATCATTATCGAGCGAAGGAGTTAAGAGTCGGGGATCGTTATTAAGAGATCGATTTGAATCTCGGGGTTCATTATCGAAATAAATGAGTTAGATCGTTATCGATCATTGTCTCGATGGATCGTTATCGAGCGAAGGAGTTAAGAGTCGGGGATCGTTATTAAGAGATCGATTTGAATCTCGGGGTTCGTTATCGAGCGAATGAGTTAGATCGTTATCGATCATTGTGATAGTACTATCTACTATGGCTCGATCGATCGTTATCGAGCGAATGAGTTAACGATGCGTGGTTCGTTATCGAGCGATCGATTTGAATCTCGGGATTCGATATCGAGCGAATGAGTTAGATCGTTATCGATCATTGTGATAGTACTACCTACTATGTCTCGATGGATCGTTATCGGCGAAGGAGTTAAGAGTCGGGATCGCGTATTAAGAGATCGATTTGAATCTCGGGATCGTTATCGAAGCGAATGAGTTAGATCGTTATCGATCATTGTGATAGTACTATCTACTATGGCTCGATCGATCGTTATCGAAATGATCGATTTGAATCTCGGGATTCGATATCGAACGAATGAGTTAGATCGTTATCGTTATCGATCATTGTGATAGTTGTATCTACTATGGCTCGATCGATCGAATGAGTTAAGTGTCGGGGTTTGTTATTGAACGATCGATTTGAATTTCGAGGTTCGTTATTGAGCGATCAATTTGAATCTAAGGGTTCGTTATCGAGCGAATGAGTTAGATCGTTATCGTTATTTGAAGAAAATAGTGTTATATATATATTATGAACGAAAATATTGTTCTATATATAATATTAAGGTATTTAATCATAAAAATGTAATATTAGAGTTCATAAAATTATTTTTTTTATACTCTTTGTCGTCCCTTTAAAGAGTATGTCGTCCCTTTAAACAAGACACTGATAATATAATCGGGCAGCCTCATTTTTTCTCTCTTTCTTCTATTTTTTCTTCTTCTCCGTTTTTCCTCCAATATTTCCGGCGATTCCACCAAATTTCCGACGATTGTTTACGATTTTCAACAACCAATCACCTCTAATCTCATCCATAAACTTAGGTAAACCAATTTTCATCTTATTTTCGTCAAATAATTCCTCTCATTCAGTCTCTTTCTTCTTCCTTGGCATAGCTCCGGCGATCTGGGCGAATTTGGGGTGATTTCCGGCGATTCTTCACCATTTTCAACGAAAAACATGTCTAATTTCATCCCAATCAAAGGTGAATCATCTTTTCTTATTATTTTCGTCAATTTCTTCCATTATTTTTGCAATACAACATGCTTGTGTGTGTGTAAATGCAATTATTGTGTTAAAGTTTGAAGTTATCATGTTGTGGGTTAAGGTTTCAAATGGGCTCGATTCGGTTCATCGCAATGGGTTTGATTCGGTTTATAGGAAGGTTCAATTCGGTTTCAAATTTTCCATTTTTGCTTTTTGGTTATAATGGTAGGGTTCGATTCGGTTTATTGGAGGGTTCGGTTCGGTGTTATAATGGTAGGGTTCGATTCGGTTATATGGGAGGGTTCGACAATTAGGTTTGATAGTTAGTATGATTAGTAATGAGTTATTGATTCGTTTATTTTGGTTTATATTTTCGATTTTCGTTTGAGTTAGTAGTTAAAATTGGTGTGTGTGTGTATAAAATGCAATTGTAGTTAAAACAATAGTGAGGATGTGTGCCATTTGTGTACATGGTTGGGTTACTGTTTATGGGAGGGTTCGATTCGGTTAGATGACAGTAGTAACAAGTTACAAATTCAAACCGAGATTGTGTTGTGCCATTTTTGTAGATTAAGTGTTGTGCATTTTTGTGTGGAAAATAAGCTAGTTTATGATTAGATGGTACATAAATGATCTTTAATAAGTTGATGATAGTAGTGTATGGATTTGGATCTTTGAGAAGTTGAAGATAGTTGTGTTGTGCCATTTTTATGTAAACACATGTGTTGTGACATTTTTGTATAGAGTTGATGTTAGTAGTGTATGAGTATGGTGTAGTTTTTTAGAAAATATTTTTAGAAAATAATATATTATGCACAAGAAATTATAAAATTTGGGTTTTTAGGGACGACAATTGTCGTCCCTTTAAAGGCAATTAATTTTTTTTAATATAAAACTTTGAGTTAATAAATAATATTTAGTTTATTATAAAATGCACGTCTAAAGGGACGACAATGTCGTCCCATTAAACATTTTTCAGAAAATAATATGTTATGTACAAGAAATTATAAAATTTGGGTTTTTAGGGACGACAATTGTCGTCCCTTTAAAGGCAATTAATTTTTTTTTAATATAAAACTTTGAGTTAATAAATATATTCAGTTTATTATAAAATGCACGTCTAAAGGGACGAAAATGTCGTCCCATTAAATATTTTTCAGAAAATAATATGTTATGTACAATAAATTATAAAATTTGGGTTTTTAGGGACGACAATTGTCGTCCCTTTAAAGGCAATTAATTTTTTTTTAATATAAAACTTTGAGTTAATAAATAATATTCAGTTTATTATAAAATGCACGTCTAAAGGGACGACAATGTCGTCCCATTAAAAAATTTTCAGAAAATAATATGTTATGTACAAGAAATTATAAAATTTGTGTTTTTAGGGACGACCATTGTCGTCCCTTTAAAGGCAATTAATTTTTTTTAATATAAAACTTTGAGTTAATAAATAATATTTAGTTTATTATAAAATTCTAATATACATATTCTAATAAACATTGCGTTAAAATATAAATTCATTATTTTTTTAAAAATTCTTTTATCGAACGATAATACAGGTGATTCTGATAATACTCTCTACTATAGATTGTCAGTTCGTTATCGAGGGATTGATTTGAATCTCGGGGTTCGTTAATAAGCGATTGATCTCAATCCTGAGATCCGACATCGTTATCGAGCGAATGAGTTAACGATGTGGTTCGTTATTATCGGCGATCGATTTGAATCCCGGGTTCGTTATCGAGCGAATGAGTTAGATCGTTATCGATCATTGTGATAGTACTATCTACTATGTCTCGATGGATCGTTATCGAGCGAAGGAGTTAAGAGTCGGGGATCGTTATTAAGAGATCGATTTGAATCTCGGGGTTCATTATCGAGCGAATGAGTTAAATCGTTATCGATCATTGTGATAGTACTATCTACTGGCTTGATCGATCGTTATCGAGCGAATGAGTTAACAGTCGTGGTTCGTTATACAACGATCGATTTGAATCTCAGGATTCGATATCGAGCGAATAAGTTAGATCATTATCGATTATTGTGATAGTACTATCTACTATGTCTCGATGGATCGTTATCGAAATAAGGAGTTAAGAGTCGGGATCGCATTAAGAGATCAAATTGAATCTCGGGTTCGTTATCGAGTGAATGAGTTAGATCGTTATCGATCATTGTGATAGTACTATCTACTATGTCTCGTTGGATCATTATCGAGCGAAGGAGTTAAGAGTCGGGGATCGTTATTAAGAGATCGATTTGAATCTTAGGGTTCGTTATCGAGCGAATGAGTTAGATCGTTATCGATCATTGTGATAGTACTATCTACTATGTCTCAATGGATCGTTATCGAGCGAATGAGTTAACAGTCGTGGTTCGTTATCGAAGCGATCGATTTGAATTTCGGGATTCGATATCGGCGAATGAGTTAGATCGTTATCGATCATTGTGATAGGTTTATCTACTATGTCTCGATGGATCATTATCGAGCGAAGGAGTTAAGAGTCGGGGATCGTTATTAAGAGATCGATTTGAATCTCGGGGTTCATTATCGAGCGAATGAGTTAGATCGTTATCGATCATTGTCTCGATGGATCGTTATCGGCGAAGGAGTTAAGAGTCGGGGATCGTTATTAAGAGATCGATTTGAATCTCGGGGTTCGTTATCGAAATTTAATGAGTTAGATCGTTATCGATCATTGTGATAGTACTATCTACTATGGCTCGATCGATCGTTATCGGCGAATGAGTTAACGATGCGTGGTTCGTTATCGAAGCGATCGATTTGAATCTCGGGATTCGATATCGAGCGAATGAGTTAGATCGTTATCGATCATTGTGATAGTACTACCTACTATGTCTCTCGATGGATCGTTTATCGGCCGAAGGAGTTAAGAGTCGGGATCGCATTAAGAGATCGATTTGAATCTCGGGATCGTTATCGAGCGAATGAGTTAGATCGTTATCGATCATTGTGATAGTACTATCTACTATGGCTCGATCGATCGTTATCGAAATGATCGATTTGAATCTCGGGATTCGATATCGAACGAATGAGTTAGATCGTTATCGTTATCGATCATTGTGATAGTTGTATCTACTATGGCTCGATCGATCGAATGAGTTAAGTGTCGGGTTTGTTATTGAACGATCGATTTGAATTTCGAGGTTCGTTATTGAGCGATCAATTTGAATCTAAGGGTTCGTTATCGAGCGAATGAGTTAGATCGTTATCGTTATTTGAAGAAAATAGTGTTATATATATATTATGAACGAAAATATTGTTCTATATATAATATTAAGGTATTTAATCATAAAAATGTAATATTAGAGTTCATAAAATTATTTTTTTATACTTTTGTCGTCCCTTTAAAGAGTATGTCGTCCCTTTAAACAAGACAATCGATAATATAATCGGGCAACCTCATTTTTCTCTCTTTCTTCTATTTTTTCTTCTTCTCCGTTTTTCCTCCAATATTTCCGGCGATTCCACCAAATTTCCGACGATTGTTTACGATTTTCAACAACCAATCACCTCTAATCTCATCCATAAACTTAGGTAAACCAATTTTCATCTTATTTTCACAAATAATTCCTCTCATTCAGTCTCTTTCTTCTTCCTTGGCATAGCTCCGATGATCTCGGGCGAATTTGGGGTGATTTCCGGCGATTCTTCACCATTTTCAACGAAAAACATGTCTAATTTCATCCCAATCAAAGGTGAATCATCTTTTCTTATTATTTTCGTCAATTTCTTCCATTATTTTTGCAATACAACATGCTTGTGTGTGTGTAAATGCAATTATTGTGTTAAAGTTTGAAGTTATCATGTTGTGGGTTAAGGTTTCAAATGGGCTCGATTCGGTTCATCGCAATGGGTTTGATTCGGTTTATAGGAAGGTTCAATTCGGTTTCAAATTTTCCATTTTTGCTTTTTGGTTATAATGGTAGGGTTCGATTCGGTTTATTGGAGGGTTCGGTTCGGTGTTATAATGGTAGGGTTCGATTCGGTTATATGGGAGGGTTCGACAATTAGGTTTGATAGTTAGTATGATTAGTAATGAGTTATTGATTCGTTTATTTTGGTTTATATTTTCGATTTTCGTTTGAGTTAGTAGTTAAAATTGGTGTGTGTGTGTGTATAAATGCAATTGTAGTTAAAACAATAGTGAGGATGTGTGCCATTTGTGTACATGGTTGGGTTCTGTTTATGGGAGGGTTCGATTCGGTTAGATGACAGTAGTAACAAGTTACAAATTCAAACCGAGATTGTGTTGTGCCATTTTTGTAGATTAAGTGTTGTGCATTTTTGTGTGGAAAATAAGCTAGTTTATGATTAGATGGTACATAAATGATCTTTAATAAGTTGATGATAGTAGTGTATGGATTTGGATCTTTGAGAAGTTGAAGATAGTTGTGTTGTGCCATTTTTATGTAAACACATGTGTTGTGACATTTTTGTATAGAGTTGATGTTAGTAGTGTATGAGTATGGTGTAGTTTGGATTTGGATTTGGATTTGGACTTGGATTGAATTGTGCCATTTTCTAATGAATGGAAAAACTTGTGTGTTGTGCCATTTAGTCGGTGTTGAGGAGGAGCGATAAGAACAAGATTAAAGCTGTATTCAAATTACAGTTTCATGCAATTCAGGTATTATATATATTCTGCTCTATCACCAATGTCTTCATCACTATTTTGCAATATTTCCCATAAGTTTGAGTAATAATTAATCTCATCATGTATTTTACCAGAAGTGGTCAATGTGATAAGTATTTCATTAGCCTACAGCCTAGAGGTGTCAACAACAATTGGTGGAATAAATCATTGATTTCACATTGGTTAAAAAAAGAAAAAGGAAGGAGAAAAATTTATGCCTTTAGGTCTAACATGTGAGTTTAGTGGTATATAATCATGTTTTATTGAGAATTGGCTGAGAATATATATGATATGAGATCCTGGTGGTTAGTTAGTTTACCAGCAATTTGTTAGGTGTTGGGTAAAGTTGCAAGCAATAAGTGAAGTCAAGTGTTTTTATATTTGTTTTTATTTTTTATGTGTAGGAATCCGATTTTATGATGAAATTCACCTGAAAATGCAGTTTGATGCTGATTATTGCACTAAAGAGGTCTTGTTAAGAAAAAGTATGTTTGGATTTCTCATCAATATTTTTGTTTTACTTCAGTTTAAAAAGGAAAAGGTGTGATCCTAATAAGACTAACTTCTTAGAGCGTCTTTTGGGAGTTGCACGGCTTCTATCACAGGTACTGTGAATGTTATCGAGCTGTCCTGATAGAATGACTGTTTTATGAAGCATTGTTTTGTTTTTACCTTTTATTGTGATTATTCTTCTCAAACGTGTTAAGATTGAGTGTTGAAAAGAAGCTAGTCTATGATTAGATGGAATGAAAATGCAGGTTTGGATTCATTGGAATATATATGACAATGAATGAAATAAAGTTGACATAGCTTACATAGCCTCTTTCTTTTGCAGAGCTTTGGAAGTCAAGTGTGGGATTGTGCTCTTGCCACCCAAGCTGTTCTTGCTTCTGGTATGAGTCAAATCATTTTTTTTTTGTAAAGGCAATGCAAATACAATACAAAATCATCCTAATTTGTTTGTCAAAAATGGTCTTATTTAGTCGTACTTAGGAATATTACCTTGTATGTACAAGTTACCCCTGCAGAGATCAAGATCTTCTTTGAAACCATGTGTGGAGAGGTTGTTAGCTAGTTCTATGAAAAAAGATTAGCGCTCTCGCTTGTGCAGATTGGTAATGAATTGTGTTATTATGCCTTTTTTCACAGTTTCAATAGCTTGAGATTACTTGGCGACTACCATCATTCTACCAGGATAGCTTTTGTTGAGTTTGTAATGATATTACCTGGTCTTTCTTTGCATTTTCTTGCTCACGTGTTTCTAAATCTCATAAATTTTATTTTGTTATATTCTTCCCTCGAGTTAATTGTTCCCTTTCTTACATATTTACCGAGTGTTTTGTTATAAATTTCCTCTTATAATCTGTTATTGATTTTGGAAAAACCAGGATTGGTTTGATGTAAATAGCATGGGAGGCCATGCGAAAACAAAAAAATTATTTAAAAAATATATTTAAAGGGACGAAATGAAATTATGGATATTTTATCTATTTAAAGGGACGACATATCGTCCCTTTAAATGAATTTCTATAAAAAAATTTCCGTTTATAGGGACGACATTTCGTCCCATCAAATATGTGTCGTCCCTTTAAATGTTTTCCTAAATTATTATTATTAAATTATTTTTTTTCCCAAATATTATTTTAAGGGACGACATTGTCGTCCCTTTAAATGTTTTTCGATAAAAAATATTATTGAATTTTATTATTAAAACTAAATATAAATGCTTTTAAATGTCGTCCCTTTAAATGCTTTGTGTCGTCCCTTTAAATGTTTTTCGATAAAAAATATTGTTTTTTCGTATTGAATTTTATTATTAAAACTAAACATAAATGCTTTTAAGGGACGACGATGTCGTCCCTTTAAATATTTTTATAAAAAAATTAAAAATTTTCCTCATAATAATTTTTTTAATAAAATAAATTGAATTATGTTTATAGGGACGACAATGTCGTCCCTTAAAAGTTTGCCATGTCAGCACCTTGAAATTTTTTAGAAAAATCCGTGCCACGTCAGCATACCTTTAAAAGGACGATTTTGTCGTCCCTTCAAAGGAGTCCGTTGTTTAAAGGGACAAAGCAGAAGGGACGTCTTTATAGGGACGACTTGTCGTCCCTTTAAACGTTTTATGGGACGACAATGGCTTTAAAAGGACGATAAAATGTCGTCCCTTTAAACCAGTTTTCTTGTAGTGCCACAAACACGATGTCAAAAAGGTCACAGTCGGTCAAGGCTGCACGAAAAGCTTGCATAGCCGTGGGACCCCGGTACTAATGGTTAACCTAAATTGGGCCACGAATAGAAGACGTAAGCCAGCTACGGATCGAGCAGGAACTTCTAATAATTCTCGAGGATGCGAGCTTCAAGTCTCCCAATGGCAGGCTTTTCTTATCTTTCCAATAATCACTGGTTGATTATCAAGTGTAAAAATGATTCTATCTGTGAATTGTGTGAAAGGCCCATACAATTGACAGAAGTTATTACCAAGAATAACGTCCATGCCGTTTTCTTGTTGATAAATCGTAGGAATATGAAATATCTCACCTGCGATTCGTATGTTAAGATTTTTACAAACCTTAGAAACATGTAAAGTTTCTTTGTTTGCAATCGTTAAAGAAATGGTATTGGGTGCATTTTCCCAATGCTCATTAGGTATAACGAATTTTGATGCTAGGCAAAGACTAGCGCCAGTGTCTACATTACAATGTAAATTTATCTGTTTATAACCGGAAAACTTAAGTTGTCCTTTGATATAAATAGAATTTGGATTAGTAATATTCTTTGTTATTACTAATTCTTCGTCATTCCAGGATTCTTCCTGAATGGCTAAGTTAGTCTGTATCCGCTGAATGGTATTCATCGGGTGAATATTCATAATCTTCAGAGGAATGATCAGAAATTTCATCAAAGATATAGACTTCTCTATATGAGTCGTACATATGGATACTTCTATCGGTTTACATAGCAAAGACTCAGAACATTTAAAATCAAACAGTTACTATAGAAGTTTGGTAGGAAAACTGCTATATTTAGGCCTAACAAGACCAGACATTACATATACCACACAACAGCTCAATCAATATCTGGATAAACCAATAGAACTACAATTTCAGGCAGCTCACAAATTACTGAAATAATTAAAGAAATCTCCTGGACAAGGCATCCTTTTTCCATCAGAAAGTAATCTGGAACTGAAGTGCTTTGTGGACTCAGATTGGGCCAGATGTAATGATACTAGAAGGTCTGTAACAGGATTTTCTGTATTCTTTGGTGGTGCACTTATAATTTGGAAGTCAAAGAAGCAATCATCGCATCCGTAAGTTCCTCGAGGCGTATCTGAGCAATGGCTATGGCATCCTGTGAATTACAGTGGCTTACTTATTTACTGGCAGAATTCAACATCAGACAAGACAAGCCTATTTCTTTGTTCTGTGACAGCAAATATGCCCTATATATAGTTGAAAATCCAGTGTTTCATGAGAGAACTAAACACATTGAGATAGATTGCCATGTTATAAGGGATAGGTAACAGCATGGACTTCTAAAGCCTTTACCAATTTCAACAGAATTACAACTTGCAGATTTGTTTACTAAACCCCTGGACAGATCTAGATTTCAGTTCCTACTCAGCTCATATCCTCTCATCAACATCTACAAACCAAAGTGTCCAGTTTGAGAGGGGGTGTTGAAGATCATAGCAGCAAACTATACACAAGCCAGCAAACTGTACACAAGTCTCTCTAAGAGACATTAGGTCAAACACCTAAGTTAAAAGTTAGTTAGAAGTTTGTTATGTTAAGTAACCGCTTGTAACTACCTCCAGCTGACCTACAATGCATCTAGGCAGTGTATATAAGTCATTGTATCAGCTCCTGTAAACCATTCGATTGAGTAATCAATAATACACAACTCTTCTTCATGATTCTTCCATGTCACTGTTTTGATTGTCATTGTTCATATTCATTTCCAGTTTTATTGTGTTGATTTCATCAGTAACGATTTCTATTCTTCTTTTGCATAGTCGAATAATTAAATTTAATTCATGATAAACGTTTTTCGTATTTAACGGATTTTGAATCGGATTCCGCTGCGAGATTCAATAAGATTGAATCTTTGATGATCCGGTTCGGATCTAGATTTCCAACAGTGTTGTCCTAATTCTTTGCCAAAAATGGCAGGGGATTGGGAAGTTGATTAGTTTGATTGAGCATCCTAGATTGGAAGTTGTGCCTTGTCTTCTTTGAACTCCCCGTTCGTGAATGAAGGTTCTCTCTTACCATTTATGATTCTGGTACGTGAATGGAGGTTCTCTGGTACCACTGATGATTCTGGTTCAGTGGAAAAATTATAATATTGGTTAACGTTTCTAAAAGAGAATATGTTATTGTAGACATGTATCTATATTCTTTTTTTGTATTTGGTATGTACATATTATCTACCCGGAAGTAAACTAAAGTACTACCTCCGTCATATATTATAAGTCATTTTAACTTTTTAGATTTGTCTCACAATATAAGTCATTATACATCACCAATACAACATTTATTACTATTTTCTCTATGTTATCCCTAATTTATTATCCATCTAACAATTTTTCATTACTCAGTAACTGATGCAGTAATGATAGTCAATGGGCATTTAAACCATTTTCTTAATATGTGTGAAAACATCCAAAATGACTTATAATATATGGCGGAAGTAGTATATAAAGTTGATATGGTGTAATGATTTAATTAAGGGAAAAACTTTCGCCCCTGTGGTTTGCCAATTAAAGCTTTTACTTCCTTGTGGTTTAAAAATATATGGTTTACCCCCTGAGATTTTACACAAACCATCACATAGAAATTCAGGCAACTACAAAAAAATATTCCGTCGGAAAATGTTCTCTTTTAAAATGCCATTCCCGTTTTACCCTTATTTCTATATTTATTTAATTATTTATTTTTTTAAAAGCTTCTGCATTATATCCTTTTTCCCCCAAAAATAGGAAAGACGAGGAGTTTCACCGGACGACGACCCACCACGTGCGACCAACCGTGAGATTGACCACGAATTTCCGGTGATATTGACGATTCCGACCACGAATTGTTGTTTTTTCCGGCGAGGTAAATGATTTGCTTCGTTCACGATTTTCTGCGTTTTGCGGTGAGTTAGGTTTAAAATTAAATTGACAAGTTTGAGACCAGAAATCAAAACCGTCCAATGCAATCCGTTTTTTATTCTTAAATCAATCAAATGAACCCTCTTGGCAGAAGCAACATTATCCAAAATGGATTGGACACTTGTATGTTGGCATACCACTGATGCTGAAATTTTTTGTTGGGATGATATCGAATTGCACTCAAAGTCTGCAAAACGTCCATTGGTTTCTTACTTTCCTGATTGTCGAAGATATTATTAATAAGGATTAAATATTTATCTTTGTATTTAGTATTTGTCTATTATTTGGTGGCCAAGACAATTAAGCCTATAAATACACACATATAATCGATTATTGAATCAATGGAAAATCAGTTTTCTCTACTATTATAATTACAATATGGTATCGGAGCAGGGTTAGCTTCTTCTCTCAAACCCATTACGTTGATTTTTTTTTTCACAAACCAAAAAAAAAAAACCCAAACCTAGCCGTCCCCTTTCTTCTCCTTCCCTGTAACCATGTTGGAACTGCAAGACACTGCGGCCACCACCAATTCTTCCATCTCCTCTTATCCTACCTTCACCCCCTCCTCCTCTATTCATATCACAAAATTAACTCGACAAAACTATAATCTTTGGTGAGCCCAAATCGTTCCCTATCTCCGGGGACAAGGAGTTTATGGCTATGTGGACGGAACAATCAAACCACCGGCTCAGACCACCACCGACGCTGCCGGAGTCGTTTCTCCTAACCCAGACTATATCACATGGAACAAACAAGATAATCTAATATTGAGCACAATTACCTCCTCATTGACCGATGATGTCCTAATGTAGGTGTACAGCGCCACCACTTCGTCGGAAATCTGGACGGCGCTCCAGTCTTCGTTTGCAGCCACCAGTCGCTCAAAATTGGTTCATCTCCGAACGGAGCTTGCCTCTACCCGCAAGCTTGACCTCTCCGCGTCTGACTATTATTTCAAAATCAAATGAATCACCGACGACCTTGCCCTCGCCGGCCACCCCCTCTCAGATGACGATTTTAATGCCTATGTTTTAGCCGGCTTAGGCCCCGATTATGACATCCTGGTAACTTCTCTCGGTTTCCGGTCATCTCTCACCATGGACGAAGTCTACTCTCAGCTTCTAAACGTGGAAGACAGGATCCTTCATCACCGTCCGGTTGCTCCTTCATCTGCTCCGGTCACCTCTCCGGCACCATCGGCCAACGCAGCATCCTCTACTGTTCAGCAAAACACCTATTCTGGTCAGCGTGGTCATGGCTCCAATGCTTACCGGGGCCGGGGGCGTGGCCATGGGCGTGGCTCACCCCGCCCCTCCTACACCGGTGATACAGCCTCAATTCAATGCCAGATCAGTTCCCGTCATGGTCATTCAACCGCTTCCTGCTATTACAGGTATAATCAACCCACCCCACCTGGACCCCGTCCCCCACCCACCCCTCGTTCCCCATATCCCCCACCCACGTATTATAATCCCACCCCACAGGTCTATTATACCAACCCGTATCCACCCTCGCATTCTGATTGGATAGCCGACACCGGTGTGACCCATCACATCACAAACGACTTCAACAATCTTAACCTCTCATACGAGCCTTACGACGGACCAGAAAAAGTTCGTGTCGGTGACGGTACAGGTTTAGCCATCTCTCACCTTGGTTCTTCCTCTATTAATACTAATGCGCATATGTATATTCTTGATAATGTTCTCGTTTCCCCTGTTCTTACTCAAAATTTATTGTCTGTTTGTAAATTTGCCACTGATAATGCCGTTTATTTCGAGTTTCATGACACATACTTTCTGGTGAAGGGTCGCGTCCATCATAGGGGATATGTCAAGGATGGCTTGTACCACTTCTCTTTCAACCGCTCTCCAGTCAAAGCTTTCTCTACCTCTGCCGGCTCCTCCACCCTTTGGCATCAACGCCTTGGTCACTGCTCTTACCCGGTTTTGTGTCAGGCATTACGCCATTTGTCTATTACTTTTTCCAATAAAGAACCCACCAGTTTGTGTGCTCCGTGTCAATTATCCAAGAGTCATCGTCAAACTCTTTATGTTTCTGATTTTACTGCGTCTGCACCTTTAGATTTAGTTTATTCCAATGTTTGGGGTCCATGTACTGAATCTTCAATTTATGGTTCAAGATATTATGTTAGCTTTTTGGATGATTTTACTAAATTTGTGTGGTTGTTTCCTTTAAAACGTAAATCCGATGTTGAATCCACCTTCCGTAACTTTTTGCCCATGATTGAACGCCAATTTAACAAAAATTAAAATCCTTACAAACCGACTGGGGTGGCAAATATCGACATGTAACACACTATCTCACTTCTCTGGGCAACACTCACAGTTTATCTTGCTCTCATACTCATGAACAAGCAGGTGCTATTGAGCGGCACCACCGCCAAATCGTCGAAGTCGGCTTTTCCCTTCTCGCTCAGTCTCACCTCCCTCTACCTTATAGGGAAGATGATTTTACCACCGCTGTCAATATCATCAATCGCCTTCCTACCCGGTCCTTGAACAACAAATCTCCCTTCGAAGTGGTACATGGCCGTCTCCCTGACTACTCTTTTCTTCATGTATTCGGTTGCGCTTGTTGGCCTTATCTCCGACCGTACAATAGCCATAAGACCGACTTCCGCTCCAAATCTTGTATATTTCTCGGTTACAGCCCTTCCCATCATGGCTATAAATGTCTAGATCTCTCTACCGGCCGTGTCAATATCGCTCGTCACGTCGTCTTTGACGAGACTCACTTTCCCTATATCTCATCTACGCCTACACCATCTCCTACTCAACTTACTGTACCGTTACCGGCTACTCTGACCGTTTCTCCTTCCTTAAATCCACTTCCGCCCTCTCCTCCATCCCCCAACATCCCTCCGGTCAGCCCTTCACCATCTCCGGTTCATTCCCCGAACAGCCTGTCTGTAGGATGTAATATCTCCGGATGGATCAAAGATCCACCCGATTACGCAGCGGAAACTACAAGATCTAGATCTAGTCAACCAAAATACATAAATATAATAGATCTAATCTACGAGAAGGATAGATTGCTTACTTGTTTATTGTGAATAAACTCCATGAACAATCTTTGTAGATGCGCCGGTTGAGAAGCCATAATCTTCCAACGCGTATCTCCAAGCAACACCAAGTGGATGGTGTTTCACGCCGCCGGACCTCCCCGATATGCTACTGTTAGGTGTGATGCCCGAAAGACAATTTTGTAATTGTTTTATTTAATAAATGAAATGATATTGTTATTCATATTTATTATTCTCATATTCACCGATGTGACAATAGCAATTACACTACAGAAAACCCTAAAGTATATCGTTTATGTAATCACTTAACTCAGTGTATGGTATATACACGGGAGGATTGAGTTAGTGAAGATGTACTTAAAATACAATTAGCTCGTAGTGAAGTTAATCGAGTATCGGGTCTCTCCTTTAACGTGCTATTAATGCGCCTGAACACAATAGGTGTGATTGTCTTATCCGGACTTTCGGTTAAGAGAACCTAATGGGGCATTTATATATGATAGATATATCATATAGTATTTGGACCGATTTGATTAGAGTTCACGATATAATTCCGTAATCGAAGTCTTATCGAATCAATGGATGATCATATTTATGGATATATCTTAATCTGAGGTGATCACGATCCAACCGCTTGAATCGCATGAAGTTTGACTTGACGGTTAAGGATTACACCGAGTCTGTGGTCCGAATTACCCCATCTTGGCATTGTCTTGGATTGAGTGAGTAGTCCGTGTTATCACAGATACGGAATCCATTCCTTCCATTTATGGAAGTAGATAGACAGTTCCCTTATTTTTTAATCCTAGAAACTGATCGATCCATGGAGTTCATATTACACTGATTAGCTACCAGTGAGTTGTATGAATTAATTGATCACTAGGGGGTTAATGGTAAATAAGGATAAGAGGTTCTAGAAAGGGTTAACGGTAACTTCCGATTTAGAATGAATAATCTATGGAGGATTAATCCATATGTAATGATTATATCAATGGACACTTATTATTATTCTCGTGAGGAGATAAATATAATCTCATAATCGGAGGAGTGCAGTCACGGGATTATGGTGGCATATTCCTGTGATTGATTTATCAAATATAATTATTCTGTTCGTAAGATAATTATTTATTTGATTTATCGGAGCCGCTGATTATTAGTCCATGGTCCCCGACGTGCCTCCTAATATAGCATAGCTATTCTCGGACGTCGAATTCTAATAATATTAATTTAGTTATTGTTGGACTTTATTAAAACGATATGTGAATTAATTGTTTAGTGGACTATTAAATTAGTTGGGCTAAATAATTAAATATGTGGAAAAGACATTTTCCATAATCTTGGCCCAATTGTTGTGTGATGGCAAAATTAATATTGACTAGGTCAACATATAAATTTCGCCCCATGTGTTTATTGGTCAACAAGAAATTAGTTTTCTTGTGATTAATAAGACATGTGCATAAAATATTTATTGGATAAATATTTATGGTAAATAATAAAGATAAATATTATTCTAGATTTGTTCTAGAATATTATGGAATTATCTTTTATTAATTGGATTATTTATTTGCAAAATAAAAATCATTGGAGGCTAAGTTTTACTCTCCTATATAAAGAGAGTTCTCCAAAGCCTTAACACACATGTAAATTTCGACTATCACTCTTAGAGAGGAGATAGATAAATTTCGGCCAAGAGGGTTGAGGAGAAATCTTGAAGATTTTTCCGGGTAGCATATCGGAAGGATTCGAGACGAGGATTTCCTTCCACCGGGAGTTGCTTGGATCACACGTACGGAAGATCGTGGTGCTCTTCACACCTTGTTCGTTCTTTCCATTGCGGTTCTCCAACTTGGATTTTGAGATCCAAGAGGTATGTTCTACAACCCCCTTGTAGATATAGATCTAGTTATTTTATTACGTGTAATTTATAGATCTAGATCCTTAAATCGCTCACATTGGGATGATATTACTAACAAAGGGTATCGAGAGCAGGTTGATCTATATTTATACGTATAAAATATTAGATCTATGAGTGGTAAACATGTAGATTTTTTGTCCCAAATTTTTTTTTTAAAAAAGGGGGCCGAAAATTGTTTATTTTTTTATGATTATGAATGTCTTGGTTGAAGAGATGGATTGGGGTTGGTACTGTTTACTCGTTAGATCTATTGTAGCTCCTTTGTTTAGTAACAATTGAGCATAGGAATTGTATTTATTTTATGTCAATTTTCGAAAATTATGTGTAAAAGTAGCATCTTTCATTGTAATTTTGATGTTCCGGGTTCGAGACGACGAAGATCATGGTGTTCAAGATCATCAATATGGTGGAACATAAGGTAAAAGGAGAGGGACTGATTTGTTTTTTTTTTTTTTAGGTCACGGCAAAAAAAATTTTAAACATGCGGCAAGTAGGTCACGGCAATATTTTTTTGTTTGACCTAATTTTGCATGAAAGGCGGCAGCAATTTCTTTTAGTAACCTAATTTTTTACTTTTGTTGGCCGCAAGCTGTAATAAAATATTAAAAAAAAATAGCTCCCGTGTATTGTTAATAAAAATAAAAATAAAGTCTTTTTTTTGGAACAAAAGCCGAGGGCTTTAAAAACAATTTAATATAGATATATCTAATCTAATCTAACTATAATATAAAGAGAGGAGGTTTCCCCCAAGGCCTCCACGTGTCCTCTCCATTCAATTTTTTGGGTTGATCCTAATGCCGACACGTGTCAGGCCTAAAGAGAGGAGGTTTCCCCCAAGGCCTCCACGTGTCCTCTCCATTCAATTTTTTGGGTTGATCTAATCTTTGACACGCTAGCCTCTCTGCTCGACACGTGTCGGCCTAAATCCCCTTTTTTTTTTTTTTTTAATAACCTTACCAAATATATATAATATAAGATGGAAAATTATGCATATATAATACTTTTATACATATAGCATGTATCAATACACATAATTTCACCATTTCACCATTAATAGTATATGAGAGGCATAAATAGATGTACGTTTATATTTATTTAAAATGAGTTTATGGATCTCGTTAAAAAAATGTCATATTGCATAATATTTTTTTATTACACTGATTCAAAATATTTTTCGACCGGTAGTAGTAGAGTTGAATATTTAATGGGTTAAAACAAATTATCTATACATATAATAGCAATAGATAAATAGATATATTATAAATTTTCTTAGACAATGATAGAAAAAATGTCGCATTACATATAATCTCATAATTAATAATGTATGGGAGACATCGATAACGAGGAATCGATGAAGATCAATTTAAAGCGGACAGAATCTTTCATTTTTATTATACTCTGGGGTTCAAAACAAAAAACTTTATGGACCTCGTTAAAAAAATATCGTACTGCGTAAAATCTTTTTATTACACTACTTCTAAATATTTGTTTGGGCCGATAGTAGAGCTGAATATTTAATGGGTTAAAAAAATTATCTATACATATAATAGCAGCAGATAAATATATATATATATATATATATAAATTTTCTTACACAATGATATGTATAAGATGGAAAATGATACATACACTATACATTTATGTATAATATATATCGTTACATATGATCTCGTAATTAATAATCTATGGAAGACATTAACATTTATTTAAAATGAGTCTATGAAATCCTCTTTTTTTGGTTAAATTTACATAATTTTTTAAGAAAAGGATATAGAAAAATAGAAAATGATACATACATAATACATTTACGTATAACATGCGTCGTTACATATAATCTCACGATTAATAGTGTATGGGAGACATCGATTGATCTACATTTACAATTAACATTTACTTAAAATGAGTGTATGATTTCCATTACAAAATCTCATATCTAGCACATTGCTTCATTGATGAATCCCGATAAAAATTATAATAGCCATTTAGGTAATGCATATTGCTAAAGCTATAAAAAAAAATTGGTTTAGGTATGTACATTATTGTCAAACCTACCGCACTCCTCCCCCAAAAAAAAAAACCTACCACACCTGCCTCCTCTTCTTCCTAGGCGACAGAGAAACCTCAGCACCCCCTCTCCCTCTCATATCCGGCCGATTTTCACCCCCTACCTTCCAACCACCATGTCAGCCATTCATTTAGGAACCACAAAATCTACCCTCCCTCCTTACATTCTGTATAGAAATGACGGGAATGAAATCATTCGCTTGCTAACTCTGCTCGGTAGTTTAACCGCTCACCCTTTTAGTTTTGGGCCTTTATAAGGGAAGACACCCGAAATCTAATTCATGTGCTCTATTCTTCTGCATACCTTATCTAGCATTATTGAAGCTAATTCATGAGAATTCAGAACTAGAAATTGCTCTGCTCAAGGTATGTTCTCTTGCTCTGTTCTTCGCAAGTTTACACCAAATCAGTGATGACTGTTTTCATTTTCCGCTTTTCAAGGTGTTTCTTTGATCCTTTTGTCAGAAATGGGTTTGCTAAGCAACCACAAAAATCGGCACTGTGTTTTTGGTGGTTTGATGGTTTGCCTTTTCATTTTGGATAAAAATAGAACCTTTTTCTTCCTTGAGATGATAAAATTAAACACAATACCTGATGGTTTCATTTTTGTTTTGTTTTGAGCAATTTCTGATGATATTGTTAAACACACTGGTATGACTTCATTCTGCCAGGTTTGGTTTTCACTTCATTAAGTGTGGAGCATTTGTTAAACAAAACCATCAGGTATTGTTTTGAGCAATACCATCAGCAATTTCATTAAGTGTGGAGCATTTGTTACACAAAACCTGATGGTATTGCTCTATTGTGCTGTATTACTCTGATGATGGTTTGCCTTTTGATTTTGGATAAAAATAGGACCTTTCCCGTCCTTGAAATGCTAATTGCATATTTTCAGATGTCTGTCATCTTGACCCATTGAGTCTATACCTTAATATCCTTTTACTGGTATGCTTAGTAGAGTCTAATACTAGGATAAGCATGATCTTTGTAGTAGTTTTGTTTGGTTGATCTGTGTGTTTCACTGACTTATATTCTCTCCAGGTTGTCCGGTGAAAGGTGTTTTCAGCCCTCGTTTTTGCAGAGAAGCAAGCTGTTTCAGGTTAGTGTAGTTAGGGTGCTCTCACAAAACCCCAATAGTTAGGGGCTATGGAAAACCCGTAGTTATGGGATCTACAGAAAATCCCACTTTCCTTTGTCTTCAATATTAGGTTTTTCCTAAATAATTTGACCTTTGGTGAAGAAAATGCTTTACCTTAAATTTTGCGCAGTGAAGTAGTTTGTGGGAACTTTGGGGTGAAAAAAAATCTGTAGGGGATGCACTAGGTGTACAACTTTTCTGTTAGGGCTTTCCTTAGTGATTGTCATTGTTGGATTAGCCATAGGTGAAATGTTTGGTGCATTAATTTTTTTTTATGTCTTCTTGTAGTTCTTCTCATTGTTGGTTTAGGCTTACATGTTGTCTTCATCCTTAATTCTGAGTTGCACTACGAGCATTATGTCACTTCACATCTTCACGATTTTTGATTTATGAATTGTTTACCGTAAGTATATTGTACTCTTATGTACCATAAGTTTGCTGATATCTTTTGTTGCTGATTGAGCAGGCATGAACTATGATTTCGGTGTGAATCAATTATTATTGACATTCAACTGATGGTGATTCCTTTTTATGGAAAAAATGTCTACCCTCCATGCTTGAGTTAATATATGTATTTTCCTGTAGATATTTTACCTTAATATATGACATATGGTATGGCATATGGTGAAGCAAAAATGTCGTATACCTTACCATGCTTCGCAAAATGCCTTCTCAAGTGTCTGCATCAGTCATTTTTAATCTGTTTGTTCTATGAATAGTTCATAGTTACACTGTCTGCATGAACATTGATATAGGCAGCACTTCTCTATTCATAGTTACACTGTCTGCATGAACATTGATATAGGCAGCCTTTAAATCACTGTGTAAATATTGCAAGAAATATATACAGCACTTCTCCGTTATATATCAGTATATCAGCACTTACAAACAAAAATCTGGTTTTTATGTTCCTGCATTCTTTAGCCAAAGGTCCAAAGTGAGATGCTTTAAAAAATGAGGACTTTTTTTAGGTTAATAATCTAAACAGTTACTAATTAAGAATAGTAATCATATCAAGAAACTTAAAGGTCAGATCCTCTTCTTCCAAGCACTGAAATGAATGTAAAAGTTTACACAGTGATTTCAAGGCTGCCTATATTTCTTGCAATATTTATTTGTTTTACCTTAGGAGGAGTCTAGCCAACTAATTAAAACCTACACTACAGTAGCATTAATTTATTTCACCCCAGTATTATTTGATTATGGGGAATATTACTTACTATTTGGTTCTATTTCAATTACTCGATTATATGATATTCACTTTGGTTAATTGTTCATCATACTCACTGTTGTACCTTAATTGGGGTTGCACTAGCACCAATACTACCACAGTAACAATATGTCTTTACTTTTGCTCCGGCACTTGTTCACTACTATTCCCATTACTATTTGTCTTCCTCTTTGTGCTCTGCATTGTCTTTTTACATCTTTGTTGATTGCCAATCCTTCCCCGCTCCAGCATACTAAAGTAAGAATTTTTGTAGAATATATAAAAAAAAATTAAAAAGTTTAGGTGAATGAAAAGCATAAACGAACTCAAATGTTTGACACTCTTTTCTATTCCTCTTTACACACCTTGAGAAAACAGAACAATAGCAAATATGAAATATTCCTTTAAACCCTTTTAGGTTTGCTATGTGGTTAAACTGAATCTGTGAAGAAATGTTCAAATTTTGAAGTTTCTTTATGGTTCTGTAATTTTATGCGTTATACTATTACCCCATATTATCATGTTCTATGCGCTAACACTGTTAAAGTGAAATCCGCTAGCCTGTTCATCCACTATCGTTAATAATAGCATGGCCTACTCATTTACATGTTTTATACATTAATATATGAATGCCATATTCTTTCTACATCTTCACATACAACCTTTTTGAAATGCAATTTGTTGGAATGTGCTATTCGATTCTGTCACTTGTTTAAGTTGTTATGCATCCATAGCTGGGGAGCCTCTGATATGTACCTAAGCATGCTCCTTCATATATAAGCCTACCACAATTCGCAAAGTAGCCCAAAAAGTAGACATTTTCTGACAGCCAGTGGAATGGTGCATTGATAGTAGTTTTTTACAAATGGAAAGTTTTGCGATTAAACCCAAAATCTCCCGCTTTGATACCATGATATGTTCTCAACCACTAGCAATATATATACATAGTTGACATTCAGGGTTTATATATACCATTCCTTGTGGTTTGTACTTAGCTCTTTATTGCTTATGTGCTACATCCATCAAACATTCAGGGCCAATCATTATTGAAGGAGGTGGAAACAGCTATACACGGGAAAAAAGTTTACTGCTTCATCAATTTCTTTGCATCTGACAAGAATTACACAGTGCTACAACTATACAAAGAAAATTCAATTCCTACCATTGAAGCTACTGAGAAGCAAATACATGATATAGAGACAGTAGAAGGACCGTCAAAAGAAACCAGCCAATTTTTCAGCCCTACAACCAAAGCTGTTTCTTCAAGAAATTTCGGAGTCTACTGAGTTACAAGGCGAGCCACATACCCATTCTCCCTAATCTAAGAGAATGCTGATGTTTGGTTCAGTACCCACACCAATCACACCAGCTGCTGCATCTGAAAAAGATCAAACAGGCTCTGTTCCACACAAGCCAGGCACAACCGGAAGTCCAGTGAAAAAGATGAAGAATAAGGATCAGGTTAAATCGAAGACCGGTTAAGGGTTGCTGTATGTTTATGTATTATATTTGCAGCCATTATTATTTTGTATGTGTTCTTTTAAAGCCAAGCTTTGACATAGTCATGCAACATAGTTGGTATATTATCACCATTAACTTTTAACATACCTAAGGTTTAATGGTGTAATAATATACATAACTTTTAGAGCTTGCAATCATCATGCTCCACTATCTTGTGTAAATTATGTAGCCTAAACCTACGGGTCTTTTGAACTATGTGGCTTAATGACATAAATAAAAAAACATGCCTGTAGCTATTTGGTATGCGAATGCTTCATCTTTTGAACTATATGTGACTTCCAGATTTCTTCAATTTCTACGTTTACAGCGTCACGGGCACGCCGTGCCTTGCACGGCGTACGATTCCCCCCTAGTTTTAAAATATATTGGTATATTACGTCCTCCTCTTCTCGTCGTTCGTGGTTCGTGTAAAGATCGAAGGTTCGAGATCCGGAAGTTTCAAGATCAAGATCGAAAATCGAGATTTGAAGACTTAGATTAAAGTTTACTTTTCCTTAGAAAATAGGTTAGTTGGGGGTACCAACGATCCATCTCGGTGTTTAAATTTTCCGCAATTTATTTTTTATGTGTTTGATCATAAAATAGATATAAAATCGGAATTGCCATGACATGCATCATATCATAAATCCACTCCATGCATACATGTAGAATTTTAATTTTAGTAATTAAAATAGGCATGTATACAAACTCGCGTAATTAGTTGAAATTTAATTAATACGTGGTAATTAATTAATTTAGTAACTAATTAAAGATCCGAGGACGGATTATAAAATCGTTAAGCCTTTTCGGTGTGTGTTCTCGGTGAACCGCCTTAAAAGCACAAACGAGATCACGTTTTCGATTCGTAGTGTCTACGAGATTGAATGATGGTAAAAGAACAATAAATCTTGGATAAAACGGTTCGCCTATAGGTTGGGTGGTCAATCGAGCTAGGCTCGACCGACTTAACCCTCCTAGTGTGATGTATGCACGGGTCCGGCAAGACTAAGCTACACCGGAGAACGGAGGGGTGATTCCTTCTTATCTCAATAGGGTCGTCTTGACCCGATTTCGTCCGATCATCACATATGTTCCAACGAATAGGGCGGGTAGGCTTGCCTCGTTACCGACACCATTCGAATCCTTGATTTGATGAGCTTTTATGTTAACATCAAAAGACGTGGTTAGTTAACCCACAACCACTTCCAAAATATTGAGTGGGAGCGGGGAAGGCGACAGCCAACCCCACGGCCTCTACTATAGATACAAGTAAGTGAGAGAAGGGTGACGCCTCGCGGCACTTTGATTTCGTCCCCCTACGGATGGTGTTCACTCCTATCAACATTCATGGCTTGGTCTCCGAAAGGATAGGATTTCTGGGTACTCGTCGGGTCACTGACCTATCCTACGACGGCACACTCGGGGCGTACCTAAGAGATCCGATATAGTAGGTCACACTCATAAAGGATATTTTTGGTAATATCTAGGCTAAAAAAAAGGAAGGTAGTCAATGAATAAAGGGATGTTCGATTCTCGTGGGATGTTTGATTCTCACAAGCTATTCATTGATGAGATTGTCTCGATTTAACCGTCATCTCTTTGACCTACCCTACGGCGGCACTGAGATGCGAGGTTAAAACCTTGGAATGGTAGAGTAGACTTAATTTAGTTTACAATTCCTAAAATAAATATAGTAGTGTTAAACTTGAATTAATATATGTCATTTTATTTACAGCATTATATCCCTTACTAAATTGCTTAAAAAATTAATTGACTAGTATTGACTTCGTTAAAAAGTGGAAAGTAACTAGGACGTTGAACTAGTTAATCGATAATGCAATTAATTTTCGGAAGAGATATTTTTCTCTTAAGCCTTTTAAAAACCAGAGTGACATACAGGTATGTCACTAGTGTCATTCGTGTCAAACGGAAGGCAAACTTAGTTTGATCAAAGGTGATTTTGGACTTTGAAATTCTTCTAGTGAATTTTGAGTGTGTAGTGATTACACGAGTAATTTTCTAATTGAAAAATTGGAAAATCATGAAGTATCGCTAGTTGGACGATATTTGGAATCGATGAACTAGTGGGAGCTTTATGATTTGTTGTTTTTCTAGAACATTAAAAGTGTAACTGACTACACACGTAACCGTTCTAATTGAAAAACCGGAAAGTCATGAAACGTTGCTAGTTGGACGATATTTGGAATCGATGAACTAGTGGGAGTTCTATGATTTGTTGTTTTTCTGGAAACATTGGAACTATGTACGAGATTTTTTCTAAATCGAAAAAATCAGAAAATCATAAAAATAAAGCATTGCTCGTTAGACGGTATTTGGAACCGATAAACTAGTGGGAGCTTTAATATGATTTGTTGTTTTTTCTGGTATATTTGAAAATCCGAGAAGTCCAGACGAGTAACACTCGAAATAGACATCCCACGGTTTAAGAGTAGTGTCTACTCAAACGAACCGCTAGTTCAAGACTGTTTCCATTCACGGAAAGTCAAGAATGGGAGAATATGTCTAAAAGTGTTAGTCATCTAAACTAAGAAAATTCTAAGGCTGAACCGAAAATTAATTAAACTGAAAATCATAGGATAAGGACAGTGATTTTGGATCACCAACCTATGAATCCTTGGCGATTTTCTCGAGCTAAGTTCTTTGGAAGAACAAGGTAGCAGTGCATTTAACGATTAAAAGAGTAAACAACGGGCAGTTAATTTTAGCTAGAATAGTGGGAGTGATATAAGGAAATGAATCTCGGATTCAATCCTTGGATATCGCGGAAAAATTATTTTCTGTTTAAGATTCGTTGGAACGAATGGATTTACCTTATATTCGATAATTTATTTGTCGTATAGAAAGTGAATATACCATTTGTAGTACGAATCCAAGACTCGGACTTTTGTTTGATAAAGTCAAAACCACTTAGAATTGCTGAAATATGTATATAAAACACATCTTAAGAACTATTAAGAGCAATTGGTTTCTATATTTAGATAAACGCTTCTTCATATTCCATAGTTAGTGCATAGTCCCTAAAAGACAAGACTCAAGACCGCTCAGGGGTGATTCCTTTCTCCCAGTCTGGTTATATTGTCTCAAATGTTCGATGACTAAGTTTCCTTTCAATCGGGAAAGGATAATGGTTATAAAGAAGTAACATAGCTTGTTCATGACGACCTTCGGGGTCTGATGAAAAACACAAGCTAGTAGGAGCTTCCGAGTAGTGACTTCTTGTCTGATAACTATTCAAACACTCCGGTAAGTTTATCCAAAATATTTTGAGGTTTCTCTGTTTTCAACAGAGATAGAGTATTCTATACTTGGAATAGGCCATTCATAGTCCTTGAGACTGATGCTCAGCCTGCCTCATTGTGACATGTTCTCACTAAGTGAGAAACCGTTAAATTGCCTTACATAGTTTCAGATGTGCTACAATACACTGCTTAACTCAATAAAGATATTGGAAGCGAAATAACGGTTTACATTGAAATGTAAGACCGAGAAGTCTACATAGAATATGCTTTGGAATTTACGGATAAGGTGTGGATTCGGTTCACCCACTTCCATAAATATAAGCATTTAGCACACGGTGCTTTAAGGTAGGTCTGGGAATTTCGCGAACACGTTCGGTCAGTGACCAATCGTTATATATCTTGTAGCATTGAGAAAAAGGTTTGTTATAAGATTCTTGAAATCGGGAAGGGACGATTATATTTATTGCATCCTTTACGATAGAGTCCATGAACAAAGAAAACCTTAAACCTTGAAGTACATTTACTAAAGGTAGTTACTAACTGATTAAAATCAGACCACGTCCAACATCGGTTGTTGGTGATAACACTAAATACTACTAAACTAGATCGCAATTTGATCCACCCAAAGAAGTATTGGGAGTATGGTTTATCCATTACCCATTATGGTTTCTCATGGACTTTGTAGTCCGAGGATCGATTGATGACCTATGGCTCTTTTGTAAGCGTATAGGATTACGATAATAGAGGTTGGTTTAATAGCCATAACCCTGTGAATGGAGTTCAACTCCGGGCTGCTTCATGCTCTTGTAGAACCACCGAGCGTCCTCAGCCCAAAGTGGGAGTAATTGGATCTACACGGAAAAGAGTAGAATGAATAGGAAAGTTTATCTTTCAGAGCAAAGCTTGAGTGGTCTAGGGGTGATTCCCTAAGAAGTAGAGAGTTAATCATACCTTGAACTCTCTTACCACTTAGTATTACATGATTTCGTTCATAAGCAGAACATAGGGGTGATTCCCTGAGATTTTCTTGCCAAACAAACGGAGTCTGGATTCATTCGAAACAAAAGGGTATTGACTTATGAACTTATGACAGGATGACTGTCAAGGCTTATGTCCTTTGTGGATAAAAAGCAAACCTCTCGGTCACTAGAAGTCATATATTTCTACAATATGTGTAGTTGACCAGAATATTGATAAGTCTGTTCTAGACTGGATATCAATTTAGTATAGTAGTGAATATATAAATATATATTAGTGTTTGTGAAGGATAACACTTTGCTGGGCTTGCAAACAACATAGGTGTGCTATCTCAAGTCGAAATCGACAATACCACAATTCTCTCAGCAATGTAGATTTGGACAACATTCTTAAGAGTTTGACTCGGTCGAATTCATTAGAATCGATCCATCGTTTCCCAACCATCTTATTGGTTAAGATGATGCATCTGTGTATGCAACATTCAACGAGGAAGTTCTACCCTATGCCTCGGGAATGACTCTCTAAATCTTCGGATCAAGAGAAATGGGATAGATTCTCTTTCTAGTAAGAGATGGTCGAGTTATTGAACGTCAACTTTGATCGAATCTTAGATTCGGCGGTTAACAAAGCAAGTTTAGTATGTCCTTTAGTATCTTGAGAGAACGAGGAATAATATGCGGACATATTCATGTGTGAACTTGGATATGTGTGATACAATCGATTTTGACTTTAAGTCGATTGAGGATGATCGTTAAGTCGATCTCGGGCTCGATGTTTACTCTTGTGTTGAAGCTATTGCCTGGAGAAATCCAAAGAACGCCAACTCGACTTTAACTAGTTGGGTGATTAGCGGCTTTTGTAGTAGCTATAGAGGCGATATAGCTTAAGGATTTCCTTTTCATTTCTGGGAGTGATCCTAGATTTGGAAGCCGATACCACATCATTGTGCAAACGATGAAGGGGTAGCTTATAAGGATTTTCGAAATCACTAGAGGACAAAAGCATATTGGGAAAGTACCACATGATTAGATGGACCGGTAACGTTTCGATTCTACGGATCGTCTCGAGCCGACAACCTGACTAATCATTAAGACCCATGACATTTAGATGTAGGTACTCCCGAGTCACCGACCTATCCCTACGACGGCACACTCGGAGTGTACTTTGTCATCTGGAAATGGTTATGATATGCTTAATGGGTACTAGAATACGGGATGGGTCTCCATTGCTTTAGAGCAAGTGGGAGATGTAGTTTGTTGTAGCTTTAAATAATAGGGTGTGCTCTAAAACAATTAATCACATGCTTTCGTGCAAGTGGGAGATTGTTAGGTGTGATGCCCGAAAGACAATTTTGTAATTGTTTTATTTAATAAATGAAATGATATTGTTATTCATATTTATTATTCTCATATTCACCGATGTGACAATAGCAATTACACTACGAAAAACCTAAAAAGTATATTGTTTATGTAATCAACTTAACTCGATGTATGGTATATACACGGGAGGATTGAGTTAGTGAAGATGTACTTAAAATACAATTAGCCCTTAGTGAAGTTAATCGAGTATCGGGTCTCTCCTTTAACGTGCTATTAATGCGCCTGAACACAATAGGTGTGATTGTCTTATCCGGACTTTCGGTTAAGAGAACCTAATGGGGCATTTATGTATGATAGATATATCATATATATAATTGGACCGATTTGATTAGAGTTCACGATATAATTCCGTAATCGAAGTCTTATCGAATCAATGGATGATCATATTTATGGATATATCTTAATCCTGAGGTGATCACGATCCAACCGCTTGAATCGATTATGAAGTTTGACTTGACGGTTAAGGATTACACCGAGTCTGTGGTCCGAATTACCCCATCTTGGCATTGTATCTTTGGATTGAGTGAGTAGTCCGTGTTATCACGAGATACGGAATCCATTCCTTCCATTTATGGAAGTAGATAGACAGTTCCCTTATTTGTTAATCCTAGAAACTAATCAATCCATGGAGTTCATATTACACTGATTAACTACCAGTGAGTTGTATGAATTAATTGATCACTAGGGGGTTAATGGTAAATAAGGATAAGAGGTTCTAGAAAGGGTTAACGGTAACTTCCCGATTTAGAATGAACAGTCTATGGAGGATTAATCCATATGTAATGATTATATCAATGGACGCTTATTATTATTCTCGTGAGGAGATAAATATAATCTCATAATCGGAGGAGTGCAGTCACGGGATTATGGTGGCATATTCCTGTGATTGATTTATCAAATATAATTATTATGTTCGTAAGATAATTATTTATTTGATTTATCGAGCCACGATTATTAGTCCATGGTCCCCGACGTGCCTCCTAATATAGCATAGCTATTCTCGGACGTCGAATCCTAATAATATTAATTTAGTTCTTGTTGGACTTTATTAAAACGATATGTGAATTAATTGTTTAGTGGACTATTAAATTAGTTGGGCTAAATAATTAAATATGTGGAAAAGACATTTTCCATAATCTTGGCCCAATTGTTGTGTGATGGCAAAATTAATATTGACTAGGTCAACATATAAATTTCGCCCCATGTGTTTATTGGTCAACAAGAAATTAGTTTTCTTGTGATTAATAAGACATGTGCATAAAATATTTATTGGATAAATATTTATGGTAAATAATAAAGATAAATATTATTCTAGATTTGTTCTAGAATATTATGGAATTATCTTTTATTAATTGGATTATTTATTTGCAAAATAAAAATCCTTGGAGGCTAAGTTTTACTCTCCTATATAAAGAGAGTTCTCCCAAGCCTTAACACACATGTAAATTTCGACTATCACTCTTATAGAGGAGATAGATAAATTTCGGCCAAGAGGGTTGAGGAGAAATCTTGGAGATTTTTCCGGGTAGCATATCGGAAGGATTCGAGACGAGGATTTCCTTCAACCGGGAGTTGCTTGGATCACACGTACGGAAGATCGTGGTGCTCTTCACACCTTGTTCGTTCTTTCCATTGCGGTTCTCCAACTTGGATTTTGAGATCCAAGAGGTATGTTCTACAACCCCCTTGTAGATATAGATCTAGTTATTTTATTACGTGTAATTTATAGATCTAGATCCTTAAATCGTTTCCGCTGCGGATGATATTACTAACAGCAACCAGAAAAATCCCGAAGATTTTCCAACTCGAACCCTAAGAATAGAGGCCGAAATTTTCAGCCAATTTCTCTTGTGAATAGTGACGTGAATAGTCATTTTTTTTGGTACAATGGAGAACTCTTCTTATATAGGAGAGAGATCCTTGTTCCATAAGGATTTAATTTAATTAATGGATAATCAATCAAATAAATCCTTTTCCATAAAAGATAAATCTATTATTTTCCCAAACAAATTAGGATAAATAAAAGATCATTATCTAATATATTAATTATTTAACCAATAAATAATTAAGCACATGTCATATAATAACACAAGAAAACAAATTCCTTGTTAATAATATATACATATTGGCGCCAATACCTAATTAAATAGGTCATGGGCCGAAATTCACCAAACTGGGTCGAGTCCATGAAAAAATGTCTTTTCCATGTTTTTAATCATTTAGTCCAACTAAACAATTAATCCACATATCAATTAAACAGTGCAATGCTACTATTTAATTATAATCGCGTGCAACGACGAAAAACTATATGCTATATTAGAGCACACGTCGGGGACCATGGACCCACATTCAGTAGCTACAATAAATCGAATAATATTATCCGTCAGACCAAACAATAATATCCAATCTATTAATTCCGGGATTACACCACCATAAACCCGAAACTGAACTCTGCCGAATATAGATAACTTACACTCAACCATGAGTTGATAAGGTGTCCACTGATATAATCATTACATACGGATAAATCCTCCATAGATCGCTCATTTTAGTCGGGATATTTCCGTAAACCCTTCTCGAAACATATTATCCTTATTTACTATTAACCCCCTAGTGATCAATTAGTTCACATACCACACTAGTAGCTAATTAGTCTAACATGAACTCCGCGGATCGATCAGTTTCTAGGATTAACAAATAAGGGAACTGTCTGTCTACTTCCCGAGGGAAGGAATGAATTCCATATCTGTGATAGCACAGACTACTCACTCATTCCAGAATAGAGCCAACGAGAAGTGTTGGACCACATACTTCAAAGTGATCCTTACTTACACATCAAACTCTACCCTAGTCTAAGCAGTTGTCTGTGATCACCTCAGGATTGAGATTAATCCATATATGATCATCTTGTGATTCGATAAGACTTCTCGATTACGGAATTATATCGAGAACTCAAATCAAATCGGTCCAGCCCTATATGATTATCATCATATATAAATGACCCACTAGGTACCCTATTACCGACATTCCGGATAAGACTGTCACACCGTAAAGTGTTCTGGGCGCATTATTAGCATATTAATCATGAGACTCGTACTCAGATTAATCAACGCTACGGACTAAGTTAATTTTAAGTACATCTCACTAACTCAATCCTCTTGTGTATAGCCATACACTGAGTTATGTGATTACATAAACAAGGTACTTAGGGTTTTCAGTAGTGTCTTAATTATAAACATAAATGCATATAATAAGATGAATTATTAATTATGTCCTAAAACAATTACATAATTGTCTTTCGGGCACTACACCTAACAATCTCCCACTTGCACGAAAGGCAAGTGGATTAATTGTTTTAGAGCACACCCTTATTTATCTATATCTACAACATTCTCCCACTTGCTCAAAACAAGTGAGACGTATCTCTCAAATCTGTACCCTCCAAGCACATCTTAGTACTTCATCCTTCCAAGCACGACCGGAGTGTGCCGCCGTAGGGTAGGTCAGTGACCAGCGCGTGCATTTAGAATCCGAATACCATGTGACTCGGTACACGATCGTAGGTTGGCGGCTTGGGTCAATCTTTGGGATCGAAACGTCGCCTTTCCATATAATCCGGTGGTACGATTGCAATATGCCTTTGATTCAACATCATGGACAAAATCGACTTAACGATCATCCTTAATCGACCTAAAGTCGAAATCGTTGTCATCACTTATATTCTAGTTTGCACCGAATATACCAAAGATATTATTCCTCATTCTCCCGAAGAGACTTGAGGGTTGACTAAACATCCCATTTCGTACTCATCTGCAGGTTTAGATAACCATTCCTGAGAGGTAGGGTAGACTACATCGTTGAATGTTGCATTAATGCAAGAATATCTTAACCAGATGAATGGATGGGACTGCCAATGATCGATTCTCGCGAATTTGAGCGAATCAAATCCTTAAGAATGAATCCCGATGGCATGTTAGAGTCTGACTTCAGATAACACACCCATGTTGTTCCCAACTGTTTCAGTGTTACCATTCACAAACATTAATCTACATACTACTTTACTAATATCGAAGCCCAGTCTACGAAAGACTTATCAATATTCTGGTCAAGTCCATATATTAAAATATATGACTTTGAAATGACCGAGAGGTTTGCTTTAATCCCCAAAGGATATAAGCTATGGCAGGCATCCTGCCAAAAGTTCATTCCGAATAAATGGAGATGCCGTTAGTCTCGCAAAAAGGTCTTAGGGAATCACCCCTATTTCCCGCTTTTGACGAAATCAAGCAAGACTGAGTGGTAAGAGAGATCACGGTCTGGTTAACTCTCTACCTATTAGGGAATCACCCCTAAATAACTCAGCTTTGCGTTGAAAGTTAAACTTTCCGATTCATTCGACTCTTCTCCGTGTAGTTCCAATTACTCTCACTGGGCCTTAGATACTCAGGTGGTTCTACAAGAGTTTCAACAGTAATCGAGTATCAAACTCCATTCACAGGGGGTTATGGCTTTTAAACCAACCTCTATGATCGGATCCTATACGATCCACGAAGGACTATAGGTCATCAATCTACCCTATGTACCGTAAGGTCCTGCAATGTGTAATGGACAAACCATACTCCCACCGCATTCCGGGTGGATTGATATACTTGATCTAGTTTAGTAGTTCTTATTAGTGTTATCACCAACTCGCCGGTGTTGGATGTGGGTCGAACAAATCGATTAGTAACATCTTGAGTACAAATACTTCAAGATCTAAGGTTGTTATTTATAGACTCTATCAGACCGAGTTTGACAGTATAACCGTCATTCTCTGGTTTTACGAGTTTTATAACCAACCTTTACTCAATGCATTAGGATATTTCACGACCTGAACGTGTATGCAAAATTTCCAGTCCTACCTTCAAGCACTAAATGCTAAATGTCTATATTTACGGAAGTGGGGTGAACCGAATTCACTTCTTATCCACAAATGCGTAGACATCTTTTAGGTAGACTTCTCGGTTTTTCATCACAACGTAAACCGTTATTTTGCAACTAATATCTTAAATGAGTTCAGCAACGTATCGTCGTAGCACACCAATGACTATATAAGGCAAGTTGATGGTGTATCCTTTAGTGAAAACATTTCACTGGGAGGCAGGCCGAGCATCAGTCCCCAAGACTACACAAGAACCTATTTCTGAGTATGGAATACTTATCTCTCGTGTGAAATCGAGATTTCCACCAAATATTTTGGATAAACTTACCGGAGTTTTGAGTAGTTATCGGACAATATGTCACTACTCGTAAGCTCCCACTAGCTTGTATCTTTCATATGACCCTCAAGGTCGATATGAACAAGCTATGTAACTTCTTTAAATCTATTACCCTTTTCCCGATTGAAAGGAAACTTAGGCATTGTTCCTTTGAGACAGGGTTCCTTTGACTGGAGATAGGAATCACCCTAAGCCGCCTTGTGTCTTGTCGTTAGGAATATGCACTAATTAATAGAATAGAAAGAAGCGTTTATTGAAATACGGAAACCATTTGCGTTTATATTGTGTTGCATATACCTATTCAAAGATTTCTTAGTGGTTTTAACTTTATCAAACAAAAGTCCGAGTCTTGGGTTCGTACTACGAATGTTATATTTATCGTCAATAAGACAAACAAATTATCCTATTGAAAATGAATACGTTCGCTCCAACGAATCCAAAAGCAGAAAATGAATTTTCTTCGTGATACTCAAAAGTGAATCCGAGATTAATTTCCTTATATCACTCCCACTAGTCTATCTGAAATAACTGCCCGTTGTCTATTTTATTTATCGTTTAATGCAAAGCTACCTAGTTCTTCCAAAGAACTTTAGCTTTCGAGAAAATTGCTAGGGATGCATTGGTCAGTGATCCGAAATCACTTTCCTTATCCTTTAATTTCCAATTTATTAATTTTTCGGTTTAGCCTTAAAACTACTTAGTTTAAATGACTAACACGTATAAACGTTCATTCCCATTCTCGACTTTCCTTAGATGGGAACAGTCTTGAACTAGCAGTTTGTCTGAGTAGACACTACTCTTGAACTGTGGGATGTTCAGTGTTACTTTCTTGGACTATCGATTTTTCTAATCGTCAAATCATAAGACCAAAGCTCCCACTAGTTTATCGGTTTCAAATACCGTCTAACTAGCAACACTTTGTATTTATGATTTTTCAAAGATTAGAACATCACCTAGAACTAAGCTCCCACTAGTTTATCAGTTCCAAAACTATCTAACTAGCAATGATGTGTTCATGATGTTTCAAAGATTATAAAATCTCCAGAACTAAGCTCCCACTAGTTTATCAGTTCCAAATAATGTCTAACTAGTAACGCTTATTCTTGTTTTTCCAATGAATGGAGAAACTCTTGTGCATTCCATTACACATTTCTAATTATTCAGAAAAACAACAAATCATAAGACTAAGGCTCCCACTAGTTTATCGGTTCCAAATACCATCTAACTAGCAACGCCTTATGTATATGATTTTCCAATTTTTCAATTAGAAATTTGATGTGTAATTACGCTTTTAAAATTCACTAAATGAATTTTATCTGATAGTCCTATGTCATCTTTTGTAAACTAAGTATGGTCGTCTCTCGTTCAACACGGGTGACACCCGTGACATACCTATACTATGTCACTTAAGTTTTCAAAGGCTCAAGGGAAAAATCTCTTCCGGAAAATTAACTGCATTTGATAATTACAACGTACTTGTTACTCTCCACATTTGTAATGAAGTCCTATTACTAACAGTTTAGTAGCCTAGAGATTTAGTTGTAAATAAAATGACAGAAAATTAAATTCAAAAGTAAATTTTCACTACTAGATTTTTATTTTAGGAATAATAAACTTGTTTAAAGTCTATCCTACCATTCCAAGGATTTTAATCTCACACCTCGGTGCACAGGTCAGGTCACCAAAGAGGTGACGATTAAACTGAGACAATCTCTCTCAATGATTAAGCTTCGAGAATCGAACATCTCACGGGAATCAGACATCCCGGTCCTTACTCATTGATTACCTTCCTTTTCTAGCCTAGATATTTCGAAAATATCCATAAAGAGTGTGACCTACTATATCAGATCTCAAAGTACGCCCCGAGTATGCCTCCGCAGGGTCGGTCAGTGACTCAACGAGTACCCGAAATCCTATCCTTTCGGAAGCCAAGCCTTGAATTTTGATAGGGGTGAACACCACCCGCAGGGGGCCGGAATCAAAGCGGCTCGAGGCGTCACCCTTCTCTCACGTGCTTGCACCTATAGTAGAGGCCGTGGGGTCAGCTGTCGCCTTCCCCGCTCCCACTCAATATTTTGAAAAAGTGGTGGGTTTACTAATTACGGTTTCGGCCTTGACAATAGGAAACAATAAATCAAAGTACTCACAACAGGGTCGGTTATGTAGGCAAGCCTACGCCGTCTTATTCGTTGGAACATATGTGACAGTTCAGGCCAATCCGGCAAGAGAAGCCCCGTTTAGCCCGAAGGCTTATCGGCTATGCTAAGTCCTGCCGAACTGCTGTAACGTACATCACACGTGGAGGGGAGTCGATTGAGCCGAAGCTCGGTTGAACTCGCCCAACCATGGTTAGACCATTTCCGAACCCATGTACTAAGATTCTCCGATTTCTAGATTGTCACCCAAAACGTAATCTCGTTTCTGTTTAAGGTGGGTTCACTGAGAAGCCATCACCGAAAAGCTCAACGATTTATCCAAGTGGGATTCACCGAAAATCCATCACTAAAATCGTAACGATTGACAAAAACCCGGTTCCTCGGTTTTAATAATTAGTTACTTAATTAATTAACTACCACATATTAATTAAATAAGCCTTTAAACTAATTATACGAGTTATACATGCCTAATTTATTCGAAATAAACTAGCTACATGTATGCATTGGAGTGGAATCATGATATGATGCATGTCATGGCAACTTTCCGGTTTCTATCACATAATTTCGATCATACACGAAAAAATAACGGAAAAATAAAACACCGAGATGGATCGTTGGTACCCCCGTATCTAACCTAAAAAAATACAAACCCTAACTAGGGTTTACTATTTTCTAATCTGCGGCTGCTGCGTTTTTTTCGATGATCGGACATCCAAACGAACCTTGATCGTCACGAAACTTTATGGACCTGTTCTTCACTCCTTCTACTTCAATCTGAACGGTTGAATCTTCGTTTCAACGGTCCAATTTTCTCCAGAAATCCGCCGATCTATCTGCTGCATCTGTTTATAACTGCGGCGCAACAGTGTCTTCCCGGGGACGATCGGGCACCGAGACAAATCCCGATCGACCTGAAATTTTTAGGGCTTGTAAATAACTCCATGTTAGTCGATCTGAACGGTCGGATCTTCGTTTCAATGGTCCAATCTCTTCCAGAAATTCGACGAACTCACAGATAGGGTTTTAATGCCTGCTGTGCTTTTCTGTTACAGCAGCAACTTTATAGCAGCGATCGGATATCGAGATCGACTCCGATCGTCACGAAATTTTGAAGGCATGTTCTTCAACTTTTATTCTTCATTATGACCAGAGGGATTGTCATTTCAACGGCTCAAACTCCGGGAAAAAATAAAAAATAGAACAACAACAAAACAGATCTACTTCTAGGAAATTAAAATTACAAAATTTCTTATACTCATATAAACGAATTTATATGAGTTTACAATAGATCTAACGTGTAAACAATACCAACCCCAATCCATCTCTTTAACCACAACATATCAAAGCATTCATCATCATGATTTTCAAAAAAAAAAAACAATGCAATCTAAACATGCAATTTCCACTCCTAAATCTAAAATTCACATACTTTGATTGATAGATCAAAGGCTCTGATACCACTTGTAGGATGTAATATCTCCGGATGGATCAAAGATCCACCCGATTACGTTAAATGAAACTACAAGATCAAGATCTAGTCAACCAAAATACATAAATATAATAGATCTAATCTACGAGAAGGATAGATTGCTTACTTGTTTATTGTGAATAAACTCCATGAACAATCTTTGTAGTTGCGCCGGTTGAGAAACCATAATCTTCCAACGCGTATCTCCAAGCAACACCAAGTGGATGGTGTTTCACGCCGCCGGACCTCCCGATATGCTACTGAAAAATCCCAAGATTTTTTAACTCAACCCTAAGAATAGAGATTTGAAATTTTCAGCCAATTTCTCTTGTGAATAGTGACGTGAATAGTCATTTTTTTTGGTACAATGGAGAACTCTTCTTATATAGAAGAGAGATCCTTGTTCCACAAGGATTTAATTTAATTAATGGATAATCAATCAAATAAATCATTTTCCATAAAAGATAAATCTATTATTTTCCCAAACAAATTAGGATAAATAAAATATCATTATCTAATATATTAATTATTTAACCAATAAATAATTAAGCACATGTCATATAATAACACAAGAAAAACAAATTCCTTGTTAATAATATATACATATTGGCGCCAATACCTAATTAAATAGGTCATGGGCGAAAATTCACCAAATCTAGCCAGTCGAAATCATGAAAAATATTTTTTCCATGTTTTTAATCATTTAGTCCAACTAAACAATTAATCACATATCAATTAAACAAAGATTGCAATGCTACTATTTAATTATAATCGAGGTGCAACGACGAGAAACCTATATGCTATATTAGGAGCCATGTCGGGGACCATGGACCCATATTCGATAAATTATATAAATCGAATAATATTATCCGTCGGACGAACAATAATATCCAATCTATTAATTCCGGGATTACACCTCCATAAACCCAAAACTCTGCCGAATATAGATAACTTACACTCAACCATGAGTTGATAAGGTGTCCATGATATAATCATTACATACGGATAAATCCTCCATAGACTGTTCATTTCGAGTCGGGATATTTCCGTAAACCCTTCTCGAAACATATTATCCTTATTTACTATTAACCCCCTAGTGATCAATTAGTTCACATACCACACTAGTAGCTAATTAGTCTAACATGAACTCCGCGGATCGATCAGTTTCTAGGATTAACAAATAAGGAATCTGTCATCCTACTTCCCGAGGAAGGAATGGATTCCATATCTGTGATAGCACGACTACTCACTCATTCCGTAATAGAGCCAACGAAGTGTTGGACCACATACTTCAAAGTGATCCTTACTAACACATCAAACTCTACCCTAGTCTAAGCGGTTTGTCTGCAGATCACCTCAGGATTGAGATTAATCCATATATGATCATCTTGTGATTCGATAAGACTTCTCGATTACGGAATTATATCGAGAACTCAAATCAAATCGGTCCAGCCCTATATGATTATCATCATATATAAATGCCCCACTAGGTACCCTATTACCGACATTCCGGATAAGACTGTCACACCGTAAAGTGTTCTGGGCGCATTATTAGCATATTAATCATGAGACCCGTACTCAGATTAATCAACGCTACGGACTAAGTTAATTTTAAGTACATCTCACTAACTCAATCCTCTTGTGTATAGCCATACACTGAGTTATGTGATTACATAAACAAGGTACTTAGGGTTTTCAGTAGCGTCTTAATTATAAACATAAATGCATGTAATAAGATGAATTATTAATTCTGTCCTAAAACAATTACATAATTGTCTTTCGGGCACTACACCTAACACTGTCATCCCCCTCTAGTGGCTCACAACCCTTGGTGTCCACTGCCCTGTCCACTGCCCCCCGCCCCTTCACCCCATGGTAACCCGGACTCAGACCAACACCCTCAAACCCAAACAAATGGGTGACATCATTCGCTATCTGCTTCATCGGGCTCTCTTAACCAAATCCGCCAACATCGATCCCTCCTCCTATACCCAAGCCTCCAAACACCATGTTTGACGTAATGCTATGAGAGAAATTAATGCTCTGCTGCGTACTAACACTTGGGATCCTGTGCCTTTTCGGTCTAATATGAATGTCGTAGGTAACAAATGGGTTTACCGCACCAAGCATCATGCGGATGGTCAGTTCGAACGTCATAAAGCTCGCCTCGTTACAAAGGGGTACCATCGGGCTGAGGGTGTTGACTTCCATAAGACGTTCAGCCTGGTTGTTAAACCGGTCACATTCGAATCTTACTTGCACTTGCTGTATTGCAGGGTTGGTCTATTCGACAGGTTGATATACAGAACGCATTTCTTCATGGCCATCTCGCCGGGGACCTTTGCCGAAATACCACTATTAAGGCAAAGGCAATTTCAGGACTACTATTCCGTTGTCGAAATACCACTCCGTTTTTCACGTTTTAGGTGTTTTTGGAACCAAACTAAACCCTAATTGGGAAGGGGAACCCCAATAGGGGATTTGTGTACCTTAAGATCGTGCACATTTGTGAAAAAAATGGGAGAAAATCGCGAACCAAAATCGTGAAAATTGCACTAAAGTGGTATTTCCATATTTACACCATAGAATGGTGGCATTCCAGAAATAATCCCATCTCGCTGAGCCAGTCTATATGCAACAACCATAAGGCTTTGTTCATCCGGATTACCCTGACTACGTCTGCCGGCTTAAACGTAGTATTTATGGCCTACGCCAGGCTCCTCATGCCTGGTTCTCACGATTTACAGAGGTTCTTACACAGTCCGGTTTCACGGCATCCAAGGCCGACACGTCTCTATATACTTATACCCGTGGTGGTGATCGCATTTTTATCCTTATTTATGTTGACGATGTAATTATTACAGGTACCTCTGGCTCTCTTATTACGCAGGTTATCTCCTATCTTGGGTCTCACTTCCCCGTCAAGGATCTCCGTTCTCTGTCATACTTTTTGGGTGTTGAAGCCCTACACACGGCTGATGGACTATATTTGACTCAGAGGAAATACATTCTCCAGTTACTTTAGCGTGCGGCCATGGATAATCTAAGCCATGTCCCACGCCTATGTCGGCATCTACCCGTATTTCTGCCACGTCGGGTTCTCCTTTCGCCGACCCTTCTCTCTATCGTACTATTGTTGAGAGGTTGCAGTATCTCAGTTTCACTCGGCCTGACATCGGGTTCACGGTTCATAAAGTCAGTAAGTTTATGCATGCCCCCTCGGATGATCACTGGCTTGCGGTAAAGCGTATTCTCCGGTACCTCAAACATACCATCTTTGGCGGGTTCTTCTTCTCTCGCCATTCTCCTATCACGCTCCATGCTTACTCTGATTCTGATTGGGAGGCTGACCCTGACAACCGCCGCTCCGTTGGTGCTTATTGTGTTTTTCTTAGCCGCAATCTCATTAGTTGGCGTTCCAAGCAAAATCTCACGGTTTCTAAGAGCTGTACTGAGGCAGAATATAAAGCTCTCTCTAACGCCGCTGCTGAAGTTCAGTGGCTCTGTAGCCTTTTATCCGAAATGTACATCTCCTTGCCTACGGCACCAGTCCTTTGGTGCGACAACATCGGTGCTACTTATCTTGCCCACAATCCGGTATTTCATGCTCGCACCAAGCACATCGAGATAGATTTTCATCATATCCGCGAACTTGTGGCCTCCAAGCGTCTATCCATCTCCTTTCTTAGCTCGAAGGAACAGTTGGCTGATTTACTCCCCAAGCCACTTGCTCGTCCGCGTTTTGATATACTCAAGGTCAATCTCCGTGTCCGCTCTCTTCCTACGGGATTGCAGGGGCGTGTCGAAGATATTATTAATAAGGAATAATTATTTATCTTTGTATTTAGTATTTATCTATTACTTGGTGGCCAAGACAATTGAGCCTATAAATACACACATTAATCGATTACTGAATCAATGGAAAATCAGTTTTCTCTACTATTATAATTACAATACTGATCTGCAATATTGTCTATTGTAATAAACTCCCATTCTAGATCCATCTTTTGTTGAAGGGCTTGTGCGAAATAGTAGACGATTCTTTGAAGTGGTGTACGGTGTACCTGTTTTTGAAGCAGAAATCTGGCATCTGCTGAGCAATTTTCTTGCAGAAACAAATCTTTTTTGTCCACCTGTTCAACTGCTATTTGAAGTGCTATTTTAAATTCAGTTTCTTCCTCAAAAGTGTTAAGGCAATTTGGTTGAGAGGATCCATGTGGGGTTTTCGAAAGAATGGATATCACATTATCTTTTCTAATGCTGATGCTTTTCTTAAAAAAATAAAAAAAAATAAAGAAGTAAAGGTAAAACGAGAATGACATTTTAAAAAAAATATTCCGACGAAATATTCTTTTGTAGTTGTTTGAATTTCTATGCGATGGTTTGTGTAAAACCCCAGAGAGGTGAACAATATATTTTTAAACCACGAGGAGGTAAAAACTTCAATTACCAAACAACAGGGGGCAAAAGGTTTTTCCCTTTAATTAATTATCTTGGTATTTTTGTATAGGAAATTTCACAAGTTGAAAAGGTGTTTAATGCTTAACCAAGTGTCATACACATATTACATACTCCTAATTAACATGTTGCCATCGGAATACATACACACGTATCTTAAACACAAAATCATGTCCTTAAATAGAGCTGTTAATAAACAGATCCGCATTCGGCTCGTACAAGCTGTTGTTTTTTGTTTGTCAATCTTAACGAACCAATCTTAAACATATTGTTGTGTTTGTTTATTAACACGGAGTGAGCTCGTTTGAGCTTGGCTCGAGCTCAAGCAATAGGTTAACAAACAAAGCTTACCCTCAAAAAACAAAGCTAAAACATAAAATTAAGTTTATTTATTAAACAAACAAACTTAAACACGTTCGTGCGTGTATTAAACAAACACAGACTTAAACATAATATATTAAGTTCGGCTCAGCTCGTTTACACTTGTATCCTTAAATGAATAAAAATCTCTTATATCATGAACACTTGAACCGTTTCATTATAATATACTTGAACTTTGGAACCGTAATCCATGCATTTCATTAAGAATATATACTTTGAACTTTAAATGTGTAATCCATGCATATATAGTAGGTACTACCGACTCTAGAGTTTCTTGTCAAGTTTCTCTGATTTCTTTCCTTCAATTACATAGCTATGGAGAATAGCGTTGCTACACCAAAATCGAGTGCATATGTGTTTGATTTGTCGCAGTCTGTTCTCCAATTCATTCTACTTTCGCTCCCCTGCCGCTAAGCAAAAGTCAGGAATGCATAGCTGCCGGCGTGACATCACCGGCGATGAACAAAGTATTCCAACATTGCCCAAGAGACTGAAAGATGTTTTCATTAGTAATGACCCGTAGTTACCTTTAAAGATGACGGCGGTCTGCCGGAGACGAGCATTATTTCATGACCCGATTTACCTCGCACTGAAAAATGGTTTTTAAAGGATAAATAATTTATTAATTAATAATATAGTAATAGTTAGCTATGAGTTACTTGTTATTAAACAAGTATGGTGGATGTCAATTTGAATTCTAAAAGAGTTTTAAGAGTTCATGTATAAATTACTACTAATTCCACATTTGAAGAGAAACCTATATTATCTTTTTAATATCAGTTTAATAAATAATGACACGGACACAACTGTTGTGTCACAAAGGAGTAACACAATAGTTATCTACATCGTTGATAATGATTAGTCTAAATTAATCATGATGAAAAGCCATTATGATCAACGATGTAAATGACTATTGTGTCACTCATTGTAACGTAACGATGGTGTCCGTATCATTAGTCTAATTTAATCTTATTATTATTCATCAATTGTTTTACAAATTACATAATTTCTATCGTAATATATAATTATAAAGTTTATTATAGCTAACGACTATCAATAATTCATTTCGTTTAGTGTAACTAATTAAATAACCTAAAACATTAGTATATGACTTTCTTTATAATTTTTTTTTTGTATATGACTATAAATAAATAAGTAAAAAAATTTGTCGGGTAGATGTTACAAATATTCGAAATTCGAATTGTGAATTACAATGGCGGGAAATTTTTAAATTTTGAATTTTAAATTTTGAATTTTTACTTTAAATTAGGCGGGTAAGTGAAAAAAAGAAAAGCTCTATTAATATTGCCGGCCCTAGTTTAGACAAATAGCTAAACTTTTTTTCCCTCCTCCCTTGTTCTTCATTTTTTCACACCTACCGTATTCCCTCCTGCATTAGATGCATAAACTACAGCTGCAAGACTTTCTTTGAGAGACCCAAACAAACAAATCCCTTATTCTCGTCGCTGTAGGTAATAATTTATCAATTTTTTCTTGTTCTTTGTATTTCATCAAGTAGATGTCTTTACTTTTCATCTTGTTCCCTTTTGAATGTATTACAGTATGCATGCTTGTGAATTACATGGTTGAAGGATTTAGAGAGCATCATGGTAGAGGATTTTATCCAAAAATCACCTACAAACATTGATGTAGTCCGAATTAAGGTAATCTATATTTCGTTGTAATTCATCTCTTTGGATTTCTGTTTGTTTTGTTGATGTTTTTGGAAGTCTTTCAATAAATGACTCGGCCAAGAGTGGTTGACATCATGATTGAACTTAAAATACTGTTTTGTTTAACATTTTTAAATATTAAAATAATGTGGTATTGTTGTTAAAAGATACTGTTTTGTGGTAAAAACATATAGTTTTAGGCTTTGGTGTGTCTAATGGAACAAATTTATAAATCAAAGTGTAATTTTAGTCTCTGGTGATTCAATTAGAACAAATTCCCGGAAATGCCAAATTCAATTTTCATTTTTTTTCCTTTCAGTTTTTTGTTGGCGTTGCATTTTCATGTGCTGTGTTAGTTGTCAAGGCAATATTTTGTTATTATGTTCCGATTTTGCACAATTACTACTTAAATTTTGGTTGTGATTTTAAGAATGTCTCGCGTAGCATGCTTTTGACTTTAGTTACAATTACATATACGGATGTAGTTACAATTAATTGGTCAATGTTGAGAAAGTTTTAAGCTTTTTCAAAACACAAAAAAGTTTAAAGCTGAAAGTGCGAAATGATTTTGAAATATTAAGCTGAATTTGATAAATGTTGATTGATTTTTACTGCTTAAAAAAGAAGCTATTTTGTTGTCTTTGATCCCCCAAACGGCCTCACTGTAATTATTTAGACTAGTGATAGTGTCACAAATAAATAAACACAACAAAATACACAACACATTTTTGGATTATTGATTATTACCTAAGACCTATTGATTAAATGGTTCACATAAAAATCAATGGTAAAAAAAATTGTTGTGCTACTTTGTTTTGCATATTTTGTTGTGGCAAAAACATTTTTAAATTATTTATACCAGAAGGAAAAAAGAGATTATGATTCATGATGGGAAAATATGAAAAAAATGAAATTGGGGCCTGGTTTGATTAGTAGTAATAACGAAAAGATCAAAATGTGCTTTAACGTTCTTAAAATGATTTCATTTTTATAAGCTATACAAACGGTCAAAAACTAAAAAACCGGTTTCGTCTAAATGATCTGTACTTGTTTGAATTGTTAAAATGAATGTCTGCGGTGTGCATTTTTGTTGTAAAACCTTCAACTATACTTGCATTGGACTCGGCTGTTGTGTTTAGGTGTATGCAAACAGACCTATTCAACTATTATGGACCAGTTTTCATACTTCAAATTGTGTTCTGTCAAGCATCAAATAATTTTTGTTGATTCGAATTATACGACCACTCTTACTACAACCTATCCTACTTTTGTATTCTATAAAGCATCAAATAATTTTTGCTGATTCGATTTATACGACCACTCTTACTACAACCTATCCTACTTTTGTGATAAATCTGTTATAAAGGGGAAAATAGTTTCTCTGAAGGCACATGAATAATTGGCTAAAACACCAGAATACTTGGTATGCTTGTTGTAACACAGAATGTGACAGATTGTTGGTGAGTCTAGGCCTATGTTTATAGCATTATTTGAAGATTGAGAATCCTTATTCTTGTTTCCTTTTCCCATGGTTAAATCTAACATCTTATTATGCTTTTTCAGTAAGTGGTAGGTAGGATGTGGTCAAAAAATGACTTTTTAGTTGTGGATATGTGATTAATTTTAATATTAGAAATTATTCCTCAGGTTTGATAGAAGCAAGAATACCATTGTGTATCACTTATGCAATAACGATTGTAGGGGCTTTTTGAGTGAGATGGCTCACTTAGAGTTCATTTTTGCTGCATTTTGGCATCAAATGTTGGTTTGAGTTGGGCAAATTTAGACGTTTCTTTCCACTTTGTTTGACATTATTTTCGATATTTGGCTTCCCTTGGTGATCAACAATGCTTTTCTTGTTTATGCATCTAATTCAGGTTGGACTGATAGTATGTAGCATTGTAGGTTGTTATTTTATATTGGCTCATAGATCTCCATGTTTATAGCCGATTCCTTTTTTTGTTTTGTTTTTGTAGGTTTTTATCATCGACAGGACACCTGTTAAATATCATTGGACATTGAGAAAGCATCCGAAGGTGGTTGTGGAGTACACTCGGATGTATGAAAAGGAACCAGATTACAAAAACTGCAAATCTGTTTTGTCGACCATTGCAAAAGCAAAAGTATTACCTCGGTATAACTTTCATGCGGGTGGATGCCGATGTATTTAAGGTATGTAATCTGAGAGATGATGAACACACACAACCTCAGAATAAGGGTAGCCAGTTCAATCAAAATTCCACGTGAAGTGCCTACAAAAAGTTGTTAATAGTATGTTTGCTTGCTTGAATTGGTTTAACATAATAAATATCATAGTTATTTTAATTACTATATAAATTATCACTTGAAAATGAAACGAGTTTTGGTTATTGAGTTCTTGCTGATGCACTGTGTTGTTGGCTCATCTTTAAGTACCTCTAGAAGTTGTTTATGGCCTTGGAGGCTTCCTATATAGAACCCGTACCAAGGTCCAAGTTTTTTAAGCTTATCATTTTCAGTGTATATAATTCTAGTCCGTATTATAAAGAAGTCCAAGAGTAAACGTATTGTGTTTACACGCACACATGGTGGGGTGACTCATTTGATTAACGAGCTATCTTTGTGTTGGGAATAAAATTTATGTCTTGATGCAGTTATTGTTTTTAACTCATTGATGAAGTGTCATAACTAGCTGTTATAGTGTAAAGCAAAAAGATGTCTAGATATTAATGTATAAGATTTAATAGAGTTTGATATTTGTATAAGTAAATCAGACAAGCACTGTAATAGTTCTAGGAGTAGAATTGAGAAAACGAGTAACTGACTTGATGAGATAATGAGAACTGAGTTCACAGCTGAAGGTTGAGAAACTAATTCAGAGCACACCTATGGAAACTGAAGAAGGTAAGTTCGCTGAGGGGCACAGACTCGGTTGACTTATCTAGAAAGCAGAAGGTTGAGGAAACAAACTCAGTAGATGAAGAACCAAGGGACACAGACTCAGCTATTGAAGAATGAAGAACTGAGGGTTCAATTCAGTTATGAAGACCAAAGCCGAGACTGTGAAGTTAGAATTCAGGCAAGATTGTGATAACCTGAACTGACTTTATCGATTTTGAATAAAGACCTGAGAATTATAAGGACAATGATATCTTGGAAGATTTATAAACTAGTGGATGGTAACGCCGCGCAAGGCACGGCATGCCCAACATGAAACGTAACCAATGATTGAATAGCGACAGTGAAAAAGAATGGATATAGAACGTGTAAATGTAAAATAAAAATAAATAAATAAATAAAAATAAAATAAAAAAAAATTCTTGAGCTTTGTTACTATGTCACCATTATTTATAGTAAAAAGAGGAATTGTATGCTAAAAGAATTTCGGAGGAAAAACAGTTGAAGCACAAGTAACCAAAGAAGTAACTTGATTGGACCCTCAAAGGCCAGAGACAACTAACTTGAAGATGAAACCTGGTAAAAGACAAAGGATGTATTGGTATAAAATATGGGAAGAATATTTTCCTTCATGAATAGAGATCGTGCAAAAAAAAAAAAAGAGTATCAACATCCTAAAAAAATATAATCCACAACCCTCCAAGATGGAGAAAAGGTAGAGTGAAAAGGTCGGAGATAACTACTGTAAGTTCCACGAACTCTTTGTATATGAGACGGCTAAGAAAATCCACAACCCTCCACGTAGGAGGAGGGCAACCAATACACTAAAAATGCACAGAGTATAAAAAACATTCTAAAGTTATATTGATCACCATCTTATCTTCAAAATCCAACCGGGAAGTTAGAGCTTCAAAATCCAACTAGGAAGTTAGAGAGAATTAATCCTATCCAGAATTAATGACCCTACCAAGAATCATTACTATTATCACCACAAAGAGAACCAACAAAAATTCCTTAAATATCATCAACGTAACAAAACAAAGAAAATGAACCGTCGGAACTCATGTCTTGCAAATCTAACGACCCCATTCCAAACCACGAATGTTGTCCAAAAGATGGACAACAAAAAATAATCACTAACTAAATAATAATCTTCAATAAAAAGAAATCTCGTTAAAATCAAACTCCTCCTTGGTAAATGATTGCAATTTTAGCATCTTGTTATTGTCCTTGAACGACTTCTCATACTCCTGTAATTTTTTTAAAATCATCTCAAAATCATGGTTATATGAAAAACCCATAACAAAGAAAAAAACAGTACATGGTAAAAATACTAATAACCGTTCACAAGTCATGGCAACCATCATCCACATCAACCATTGAACTAATGACATCGGAGTACAAATCAACAAATCATATGTCAAACCATGAAATTTGTTGAGTATCACTATGTCCATCCTAACAAAATTTAGGGTCAGATACATGTAAAAAAAATTGAAGCACTACAAAAGATTATCATTTCCTTTTTACCACACAATCTGGCCTAATGCTTACACCAGAACACAAAGCATCGGTGAGGTATATTCACAGCTAGCAACAGCAAGAGCAACCAATAATGTTTTCATAGATCGTTGTTATAGTTACCCAAGTCTAGGTATCTCTTTGAAGAACAAAAAGCTATAAAGGCATAACATCCGTAATAACTACAAAAACTTTTGCCTATTTCTAAAAATATTAAGAGCCACAAATGATACTAATTTCAACAATATGCCAGCCTTAATGTTATGAAAGGAAAGGAGGGGGTCAATGGACGAATAAGAAAAAGTAGTGTCCAAGTTGTTGTTTTTTTTGTCTAACTCACTTCCTGTGTTCGGTTTGAGTTTTGGGAATGCCCCCATTCAAAGGTCCGAGATCTACATCTATGAATTGGAAAGAAAATATGAGGCATCAACCTAAATTGTCCACACAAGATGTAATCTCAATGATATTTTTTGGTGAATTAATCTTTTACTTAGCAATGTTATGATCTTATGATTCTTCCTGACCCTCATGTTACGAGGGTCATAAGAAAATCTAGCAAATACAAACAGTTCATGTAAATGGTAAGAGAGAAAACAATACATGGCAATAAAGGGTGAAATCTAATACTTAGCCTAACAGTAATACACAAGCATTTGAATCACAGAAGATGTACATGCAGACCACTAAATGGAAAAAGTAAAGAGCCACACCTTCAAACGATACATGAGAGTACATGCGTTATTGGAACATGAAATGAATGACGAACTTTATTGGTAAAAATGCAAACCAGAAGCAATAGATCCCAACAAACACATATAAACAAAGACTGAAGTAAATATGCACGCATATGTAAATTAACAAAACAGAAGAACTCACCTGTAAAAATGGGTGATATTGTTTGTCTGAGTGAATAGAGAGAGTGTGCTGATAAGCAACAACGTTAGGTGGCTATAAAAATAGGAAACCTGGTTTATAAAGAGATAAATCTAGTTATTATCAATTTGTAAAAAAAAATTAAAAATTCATGCTATTAACAACCTTAAAACCTTAAATCCAAAGACTCGGCGTGTAATACTCTTTCGTCTGATGAGTTGATGATATGTGTACAAAAACCAAAAAAAAAAACCATCGTGTAATAACCCTTCATGTACTCTCTATCAATCTCTACAGCTTTATCCACCTTTCTTCAACCATGATTAGACCTCCTATGCTCGAAAACGTGTAGAGATCGTCTAGTCCAATGGATGAAGGACAGCAAAACCGTCACCGGAATAGAGAGAGTGTGCTGATAAGCAACAACGTTTGGTGGCTGTAAAAATAGGAAACATGGTTTATAAAGAGATTAATCTAGTTATTATCAATTTGTAAAAAAAAGAAAAAATTCATGCTATTAACAACTTTAAAACCTTAAATCCAAAGAATCTCCGCGTAATACTCTTTCGTCTGATGGGTTGATGATATATGTACAAAAACAAAAAAAACCATCGTGTAATAACCCTTCATGTACTCTCTATCAATCTCTACAGCTTTATCCACCTTTCTTCAACCGTGATTAGACCTCCTATGCTCGACAACGTGTAGAGATCGTCTAGTCCAATGGATGAAAGATAGCAAAAACGTCACCGGAAGGTATAACCTCGTCTGCTCATTTATTTTGGTGAAAGAGAGGATGGTGAAAAACCAACCAGTAAAAAGAGCAATTTTTTAAACAGAGCAACTACTTGAAAGACAAATATCTATAGAACAATAACATATGTAGAATGCATGAGCAGCTTAGAGCTACGGTATTATCACCACAACTATCTTCCTCTGAATGTGCTCAAGCCTGAAGACATATATATCCATCTCAGGCAAGAGAAATAAGGGAAAAGAATTCAACGACAAACACTTTTTGTACGTTATACTTCTGTGAAATCACAAAAACAAAGCAAGTGATTTTTTAACAGAGAAAAGCTAAGGAATAAACTCTACTGGCATAAATACAACGTATAACTAAATGCACCAACCATTTCAACCAACACCACTGCGAAGAGAAAATCAAGTACATTTTAACATGAATTAGATATGCAAGCATACTAAATAAACAATTAAACATAATAGATGAAATCACCTGCAAAACCCGTTGATACTGCTTTCCGGAGTGAATGGAGAGACATTTTGATAAGAGAACGTTATTTATAAAGAGGTTAATGTCAGTGGTTATCATCAATTATAAAAGAAAAGTAAAAGTTCATGCTATTAACCACTTAAAACCTTTAAATTCAAATACTCATTGTGTAAAACCCTTCCATTTGACAAACAGGTCATATATAAAGGAAAAACCTACCGTGTAAAACCCTTCTTGTACTCTCCATCACTCATTGCTGCTTGATTAATTAGATAAAAGCCATTAAAACCTGTCGAAATCCGAGAAACAATAGCTATCTTGATATATAATTGATGTAAAATGAAAAGACCTTTATGGAATGTCAGCTCCAACAGCCAAGGCCCAAGGTCATTGGGGTTTTTGTCCGGGTGAACTACCCTTGCCTGGAGAAAGAAGCACCCAGGAAATATCTCAAATCTTTAAGAAGTTTTCAAATTAGTTTCTTTAGCTGAATTATAAAAACAAAGGACAGGAACTTGAGAAGAAACCAGGGATTTCTGAATATTTAACCTAATGGCTAAATATAAAACATGCATAGCTCCTTATAGCAACATAGATAGCAACCTAGAAAAGCACAATTATCAATTTTGAAAATACTTAGTAGTATTGATCTTTTAGCTAAAAGGGCCTAAACAATACACAATGATTCAATATTTTTCTAAAGAGAATAATCTTTAATGGCTTTTGGTACACAAAACACTCAAGAAGTCTGAGATTTCACCTTCATGTAGTAAGCCTTCTTTATATCTACAGTAGATGCATTTACTGCCACTCCCCTAGCATCGTAGTACTCTATATCCTTCACCATGGTTCACACTAAAATCTATCTTCTTTACTACACATTGCTGAAGCTGTTGGACCCAAAAATCGCTCAACCGAGGAAAGAGAAGAGAGCCCAGTTGCACAATAAATCCAGCATACACAGAACAACTATTTCCAAAATTTGTACAACTATCCTATTGAATATATAGTAATTTAGCTAAAAACATGTGGTTATAAATCAAGGAAGATGCGTGTTAAATGATAATTCCACAAAAAAAATACAAGATTCTTGCAATTAACCAACCTAAATTGTACTGAATAAATAAATAAAAATGGCCAAAAAAAAATTTAAAGAACAAAGCAATCATAGAACCAATATGTAAATTGACAGCTCAAATAATCGGATGAAGTCAAGAGCTAATCCCTTGATCCCACCAATAAAGGTAGGAGCAATTATGAATTTGTGATATCATATGTAGATTGTAGACACTATAAACAAACGAAATATGGATTGTAAAACAATAACTTACAGATGCAAATGTGCAAAATTGCGAGTCTGAATTGAATGAAGAATCAAATGATCGGTTTCGATGTTCCCGAATGAATCTGCGGAAAAAAAAGATTTACGAGCCGGCGCTTCTCCACTCTTCCGTCGCCGGCGTAGTCAAACCATAGGCAGATGATTCCATTTGTTGTAGTCTTTGCAGTTTTCCATCTTCCATCTTCAAATTTGGAATGAAGGGGCCAGTTTATTTGGGTTGATGAAGGAGGGGCGAAGTAGATGAAAATGTGGAGAAGTAGATGAAATTGTGAGTTGAATACAGGCTGGATGCAGCTGCGAGTTTTAACCTAATGGGACACGTGTCATTTCCACAATCACTCTTAATAAAATACAGATGTGGAGCAACGTGGGAAGAGTATTTTTTTTTGCTTTTAATAGTATATAGATATGGTGTACTCTGATTAAATCAATTATAATCAGATGAAGAATAGAGTACTGAATTTTTAGAGAAGAGTAAAAACTCAGTTAATGCTCTTAAAGCTGGAAACTGACTAGTTCACATAAAATCAGTTTCATGCTAAAGTTATGAAAACTGAAGAAGAATATAACCGTTATAAAGCAAGCAATATGATTGGTCTGTAAGTGTCCTTTCTGACATTGACATTCATCAGAATAAGTAGGACCACCAAAGGATACAAGAATTCAAATTCAAACGTTCAAATTCATTCAAACGTTGGAAAACCCCTATAAATAGGTCACTTCTACCTCAAGAAGAAGTGCGGAGTTCTACGGATAAATTTATTAAGAAAGATTTTACAAAGGGGGAAAGTCAATTAAAAAGAACTCATGCTTTATGCTTTATTGCAAGATCAAGAAATCTTCAAGTGTTTATGAACATTAAAAGAAAACGTCAAGACTCACATTTGAAGAAAAACAGAGCTTGAGCAAATCATATATATCAAGAAGAAGAAGCTCAAATCACAAGTTGAATCATAGTTATTGATTCAAGTCACAACTTTGATATTATCAAAGGTTTTAGGCTGTGAAACACCAAAGTGTGAAGGACAGTTGAGTTGCAGTCAGGAAGACTGTGTTTGTGATGAGCTGGTGAAGAGGCAATACAACCCTTCAAGGACCAGTGGTGTAAGCAGTTGCAGAGCAGCAATTCTACATGTTCTATAGTTTTTTAGATAGTGAAGCTAGGGATTAGCCAAGGACTATCAATTTAGGACTTTTTGTAACCGATCTACCTCAAAGAGTTCTAGTGGATTTTTCCTCTGCATCATAGGGGAAGAGATGACTGACAAGATTACACCGCATGGAACCTCTATAATTCTTGCTTCCACCTTTTTCTATATATATGTAGTGGGTGTCAAGCTCTTTTGTATCATACACAATTAGAAGAGTTCTAATTTACTAGAAAAATTGAGAGCTTCCTAATGAGAGTTTTGAGAAAGAGAAAAGGTCGGTTTAGCAACCGAGTTTTTCTAGTACCAATCCAATGGTGGATTCCGGCGGATTGTTTGTGTGGACTAGCTGTAGAGACCGAACGCTTGGGCGGCTCCGTGCACCACTACTCCTTCGTAGACGATAAAGCTTCGATCTTTTAGATCATCCAAGGTAACTTTCTCGTTTACTACTTATATGTTTGTTGCTTAAATAAAGTCGATCCTGGTTACAAAGGAAATAAATTTTAAATTCCGCTGCGTTCCTCGCATAGATTTCCTTACAGTAAGGTGTGTAGACTCGTTAAGTCTCTCTGTGGGCTCGAATAGTAACCAAAGCAATAGCACATCGAGTTTGACAATGTAATGTTGTCAAGTGGGTTTACGATTAACGAGTGTGATATATAGGTATGTATTAAGAACACACCTATGTGATAGTATGTTTATTACATGCTGATAGTGGGAAGTACTCATGAGAGCATCATGAATACGAAAAAGATGCTGACAAGGAACTTCGATGTGAAGGACCTGAGAGTTGCAGATGTGAGCACTACACTTGACCAAATTATGCACTTAGTAAAGAATAGAGGTGAACATGTGGATAAATTGAGACACTCTTAAGTGATTGGAAGTCTGATGTACATAACCAACTGTACACGACCAGACTTAGAATGTACAGTGGATAAACTGAGTAGGTTCACGAGTAATCCAGACCATAATCATTGGAAAGCCTTAAATTGGTTGTTGAGGCACATAAAGTACACTATGAGTCTGGGATTACGATATACAAGATATCAAGCACTATTAGAAGGATATTGTGATGCCAACTGGATATCAGATACGAAAGATTCAAAGTCCACCAGTGGATACTTATTCACGGTAGGTTCTGCTGCTATGTCCATGAAGTCTACAAGACAAACGTGCATAGCTCACTCCACAATGGAAGCCGAGTTTATAGCATTGGATAAGGTTGGGGAAGAAGCTGAATGGCTTAGGAATTTCCTAGAGGATGTTCCATGTTGGCCTAAGCGAGTGGTTGCTATCAGCACACACTGTGATAGCCAGTCGGCTATAAGAAGGCACAAAGTAGTATGTATAATGGTAAGTCTCGACACATACGCCGTAGACACAATACCATTAAACAATTGATCTCTAATGGTGTGATTTCCATCGATTATATAAGATCGAAGGAGAATCTTGCGGATCCACTTACAAAAGGTCTAGCTAGAGATCAGATGTCAATCTTGACAACCGGAATGGGACTGAAGCCTACTACGCATGTTTCCTTGTAATGGCAACCCAACCATACTAACTTAAGATCCCAAGATCATGGTTCAAATGGGACAACTAAGTTATAAGGAACAGTCTAGCCCTTACCCATTCTGAGAGAATTAATAAAAATGATGTCTGCAGAGGGAGTGAGGATAAGTTTAGATTTTAATGATTCCTATATCTTGGTATTCAAGTGGGGTAGGGCAGAATAACCTTGATAGGTGGTCGCATATGTAAATGCGAAGTAGGTCCGCTTTTGTGAGAATTTTGAGGCTTGAATTCTCTAAAGCACTTTCTGAAAACAAGTGTTGTCCAGGGCCGAGACGGACACAACCATGAGAACCGAAAGGTGATGGGGAAATATTGTGTGAGTTCTATTGTCTTGGTTTACACTAAGGCTGAACAGTTCAAATCCTAGTTCACTGATTAGCCAAGTAAATCCGATAATACTTCACTAAGGCAGGTTCAATGTCAAAAGCTACCTCTCATGATGAAATATTTTTCCATCTGACTTCTCTTCAGAATTTGCATTTGCATTTGCATTAATTTTCATTAATGTGGGGAATTGTTGGAGATATAAGCCAAACCCATGAAATGGGGGCTTGAAACACGTGTTGAAACAATCAACTTTAACGCAAATTTAGGATACTCTCTGGTGAGATTAACCGGGATCGTATTACATATAAATATACTACTCACGAAGTAGATGATGTTTGGCTTTGAAATCACTTGATTCGGATATCGGGTGAATGAGAAATTAATGCGTAAAGTAGGTGTAAAAACATGTGTGGGAGAGGAGTTGAAGGTGTGTTCAACTCAAACTCACCCATATTGGAAAGATGGGAGACTTGAGCTCCATATATAAAAGCTAGTGAGACTTTTATGGATGTGCCCCAAGGGGCAAAGCACTTTTGTGTAGGAGGGAGGACTTAGATTATTCCACACGCGTGCGCCGCCGCGGGCCGGTTTGGCTCGTGATCGAGCTCGGCTCGGTTCGGTTTGGGTGTTGCTATTAATTTTTTGGACAAAGTTTCTTTTGAATTTATCATAAATTAATCTTGTCATGTGATTGTGTCATTCGACCAATCAGAATTGAAGAATTCATATGATTGACTCATCCGACCAATCAGAATTCAGACGACACGTCATCCGACCAATCATAACCAAGGGTGAGGTTGGCCAACCTAGTCATCACGCCTAGAAGACTTTTCTTGAGGTAAAAGTTGGTTGACTGTGTCATACGGCCAATCATATTCGAGTATTGTCTCCTCCTCTTCACTATATAATGAACCCGTGGATGAAGGTTGTGTCATTCAATTTTCTCTTGTGTCTTTTCCACCACAACGAGTCTATCATATAGATCTAGTTTTGAGTCGAAAAGAAGTAGGCGCGATTCTCAGTAGTTCGCCGGGAGCTCGATTTTTGAAGTGCCTCTAAATCCGGTGCGTAAGCCGTTGTATTTTGGGAGACAGTTGCTACTACCGCTTACACCATACTGGAGCAATTTGTAATTTTGATCTCTAGTCCTTTGTTTTCCACATCATAATTTTATTATTTATTGTTCAAGTTAGATCTGTACGGTAATATGATTTTGTTAGATCTGTTAGATAATACGAATTTTTCTTTTCGTGTTATTTATTTTCTAGTTTAATTTTCTGTAATTAATTCCGTTAATTACGGATCTGTTCCGTAAATAACTCCACACACGATACACATTCCAAACAAGGCGTAATTATATATGCTCAGAGCTAATTTTCTTGACTTTTAATCAATGGTCATGGATTTACTTTCTGTTCTAATTAAACTTAAGGTTCAAATAAAAAAAAAGTATATGCAGTCTATAGGTACCATGAAACGTGGTGATTGAGAAGAAAGTTGTGGTTTAATGCTTACCCAGAGTGGTTTAATCGTTTAATGTCAGGTGCACAACACAATATGTGTAGTATATATCATTTTCCAAATAAAAATGGTTCTCAGTGATTCATAATTTATTAATAATACTACTATAATAGTTAGCTATGGGTTAGTACTCTTAAACAATTACCGTGGATGTCACTGTCAAGTCTAATGAGTTCGAGTAATGATACGAGCATAACAGTTGTGTCACAACGAGTGAGACAACAGTAATATCCACCGTTGATCATATTAGATTTACATAAGATCAATTTATGCACATTATTATTAACGTTGCAAAACACCATTGTGTCACTCGTTGTGGTACAATCGTTGTGCCCGTTTATTACTCAATGAGTTCTAAAAGTTCATGTATATAAAATAGCGAATAAAATTAGGCGTTTCTATTGGCACCACGAAAATATCCACGATATCCTATAAATCACTCTTTGCACTACATTTTGCCAAGAATGACATATTTACTTATAAATCAGGATGCAAGAAAACTGAAGATTAATCAGGACAAAAATACTCTAAACTTCCAATAATACCCTTTTTATTAATTTTTATATAGAAAGTCATGATATGCTAAATCTGTCATAATCTTGCAGTTAATGCTTTTATACCAATGAAAAAATTAGCGGTTTCTTGGGATGATCAAATGATTCTATCAATAAATGCATTTAATACATTTAATGCTCATTAGTCATTTATTATATTCGTCAATCAATTCTTCATGATTTACGTAACAATTATCACTACACATTTTTTATTTAATTGTAAAATAAAAAAACTCAATTTATCTACAATTTTGATGCAAAATTACTCCACAGATGTTACTCGATCCATATCAGTATTACTACATCTTTTTGCTGTAACTACATCTATTTTATCGGTTGTTACCAGTACTTTTTCAATGTTACGACAATTTTTGGTTGTAACTATATCTATTTTATTGATTGCTACTACTTGTTTTTTGAGTGTTACTACATCTTTTTGGTTGTAACTTTATTTCACTGGTTGTACTACTTATTTTTATATGTTACTACATTTTTTTTTTGTCTTGATACATTATTCTTGTGTTATTACATTTTTTATTGTAACTATATTTTATTGATTTTTACTATTTTTTTTTTTATGTTAGTATGTAATTAAATAGAATAAATTGATTTGATAGATTCACTTCCACAACATGGAACGAAATTTACTCCAACTTTTCCAAAAAAAATAAAAAATCATGGGTATTTCGATCCATTTATTATAAATTTGTCTTTTTTAATCACCCAAAATGGAAGTTGTCCTTCCATTCACATTTATGACCTTCTTTGTCCTTCTGGCACTGTATTATTTTGAACAACATAACGTCATTGACACTGAAGCCCGTTTGCGGTACGAGCGTCGCTGGAACTGACATTGATTTTCAATCCCAACGTCAGTGACATTGTTTTTATAGTTATAAACGTGTCATTGATGTAAAACATCAGACCTACTGACGTTGTGAGCGAGAAAAACACGTCAATGGTTCTGATGCGCGTAACGTGGTGCCAAAAAGTGATTTGGTAATGTGATGAAGTAAATGAAAAAAAAATGTCAATAGTAAAATGGTGGTGTCAATAGAACTCGCCTAAAATTATTTCTCAACTTATCTTTTTTTATCTTTCTACTATAAGTTTAATGAGTAACAATACGAGCACAACCGTTGTATCATAACAAATTACACAACGGTAATCTGCATCATCTGCAATGATCAACGCTACAGATGACCGTTGTGTCAATCGTTATGACATAATAATTGTCTCCGTATCATTACACTAGTTTAATCATATTATTCAATTGTTTTATAACATGTTTACTAATACAGATATGAGTATAAATTTTATTATAGCTAAAGTTTATTATATATATGTATGACTATAAATACATAATTTTTTTAAGTTGGAAATGTTTCAGATATTTTAAATTTGAAATATGTAGTTCAAACGGCGGGCTAATATACGGAGTAACTTTTAAATTTTGAATTTTGAATTTTTGAATTCTTTTTTGTAAGAAATGGGCGGGAATTTGAAAAAGGGTCTATTTATTTCTCCCAATCTCCAATGAAACATTTTCATCTCCTAAATTTAATCCTTTCAATCTCAAATCAAATAACAATAAAAAAATTTATTTTGTTTCATCTTGAGTAGATTCCAAAAATTTCAAGCTTCACAAATCTATCCTTATTTTTGTTTTCTCAAATCTATCCTTATTTTTGTCTTGGAAGGTAATAATTGATGAAGTTTTTTTTTTTTTTTTTTTTTTTTTTTTTTTTTTTTTTTGTTTTGTTTTTGTTTCTGTTTCTACTTTCTACTGCACCTATCCAAACTGCATAATCTACTTATACAATCTATCCTTATTTTTGTCGTGATTGTTAACTCTTTTTTTTTTTTCCTTTTGTAGGAAGAAAAAAAATCTATATTCGGAGCTCTCTTGAACGGTAGCATTTCAAAAGTTTTCATGTATAAAGTCTGGATTTGCATTGTTGAAAGCTATGGAGAGCACCAATTTTATCCAAAAGCCATAAACAAACATTGATGTAGTCCGAAAATAAGGTAATTTATATCTTTTGTAATTCATCTTTTATTTTTGTTTGATTGGTCGATGTTTTTGAAAGTCTTAAAATGAATGACTCGGCCAATCGTGCTTGACATCAGGATTGAACTTGAAAATTACTGTTTTGTGGAATAATTTTTAAGTATTAAAATGATATATTTTTGTTGTTAAAAGAATACTGTTTTTTTGTTTCTTTGATGAGTTTAATGGAACAAATTTAAAAATCAAAGTGTAGTTTTAGGTTTGGTGACCGAATTGGAACAAAAAAATTTCCTCAAATTGCCCCACTTAATTTTTATTTTTTCCCATTCGGTTCTTTTGTTGGCGTATTTTCAAATGATGTGTTAGTTGTCAAGGCAATCTTTTATAATTTCATTCTGAATTCCTCGCAATTAATTCTTAAGTTTTTGTTGTGATTTTAAGAATTTCTTGCGCAGAATGCTATTTGAATTCAATTACAATTACAATTACATATACGGATATAGTTACATTTTGTCAATGTTGAGAAAGTATTAAACTAAAAGTACGTCAATGATTTTGAAATATTTAGCTAAAGTTGATCAATGATTTTTATTGTTTAGAAAAAGCCATGAAGTTTTAGGCGAGAGACAATGACTAATGTTGTGGAGCCTTGTAATAGTAGTGTGCTTTCTGTGTTCAGTATACCTGACTCTTTTACCACTCGAAAAAGCTGGAAGACTGTGGTTTTCTTGTTCCATATTTGTGAAGGAAAGAGAGAAAATCAGAAAGAAGTAGATATATTTGTTGTGGTCAGATTCCCATTAAAAAGCAAAAAGGGCTTTAGGTAAGAGGCATAGAATCTTGGAATAAAGAGAATGATAGGGCAATGGAGAGACAATTTGGTGGGTTTAAGAAGAAGAAAAAGGAGAGTAACGATTTGAGTGAGAAATCTGGTAAGAGAGAAAAACTAATAACCATATAAATTGCAAGAAAACACAAATGAAAGAAACAGAGTCACACTCACACTCAAAAAAGAGAAATACACATAAAATTGGGAAGAAAGGCTAATAGGTGCTTTGAAAATGGAGGAGAAAATGAAAAGGTGGAGGGAAATGGTTGGTTAGTTTTGCAGGGGAAGGACAGGGGCGGACGTAGGATCCCGGGTGAGGGGGGCGATACTACGGACGAGTGTAAATTTTTAGAGGGGCAAAAAAAATACACAACATACATAATATTATTTTTTCTGGATCCAAGGGGGGGCGATTGCCCTCCCTCCCCACTATGTACATCCGCCTTTGGGGAGGGGGAAGTTGTAGAGGCGAAGGCGGGTGGAGAGATCCCAAAAGAGCCACATTGTATTTATTTTGTTGTGGAGAGATGATTTATGTTGGGAAAGAGAGAGACAATGACTAATGTTGAACTTTTGGGTCATTGTGAAAAAGTTGAGTAGTGATAGTTGGCAAGTGTGTAGTTGTGCGGTGTAGTTGCCAGTTTGTAGGTTATTGTAAAAATGTTGAGTAGTGATAGTTGGTAAGTGTATAGTTGAGCAATGTAGTCGGTAAGTGATGTTAGGGTATCTGAATCGCACCTTCATAAATAATTTATCGATTTTAGTATCTAGTGGTGCCTTATATATGCTATTTGTTATGTTCAGGAATGTCAACATCTTCTCGTTATGATTATGATGAATCAATTCCACCTCTAAAATCAATTGTCTGCCCCAAACGATACCATGCCGTAGTTAATCCTCGTGATCAACCATTCGAGACGAGTCGAGCCATTTGGATTGGTAATCTAAAGAAAAGATGGAACCATTACTATCTTCATGTTTGCTTTATGCAAACAGATAAGGTTATAGTTCTTAAAGTGTACTTGTTTGAATTGTTAAAATGAATGTATGCTAATTCGCAACACATTGAATTTTCTGCTCTAGTTTGTAGATGTTAGGGTATCTGAATCGCAGGTTCATAAATAATTTATCAATTTTAGTATCTAGTGGTGGCTTATAGTCATTTGTTTTGTTCAGGTATGTCAATACCATCTCGTTATGATTATGATCCATTACACCCACCGGTAAAACGACAGGATGTAAGACCATATCGTACCGTGGTTGATCCTCGAGATCAATCTTTCGATTCGCGCTGAACCCTTTGGATCGGGAATTCAAAGTAAAGATGAGACCATCAACATAGGATGGGTTGCTTTATCCACACAAAGAAGGTTATAGATCACTTGATTGAATTGTTTAAATGAATGTATGTGGCGTGCATTTTGTATTAAAACTAATTTGCAACATATTAAATGCTCTACTTCTAGTCTGTCAAAGCCACAGTCACTACGCAGATATCTATGCGCTACGGCTTCATCAAGTTCAAAACTCGTGAGGAAATAATGCATAGATATAATGGTAGGTTGATGCCTGGTTCGACTCGTCATTCCAATTTAAATGAATGTATGTGGTGTGCATTTTGTATTAAAACTAATTCACAACCTATTGAATGCTCTACTCCTAGTCTGTCAAGGCTACAGTCACTACGTAGATATCTATGCGATATGGCTTCATCAAGTTCAAAACTCGTGAGGAAATAATGCATAGATATAATGGTAGGTTGATGCCTGGTTCGACTCGTCATTCCAATATGAAATGGAAACTTGAGGAGAAGAATGGTGTCTGCGATTCATTTATGAAAGTTTTGCTACTAAATTTGTTATTTTGCTTTATCATTGCAATATATGTAAGCAAACAATGTCTCCGTTTGTTTCTTGCTTTGTTTTTATTGCCGTGACGTCCAATACATATGTGTGGATCTTTTACTTTTGGATTTTTTTTTGGTCAATTTACTTATCTATATATATAGATATTCTTTTTTTAAAGTCAAAACATGATCATTTTCACTATTTTCTTCTTTTTGTTTAAAATAAAACACAACACATTATACAATTCCAGGAAAAAAAAAAAAAAACCCACTTTGGCACTAAACCAAACCCACTTAAAAACGGATTGGAAGCTTCTAGTATTGGAATATATGTATTCCAATACTTTATCGTTTCTATGTATTAATTGGAATATATGTATGCTTCTAGTATTGGAATATATGTATGTGGATCGTGTCTGCACTTGTTTCTTTTTGTTAGTTTCATCTTTCTTGTCTTTATTGTCTTGATGTTCAATATATTTCTGTGGACATTTTACGTTTGGAAATTTTTGATCGTTTTGTTGTGTTGTTCAATATATGCAAAAGTTCTTACACGCTCGATTTCGAGGCCCTTGCACCCCGGGGGCATGATGGTGTAAAGGGCATGTTGCTTGTGCCGTCAACAACGTCATGTGGAGTCGGACACAATTTATTTTTTCGACGGCCTTTCCGACCATTTAATGCCCTGAAGAGGCCTGATGGCCGTGGGAGGCATGTTGCCCGTGATGTTGGCCCATCTCATGCACCGACGATCTCATACTACGCCCCGTCTTGAAGATTGTGTTTTACATTGTTAAAAGACTCAAAGACGGCGTGACATATGTATGGTTCGATCGGAAGGAATAAAGATCAATGAGTGTATGTAAAACACCGATGAGTCAAAACGGGTGTTCTTTCGAAGCAGTGCGAAAGTCGAAAGTAAAGTTGTATGTGAGTGAAATTATTATTCATTAGTAGTTCGAAATCGACTTGAACTATAACTCGATTGAACCCGACTTAAATTCGGTTGAACTCAAAACTTGATTCAATTCAACTCAGATATTAAACGAACGATACACGAGAAATGCTATACTCGATAACTCGTGATACATATAAGTTTTGTGGAACCACAAGGTCAAAAGGCCCCACAATGTCAAAATGCCCCACAATGTCACAATACTAACTAGAAAGAATCATCCTGAGTTTCTTTTCGACTTCTTCATCCTTGAGACACTATGCTTATATTATCGTTTCCACCTTCAGGGTTATGACTTCATGACTCATGCAAGTATTAGTAGTGTTCATTCTTCGCCTTGCCCATGTATCCGTCAATGCCATTCCTTGTATTCTTCTAATGGGCAAGTCCGTTGGCTGCCATTTCCAGCGTACTCCAAGATAATGTAGAAAACATATGCCCAAACCTATATGAGAGGAGGGGCCTCATCCCCAAAACCAAGGTTATGAGGTGAGGAAAGTCCACCTAGGCCCAAACCCATATAAGAGGAGGGGCCTCATCCCCAAAACCTAGGTTGTGAGGCTGGTTTTACCTCATGATCAGTAGGGATATAAATATCTTTCTCGGACATTACAATTTTCACATTTTTTTTGCAAACTTCCCATCCATGCTCAGTTTTTCAGTCTTTCTGAATGTTCCAATTTTTTTAGTCCCCTTCTTTATCAGTTAGACTGAATATGAAGATTCAAGTTGGCGGTGAGGCTTGTTAGTAGAAGAGCAGGCTACATAAAACATCTGAAGTACGTTCTCTGGCTTCTTTTCATGATTCTTTTGCAAATCACGATGATGGAACAGTTTTTTTTTTTTAAAGCTGGAGTCTTTAATTTTCACACCATTCAACTGCATTTGTGAGTTCAAATGATACATATTATTATTACCAATGAGAGTTACCTTCCGTCATGGGAACTTATCTCCACCGGAAATCATTTTTTTTTAATAACGATTTTATTTTATGAAACTCACAAAGCCAGAGCTTTAGAAACTTTATGGGAGGAAAAACAGGAAAAACAAAAAAAGCCAACAAAACTAAAGGTAAAAGATTTGCTTTTTCTTTCGAGTTCGAGTAATCTTCTGAGCCGGAATAAACTTCTCTTCAAAAACCTTATCCGAAATGTACTCACCCAAATGAGTTTTTGGGTCTAAACTCATATATTTGAGCTCAGCTTGGATAGAATCTTGGCTATCTATACCCGATGACTCTAGAGCTTTCCTATGCTACCGATACACAGGTTATCTGGAATCGTCAATTATCCCAATTTCGTTATCCTTGCCTATGCTACCGATACACTTAGCCAATCAAGAATTTATTTTCTCCTTAGTTTCATCTTTCACCAAGCCCCTACAGATTGATAGTGCCACTGAACAGCTTAAACGACCCTCGGTTGCAAGGGTGCAAGTTGAATTTGATTTAATATTAGATTTGTTGCCACCTAGGGTGTGGGTACACAGTGGAAATGGAGGAGGCTTTGCCTTCTCACTGCAATTATTGTTGGCATATTGGACGCCAAGAACAATTCTGTGCAGTTAAACATCCTGAACTACACTCTTATATTCACAAAAAAGGCCCAAGCACTCACAAAGTGTACAAACCAAAGCAGCAGCAGCAATCTAATACAGAAATGGTTTTTGCATCAAATGATCATCAGCAGGCCGAATATGGCTCACTTGAGTTGGCTGTTCCTAATACAGCATTGAACCAAAGTATGAAGGAACAGGAACAACCGGTATTGGTCTCTAGTAAAGAAATGGAAGTGAGTGAGATATCTACTGACATACTGAGAATGATGCTGTAAATCCAGTGTTTGCAGGGCATGGAATCGTAGATCAAATGCCGAGGCAAAAAATACCCAGCAAGAACACATACAAATGCCCTCGTAGTTGCGGAAGTTGAGGAAAGTAGACACCACATTCCACAGCAAGGAAGAACTGAAAATGGAAGGCGGGTGCTGTTTACAGACAATTTGCTGCATTGTAATGAATATGATTCTGATACTTAAGTGTTAAATCAACTTATTCATGAAGAGACTAATTACTTGTACACATTACTGTGTTTGGTAAATTAGGGAAAGAAACACTTCACATTACTCAGTCCGCAGAGCTACTGTTTAAGCTTATGAAGTATTGAACAATACACCTCTTTCTCGTTAGGCGTGATTGTATATGCTCAGAGCTATTTTTTGGGCCATCTTTAATCAATGGTTTAATTTGTATTATCTCTGAATATTGTTGGCTATTCTTATTGTTTGTTTTATTTGCTTTTCCCGTTCTCCGCTTGGATGTGACCAAAAGGATGTTATGATGAATATACTACGTTCTTGCTCTGATTTTGTGGCCTGATAAAATGAAATTAGGACTTTCACTCTTTGAGTTTATTCATTGCTGGTAAAATGACTTGAATTCGATTGTGTCATGATACTATGCGTGTATTATCAAGTGATCAAGAAGATGGTAGCTAGCAGTCTAGCACATCCACGGTTTAAATAAAAAGTGTTGTACTCGATCTTTTTTTCTCTATACAAAAGAACCAGGATGTTCAAATGGAGGGACATGGATTGTAAGTCTCTACATCACCTTCTCTGCTAATTTGATTTTGTATCCTATTTTATGTCAGTATAGATACCAACCAATATCGATCTAGCATTGTGTCAGCAATACTTTCGTGAATTTTTAGCCGACAATAGTTCAGTTGACTAGAAGAAATTTTATTTAGGGAAAGTGAGTAATTTTAGTGAACTAAATACAAAAATTTAACTCTAACAAATCTGAATTGAAGAGTATATAAGCGCGAGTACTGTTCATGTTTGATCCATTCAGCTTATCGGTTTTATTGTCAGGGGAGTTTCTTTGGTTGTTGTTATTAGTTCTTATGCGGAGTATATCAGGTCAGAATTTATATGACTACTGACTTGATTGAAAATTCATATATAAATGTTTCTTGTTTTTATTTTTATCAAGATATTTTCTAAAAAACATTTTAAAATACAAAAAAAAATCAAAATACCCTTATAAAAAAATAGTAAATACTAAATAGATTATACATCACATGTAAATTCAAAAAAAATGAAAAAAACAAAATGCATCACATGTCCCATACTCCCATAACACTATAAATACATCTCAAACCCAACAAATTTTTTCTCACGCCTTCTTTTATATATCTGTATATCCTTCTTCTATTCATCTATCTTCTCATTTTCTACTTATTACCATTATAATTATCAATAATTCATCTAAGGCTCAACAGACTATTAATTGAAGTTGTTCTGATTTATTCGTGTACTTCTTATAGTCTGAAGAGATAGTTGGGTAATTATTTTTTATTATTTGACAATGGCTAATCCACATGCCCTTATATTTACCAATGAGGATGACGGTGGTGTGCCATGGGACGAACATCCTTACGAGACTCGATTCACATCATACGATCAATTTATCGAGTACCGTGAAAACTGGATGGGTAGAGCTATTGTTGGTGAACGGAGATTGGCATGGGAAAGTCTACCTATTGAGATTACGGAATTGATGGAAAGTGTAGAGTGGTATGGGTTCGCCACCGACCCCACCCTAGTTCTGAGATGAATCGCTCAATCGTGAGTTCAACACAATTGTTGCCACAACGGGAAATGTAACAAGAGAATTCACATGGCGTGGTGTACACGTCCAATTCACACCGCGTTGAATCAACCATTATTATTTACTTGAAGATATCCCTCGTCATGTTGATTTTTTCAGACCGTTTCAGTGGACTGAAAGATTGTATGCTAACATGGTACGACATTTTGGTGAGACTCACCTCTGGGCACCTATGATTAGAAGGAGCGGTCAACATTACCCTCGTAGATGGACCCCTGAAGTCATTCGGACAACCATTTTGTTTCTTGCCTATCACCTTCATGGTACTGTAAACCACACTGAACCGCCCATTGAGATGTACATCCTTGCGTACGTTTTTCTTACGAATGAGCTAATAGATGTAGGCCAATACATCGTGGAAAGAATTGGCCAGATAGCTATGGGCAATGCAGACGATGGTTATATTTTCTTTCCATTTCTCATCACCGCTTTTGCTAGAGAATTCAGGGTACTGCAATATGATACGGACAACATTTCTGGACCCAATGAACCTATTTTATACAGAATAAAAGAGTAGGATGTAGTTTATTAATATTTTGTAACATTTAAATTTAATTTGATTAGTCAAAGTGTAACATTTAAATTTAATTTAATTTTGTGCTCTTCCTTGTCACAATAATTTAAATAGTAGTAGTATTTGATTATTTGATTAGTCAAAGTGTTACGATATATTTCGGCAAAAAAATAATAATAAAAAGCAATATATTAGTATGATGTGACACTAGTAAAAACTAACAAGCAACATTTTATGGTATATTTTATACATTAATTAACAACACCATTTACTAAATAAAACAATCGCTAAGAATATAAAGAAAAATAACATGGATTAACTTTTAATATTCATTATAACGACCATTTTCGATTACATTAATTTATTACAATACAATAAATGATGGATAAATTCAACATAAATGATGGATACCGATTATTCTTCGTAACGGTTACATTGATAAAACTAAATTAATACAACAAAACACTACAACAAGCAACATTCAATATTGATATTACATCGATTTTTCATAACGTGCATGTTGACGTTGTTACATGTCACATCCTACCCGGCTACCCGTCTCGATGTCTCCGTGCATCATGCATATAATTTACATATTCCTCGGAATGTCTTATTCGTAAATGTCGCATATAAGAACCAAGCCCGATTCCACGCCGGTAAGGATACGTATTTTCACAAACGTTACAAACAACCTTAAATTTTGAATGATTCACTTCCCGGTAGTTTCATCGAAACATTTTCTTTTAAAAAAAAAAAAGCAAGCGAGACACAATAATAGACATTGCAAAATAATATATTTTGAATGTGATAAAGTAAACGAATTTATTCAGAACAACTTCAAATCACTATCTGAAATATATTATAATGGTAGATAATATTATAATATGTGAGTTAGAATATGAGAGATAGAAGAGAATTGTGGGTAAAAAGTGATGAAATGGATATGTATTTATAGTGTGATGAGTGTGTGATATTTTAATATAAATAAAATAAATTCAAAATTTTTGAATATATATACGTTGGTCAAATTGGAATGTTGGTCAAGTTGGAATGAAGGGAATTAAATATATATATATATATATATATATATATAACCGCCGGTTCGGGTCCTCCGGACCGGTTCCGGCCGGTTCAACCGACGGTTTTCCGGCCGGATCCGGTGGAACCTAGAACCGGGTAGGAACCGTGGAACCGCCGGTTCTGTGGACCCGTGGACCTGTAGAACCGCCGGGTTGGACCCGGGAACCGCGGTCCCGAACGGATTTGGCCACGGAACCCCAGTCTAACTGTGGCATAAAGGGCCCTAGAAATTTATTTTGGAGGCTAAATTGAGTGTCCACTGTGGTCACCCTAACCACCTCCATTTCCGCTGGAAGCTCAACCCAGTCAAAATCCCTACAATCTTCAGTTCAAATGAATCTGATCCAATTAACAATTCCTTTTATGATCAAATCATTTCTGTTTCAGATTGATTTTAATTTGAATCTTATCTATTTCAGATTGATTTTAATCATTTCAATCGTCAATATGTTGGGATCCTTTAAAGATATGCTGGAGCCTTGGTGATGTGGTGTTGGAAATATTTATTGATTTTAAAAACTTATATTAGTTTTATAATATATGTTAAAATAAATAATTAATAATATCCCTTATATTTATTTCTTTTAATTTACATGTTTGACCTTTTCTAAACTATATCAGATATTTGCTCCTATAAACTAGGTATAATGGGATAAGGGCGATTTAGAATATCCCACAAAATCTTATTTTATACAGTTGGTTTTGTTTTTCATTATCCTCTCCCTACAAAGAAAATATATATACGTTGGATATGTGTGTATATATGGCTATACTCTCACTGTGGTTTAACACACACACACACACAAAAAAAAAGGGTCTTTGCCCTTTTTCATATAAAGCCAACTTTTCAGCCTTTTTGCTTTTGAGCAGTACGTAGGAGTACCATTCACATAATATTATCAAGAGAAAGATACACGTATAAATTTTACTCCGGTTTAAACCATTGAGCATTGAGTGAATAGTGGTTCGGGGTATTTCTCGTTCTTGACACGGCGATCTGCGGGGTTGTCGAATCTTGAGAGAAAGAACGACTATCAATAATTTACCATTGCGATGGGGCGTTTCTTTCTCTAAAGATAAGCTGCCTACTGCGTCTTGAATCCAGAACTTTCTATACTTAACTCTGTTATTTTTATCTCTTTATTATTGTTATTTATTATTTTGTTGTTGCTGCTGTAAACCATTTCTCTTGATGTTTGGGCTGTTTTTGTGGTTTGACAATTATTTTCAACATGTGGACAGATACTTCTCCAGTCTGAAACTGTTGACTTGCCGATTAGATGCATGCGTCTTGCTTCTTCATGTCTAAATCGTTGCTAAGGATATAACATCCCGACTTTTCAAAAGGGTAAAATAGTCATTGGGTGTATTTACTACGACCTAATTATTATTTATCCCATTTATTTAATTAAAAAGGATTTAATTAAAAGGATTTAGTTATTTAATTAAGGGATTTAATTAATTGACTATAAAAAGAAATAATCCCCCAGAATTTTATTTTTAGTTTGGACGCAACTTCTGGAAAAAAGAAAGCAACGGCGGCAATCAAGAAGAAAAAGACGCAGGAGAAAGAGAAATAAAGGGAGAACGTAAACTTCAACCGTGTGACAAATCCGTTAATCTGTTCAAGATGCCGCAGGAGAGAAAAGTGATCAGTGCGAGGAGTTGCAACTTTGGAAATAACATCTCTCAATTTCGTAAGTTTTCAGTTTAGCCCTAGTTTTTGGTATTCGTTGAGTTCGATTCTTCAAAATTCGTATCTTTCAATCCAGCAATTTCTGTTTTCAGTACCATGAGTAGTCGCTTGATCGTCTTGGAGCATAAATCATTCTAAAAATAGTTATGCAGCAGTTAATCTAGGTAATCTGTAGTTTTATGGACTTTTTCAGTTTCGGTTTTTGCCATAAAATATGATTTTAGGGTTTCTTATTGATCAAATACATTTTGGGGGTTGAGGATCAACAGTTGTTGCAGTTGCTTGATGTTTTGCTTCCAGTTTTGCTGAATATTAAGGTAAGAGGCTCTTCCTAATGAGTAATTATAGTTTTATAATGATAGGTTGGGTTTTGGTGAGTTTTGGTGTTGTTTGGTGATAGAAGTCATGCTAAGTTGTAATTAATGAGTTGTGATATGTTTTGGTATATTTGTGTTGACTTTTAAAATTTTTTTTTATTCAATAACATTAATTAAACATAAACAAGCTTCGATTGAACTTCTGATTCGTTCAGTTAAAACACCGAATGTACTCTTAAAGGGAGTTGAAGTTAGGATCCGTCGGAAGGGCATGAAAGGGCTTGTGCTTTGATGAACTAGAGTTCATCAATGTCTGTGTAATTGATAGGATGTGATGTCTAGTTGTCTAAGTGAGGGAGTAGAGTTGATAAGGTGAGTAATATTCTGAAAACACTTAGTGGCTAGTTAATTCACAATAATAATTACATATGTGTAGATAAAAGCTAAAACGTCATTTATTCTCGGTTAGGCACTCTTTCATATCGGCGATGTGATACGTTCATAAAAGGTGAATAACGCTACTGGCCTTAAACGGCTGAAGGGTAGTGGAGGAAATTCATCGGACGTATATGCATACCAGGGAGACCCCGGAGCTAATCGGTGCTAATCACCGTTAGTTAGCAAATATATCTTCAGGCTGATGAACGCCATGCACAGTGTCCTTGAGTAATGATGTAACCAAGATAAGCTAAGTTAGAAACGTATAGTCATGACATGTCGATGGGCATGAAATGAACCCTAGATTGAGTCGGTCTCATAAAGATAACTTAATAATCATAATAATAACCTTTCGTTGTATAACTTAGTTATCCATTAGCTTCTCACTTTTACTAAGTACTTTGTACTTACCTCCTTTGCATTTTCTTTTGTATGCATTGTGGGTGAGAAGACGAACGGGTTGACCAAGAGTAGTTGACAACTTTTGAAGACATTGAAGTCTTGACGAAGCTTTTATTTCTTTGTAAAGGTTGTACTATACTAGTTGTATTTCTTTTCTTAGATTTGTTGTATTTCTACTTTTAAGACCTCGTATTGTATAAGTCTTTGGGTTTTTCGTCGTTGTAATTTATCTATCCATCTTTAGTATGGTTACTTTCTTCATCATAGTAGCATTTATGTTTTTACCCGAGTCCTTTTAGCTTCCGTTTGCTTTATTTCGATACGACGACGTAGAGGCTTGCGTATAATATTAGATTTATTTAATGCTATACGTGCGGAACGTTTCTCTTCCGGATAAGGGCTCGGTATCCGGGAGCGGGGCGTTACAGTTGGTATCAGAGAGAAGCGTCCTTCTTTCCTAGGCTTCTTCCCTCTAAGATAAGATTTCTTTAGACATTTTAGAACCTTCTGATCTCTCTTGATCTTGGTGGTAAATTCTCATAGGATTAAGAATCCTTAGAACGTGGTTAAGTTGCACTAGGACCAAGTGAAAAGTCTCCTTAGGTGAAGGTTGAGTTTTAAGCTCATATCTCTTATGTGATCCTCTTAAGTTTTGTTCCTTTCGAGAACCCTTATTAGGATCCCTCTTTCCTTTTGGAATCTTCGAATATTTCTCTACTTTTCTTTTTTTTTTTTGAGGTTTTAATGCTTTCGTAATGCTACATTTGGTTCAAATCACTTCCTTGTAACTTGGTGTTATGCAAAATGAGTAAACGATTTTGTTCACGTTTCTACATATCATGTTATATCATTTTTTTTGTTCTAAGAATTCTGTAAATTTTCAGCCACATAGAAAGTTGTCTTATCTAAAATTTCTCTCTTTACATCACTTTAGTTTTCTATATGGATTGTTCACAAATTTTTTAACAAGGAGGGGTACTCTGTTCAGAAAATTCTGTAGCGGTACTCTTACTTATCATTCTGTTTTGAATAAGCTAAACACCTCCAAATGACTTGGATTTTTGATATGTTGTAGAAAACATCTTGTACTATAATTTGTGTTTTTGAACCAAGTGCAAATACGTTTTTGTTTGAGCACAATCTGCAACACATGACAATTGATGAAGTCCTGAAAATTTTTGACAGCTTATAGCGAAAGGATGAAAAAATTATTTTGACCGAACTATGACTTTCCAAAATTTTGATTTTTGAGCATCATATGTGAAACTTATATACTCACATATTTTCTCTTTGCCACATGTTCAAAATCAGTTCGGTTTATTTTGTGCAAATCAATTATTTCGTGGCTTATGTATGCACCCGAATTTCTCAAAACCATTTAAGTCCTCTGGTCAAGGAAAGATAGATGTCTTTCTTTCACCCTGTAGGTTATAGTGTAGTAGGTTATAGGAGATGAGAATACTTTGATTTATCTGATTCTTAAGCTAGTTGTTACCCAGGATAAGAAGTTTGGTAGGTAGAGACTAGGTGTTGTCGTTATAGTGCTCCTCGATGGCAAGAAACGATTGCATGGTGATTTTCCAATCTTATGTCTTCATTAATAAGATCCTCTTTTATAATCATCTAGTTTCCTACTTGGTTATCCCGATTTCAATGTTTCCCATCCATACTAATTGTAACTCATGCTCTGGTTAAATCCTTCATTTGAAACTTCTGAAACTCGGTAAAAGTCTCTTATTACGCAGTTTTGTTTTCCAAGTGTGTACATTCATTTGATGTGCCTTATTTTTTAAAGATGTTTTCATCGTGTCAAATGCTTGATTTAAGAAAAATATATCCTTCAAACTGAAAATTGCATATCCTTCCAACCATATCTTGTTTAGCTATTTTGGGGCAACACACTTTTGCATCCTAGTGATTACCCTTAATGCATCCCCTACAAGATGTTTTAGTACATACAAATTTTTGTTTAAAGACTCGACTCTACAAAGCCTCCGTTTTCTCTCTTTGCTATCGCTTGGTTTATGGTTACAAAAATTCTTTGACCTTTGCTTTGCTTGAGATGGTTCTACACTTAACTCCATGTATAATTCTATTCTTTCCAAGTACTCCTCCGTCGTTTCAACTAATAGTGTTAAAGGTCTCTTACTTTGGCACATACTTTTCATCATCCTCGTGTTTGGCTTTACCCAACATGAGTGAATACTTTTCTTTCCGTGTTTTCCTTCAGTTAAACAACTTACCGTGTTCAAAAATTCTAAAAATTTTCATCAAAGTATATTACTGTCTTATGTACAATTTCTCTTTTTACATCAACTCGATAATCATTATGGATTGTTCGGAGAATTCATTTTTATGCCGGACACTCTGTCCAGAAAATCTGCAGCAGCACTTTCACTTCTTCTTCCGTTTTGAACAGGTTAAACACCTTCAATTGATCTGAATTTTTTATATGTTGCAGACAAAACTTTTATCTACAATTTTCCTTTTGAAATTAAGCTCAGATTCTTTTTCGTTTGATCTCGATTTGCAATTCAACTCAGTGTTTATGAATCTGGATTATAACAAAAAAAGTTTATGAATCTGGAAATTCTGACAGCTTGTGCAATCGTCAGAAATAACTGTTTTTTACCAAATTATTCTCATTAAAAAATTCCAATATTTTTATATCACCTGGAAAACTCCAGTATCTAAATAGTTTCTCTTTGGATTGTGCTCAAATTCCTCTTCGTTTGTTCAGTAAAAAAATTGATAATGTCTGATCCGGAGTAAATATCATACACAGCAACCTAAAAGGGATTTTCACCTCTTTGACTTGGGGTTTGGGCTAAGAGGGTAGTAAGTTACGACCGTTATATTTAGGAGTTCCCCGAAGTTTGATCTCCTTCTTAGTTAAACCTTTTAGTAGGATCGATGCTTGTAAAAATAACATTATAGTTCTTTTGCAGTTGTAAACAAGAACCAAGATGCTATCCTCCAGCATGTCATGTTTGATGTTCAGACCCTTTTCGTGCCCTTTTATAATTATACCTTTTCTGGTGATTTATTTCTCATGTAATCCCTCATTTGAGATCTTTAAGCTCAACAATCCTTTTCACATGTTGTCATGAATTACTTAAGAAACATAACTCCATAGGCCTTTCTTTTGAACAAATCCATGCTTCCTTACTTGTCAAATCAAGAAACAAGTTATCTTCAAAATTCTACATTGTTGCACTCCATTCATTTCAAATTCAAATTTTGACTAAGCCTTCTGATGTCAGAACATTTTTCTTCTTTGTGTTCATTCCCGCTCCTTCCTAAGGGTAATGTCGATGTTGTAACTATTTCACCTAATGCTGCCTATTCTTTTAAGGTATGCATATATTTTTCCCAGCCTATCATGGTATTCCTTTTCAGTTACTTATCTTTAACCTTCTAGCAATTTATGCTAACCTAGTTTCAAGCAGAAGGTAGACCTTTTCAAGATGCCTTCCGAACCTATCTAGCCAACCAACATTTGAACTCCAAAACTTCTATTGAATTTCAGTGCAGATTAATGTACCTTGTACCATTCAATTTTAACTCTCTTTCAGGCCATTTAGAGCCATGAACCGCCAGATATGCCTTTTGATTTTCCATCCTCTGTTTGGCGTTTCTATTCCAATTTTGTTACACGGTTGAAAGTCTATTTTATTTTAACCTTGAACATTTATTCCTTGGCAGTGTACTATTCCTCTCGAGTAGTGCAACCTTGAATCTTTGATTTGAATCATCAATAATCGTTTAAACTTCCTTTGAAAGTTCGAATTATTTCTTGGAAATCAAACCTTATCCAACAATTCTTAAGTGTCGTTTCCTATTCACTTAAAAATCTTGCTTACCGATTACTTATTCAAACTTTTGATATTCCCTTACAATTACTTGAGGAATTTCTATTTCTATTAAATCTTGAGATAACCTCCTTTGACTCATCATAAACTTGGACACTTCTTGACAAGTGTTTATTTTATTCGAGACCTTTTGGTGTACTCGTTTTGTCTCCATGGCTCCTTCATGTTGAGATCTAGCTCTTTTTTTATTTCCAACTTTTTAGTCCTTCTGGTGCTCGACCTTGCACCTTTAACTTGATTTCTGTTGTGTGATGTTACCTTTAACGTCTCCACTTTCTCAAGGCTTATATGAAAGCTTATTACCATCCTTTCAAGTTACCTTTGAAGTCTTTGCAGACCACCGTATCTTGCAGAATTCCTCTCTCAAAAAAAAAAATCATCTGCAATGTGTCCTTATGTTTTCCTTTCGGTGGCTATCCCTTGTATTATGATACAATGTCTCATTCTTCAGTTTGGAACAACCTTCAACTTTTCCCCAACACGAAATCATCTTGTTTTGCTTGTAACCCAAGCAACCTTTCTTATTTCAAGTGCATTGTATCATTCCTTGGCTTACCTAGTTGACATGCCACCCTGGTACACAACTTGTCACTTTTAAATTTTATTTATTCTCCAAGCTAACTCTTTTTGGCATAAGAATTGGATCAGACCGTCAGAGAGAAAGTATGGCAATGCATGTTCTCCATCCACAGGGAGTCTCAGAAGTCCTTCAGCTGGGATCCTTGCAGTTCTTCATCAAGCTTGTGTGCCATGATGGAAGTTGGGACCGAAAGAAGTCAAGTGTGCCAGAAGTGTGGTTTCGGCTGGGAAGATTCACCTTTCCGGGTATAGGGCAGCAGGAGCAAGCAAAGAGTGTTGAACCGATGATTTCAAGATTCGAGGCAGTTGATGAGTTCGCGAATAAACAAGACAAAGACCCAGTACCTTCCTTCTTTTCACAGAAAGTCAACGCAGCTGTATCTTTCAGCATTCTCCGTGTCACGGCTTATTGCCGTGGCACCAAGAGTGTCTAAGAGTAGTTGATTCCGGATACAAGTGAGTGGCCCGAACCAAACCAACCAGTCATCACGACTTAGATGAAGATGGCAACCGTTGAAGATTGGATTCAGCTTTGGGTCCGAATGCGGAAGATTGGGAAGGACAATGTTGAATGAAAACCTCAAGTTAGCTCAAGACAAACAGAAGAGTTGGGAAGATGGAATAAGAAGAAGACGGTAAGAGTTAGAAGACGAAACGCTTTGCAAGTCCAGAGTTCAAGTACACCCAGTTACATTCGAGTTTCGAGGACGAAACTCTCTTAAGGGGGAAGGAATATAACATCCCGACTTTTTAAAAGGGTAAAATAGTCATTGGGTGTATTTGCTACGACCTAATTATTATTTATCCCATTTATTTAATTAAAAAGGATTTAATTAAAAAGATTTAGTTATTTAATTAAGGGATTTAATTAAATGACTATAAAAAGAAATAATCCCCCAGAATATTATTTTTAGCTTGGACGCAACTTTTGGAAAAAAGAAAGCAGCGGCGGCAATCAAGAAGAAAAAGACGCAGGAGAAAAAGAAATAAAGGGAGAACGCAAACTTCAACCGTGTGACCAATCCGTTAATCTGTTCAAGATGCCGCAAGAGAGAAAAGTGATCAGCGCGAGGAGTTGCAACTTTGGAAAATAACATCTCTCAATTTCGTAAGTTTTCAGTTTAGCTCTAGTTTTTTGTATTCGTTGAGTTTGATTATTCAAAAATTCGTATCTTTCAATCCGTAGCTCTGTTTTTCAGCCATGAGTAGTCGAAACGATTGTCTTGGAGCATAGATCATTCTAAAAATAGTTATGCAGCAGTTAATCCAGGTAATCTGCAGTTTTATGGACTTTTTCAGTTTCGGTTTTTGCCAAGAAAATAGGATTTTAGGGTTTCTTATTGATCAAATAGATTTTGGGAGTTGAGGATCAACGATTGTTTGCGATTGCTTGATGTTTTGCTTCCGTTTTGCTGAATATTAAGGTAAGAGGCTCTTCCTAATGAGTAATTATAGTTTTATAATGATAGGTTGCGTTTTGGTGAGTTTTGGTGTTGTTTGGTGATAGAATTCATGCTAAGTTGTAATTAATGAGTTGTGATATGTTTTGGTATATTTGCGTTGAGTTTTAAATTTCTATTTTTTTTATTCAATAACATTAATTAAACATAAACAAGCTTCGATTAAACTTCTGATTCATTCAGTTAAAACACCGAATGTACTCTTAAAGGTAGTTGAAGTTCGGATCCGTCGGAAGGGCATGAAAGGGCTTGTGCTTTGATGAACTAGAGTTCATCAATGTCTATGTAATTGATAGGATGTGATGTCTAGTTGTCTAAGTGAGGGAGTAGAGTTGATAAGGTGAGTAATATTAAAAAACACTTGGGTGGCTAGTTAATTCACAATAATAATTACATATGTGTAGATAAAAGCTAAAACATCATTTATTCCCGGTTAGGCACTCTTTCATATCGGCGATGTGATACGTTCATAAAAGGTGAACAACGCTCACGGCCTTAAACGGATGAAGGGTAGTGGAGGAAATTCATCGGACGTATATGCATACCGGGAGACCCGGAGCTAATCGGTGCTAATCACCGTTAATTAGCAAGTATATCTCAGGCTAATGAACACCATGCACAATGTCCTTGAGTAATGATGTAACCAAGATAAGCTAAGTTAGAAACGTATAGTCATGACATGTCGATGGGAATGAAATGAACCATAGATTGAGTCGGTCTCATAAAGATAACTTAATAATCATAATAATAACCTTTCGTTGTATAACTTAGTTATCCATTAGCTTCTCAATTTTACTAAGTACTTTGTACTTACCTCATTTGCATTTTCTTTTGTATGCATTGTGGGGTGAGAAGATGAACGGGTTGACCAAGAGTAGTTGACGACTTTTGAAAACATTGAAGTCTTGATGAAGCTTTTAGTTATTTCTTTGTAAAGGTTGTACTATACTAGTTGTATTTATTTTCTTAGATTTGTTGTACTTCTACTTTTAAGACCTCGTATTGTATAAGTCTTTGGGTTTTTCGTCGTTGTAATTTATCTATCCATCTTTAGTATGGTTACTTTCTATTCATAGTAGCATCTATGTTTTTACCCGAGTCCTTTTAGCTTCCGTTTGCTTTATTTCGATACGCCGACGTAGAGGTTTGCGTATAATATTAGATTTATTTAATGCTATACGTGCCGAACGTTTCTCTTTCGGATAAGGGCTCGGTATTCGGGAGCGGGGCGTTACAAAGGATGCGGGCGATCCCTATAAAGCTCAGATGGAGGAGTGCATATTATTTATATTGAAAGAGATCAAAGCTAGAGAAGTAAAAAATGATCAGGTATATCTACTCTTTTGCTTTACTATATTGTGGACCTGAAAGGGAAAAAGAAATGTTACGGCTTTCCCAGTCCAAAACACAATTTGGTTGGATGTCAGTCTTGGAATGCAAGTGGTTTTCTCAATACATACCTTAATTTTTTTGGGTAGTTAGACCTTTGGATTGATCTAACAAAGATTTTATTTTGTATTTTTGGTATTTACCAGAGCCGAGTAGGACCTGTACAATGGTTGAAACCTTACAGTGATGAAGTTATTGCGGAGCTTGGTCCAAATGGGGTGAAATCATTGCTGGTTGTTCCTGTGAGGTAATGCTTCTAAAATGTATGGAACATTTTGTCCTTCTATCCACTTTTCAATCCATTTTTTCCATGTGTCAAATTTGAAATAAATATCTTTTATCTATTGTAATGATTTCTGTTTCAGATTTGTTTAAAACACTTTCACCTTATCGGCGGAGGATTTTGATGCGAAGGGAGAGCACAGAGACTTAAGTTTTTGGTTATTGAGACACTAAATTTTCAGGTATTTTAATAAACCGTATATGATGTTTTTTCCCGAGTAAGAGATGGTGATTATTGACCGGATTGCTTCTAACATTAACATCTTAGGTGAGTTGTCATCCAATTTCAAACCTTTTCTTCTCATTGAGTTCCTCTTTTTGTACTTAGTGTTATGGTTTAAAATATGGAATATTTCAACGTATTTGCAACAAACTCGATCGTCAATCGTTTAGTCAAGATTCAAATTATCCACAATAAGAAATAGTTATCCTTGGTAAATGGTAAGCTTCATTTTATTTGCACAAAAAGTGCTACAGTCTTTTAGTTTAGAATTTTTGTCTCCTAAAGTAATTTCCTTAATTACGTTTCATTAGTTTCCAATTGTTTTAATTTTTGTCTTTTCAGGCGAGACTTCAATAAAGATATAATTGAACGCGATGAAAGACGTCTTACTGAACTTTGTCTCAAATACTTAGGTTCTTTCTTTCCGTACCTTTTTTTTTTATTTTATTGTTCGGTTTATTGGTCTTAGATTTAGTATGAGGCGTGTTTTTTTTCTTGAGTTCATTTGCATATTGAAAGAAGGTGGTGTTTTGGTAACAAACGATGGCAGGTTATAACCTAGCATTTTGGTGACATGTATATTTTGATTTGGAGGTGTCTTTTTTATGTGAATGATTCATGATAAATTGATAAGATGATTTTTTATTTTTTTTTGATAAGAAGAAGACTGTAGTTATCATGATAAATTATGTTTTGGGTAATGATAAAACATTTAGTTCTGAGTTTATGCATGCTTTTCCGGGGCTTTACTTTTTTTTTTTTTTTTTTTTTTTTTTTTTTTTTTTTTTTAGAACTTTTTTTGGTTTGGGTTTGTCATTTATCTTTGGCCAGTACTATTGCCTCCTAATTAAGCTGTATAACCCTCCATGATAACTCCATATAGAACAAATAGTTATCTACAGAAAACATATATCGGGTTAAGGGTCACAGGAATTACCTTCGGGTTATCAGTACAAGTTTGTTGGTTGCTCGCACTTTTCTGGCTGTTCTTGGTAGTGGGGGATTTAATACGCTTCGTTGTTTTGTTTAAATATTGTTGTTTACCTCGACTTCTTTTTTTTGCCATAATTTTTACTCCTTGCAGAAGTATTTTTTGGTGAAGCCTTTGGTTTCTTTTACTGCTGCGGTTGTGGTTGATTTTTTGTGGTAACCTAGATAAATAGTTTCTCAATTTTCTGCTTGCTGAAATTTTTCATTTTCAATCCGCTATATTTCTTCTCTGTAAGCTATTTTCATGGCTTTGCTTGGTCTACTTCTTCGGGATTGAGTGACAGGAATCCAGATTTGGATCCCCCATACCCGTGTTGTTGGTGCTTGCTGCTTTTGGTTTATATGCCGGTAGGATCTACTCTGTTGCTTCTTGCATTTCTTTTTTGCTTCTTGCATTTTTGCGGATGTTGCAGGGTGACGGAGTTTCGTGCTTCACATTTTTGTGGGTGTTGGTGATCTGAGTAAATATTGTAACTACAACTCTTAAATTTGTAGCAACAGCTAGTTTGAATTTAGAAAGATGGTAAAATCTCCATTGAAGAAGATGGAGCTCAAGATAAGGAAACAGACGATGAAATCTTTTTCATTAGATTCTTTTGTGATCAGTACACTGAATAATATATGAGACAAACACTACAATCTAGGCATAACAGATTGTACACATCAGCATGCCACATCACTACATATTTATCCATTATTACCACTAATACCCTTTATCTTTTCACCCCCTCTCAAACTAATATGTGGTTCAACTACATTTAGTTTGTCTCTAAAATTGCGAAAGTTGTTATTGGTAAAGATTTGGTGAAGATATCAACAACTTTGTCTTTGATGAAGGAATGTGAGACACTTGAGCCGTTTTTCAAGTACCCAGATTTCTAATGAAGTGAATATCTACTTCAATATGCTTTGTTCTAGCATGATAAACAGGATTTTGAGCTAGTGTTGTAGCACCTGTATTGTCACACCATAGAGTTGGTATGACATGAAGGCCAAATCTGATTTCTTTCAGAAATTCCATGATCCATTTCATTTCTGCTCCAAGATTAGATAGGGCTATGTATTCAGACTCACAGCTAGACCTTGCCACCACAGATTGCTTTTTTGAACTCCAAGTGATAAGGGACTTTCCAAAGTAGACACAGTAACCTCCAGTAGATTTTCTGTCTGAGGAACATCTTTGCCAATTGGCATCTGTAAACCCATGTAGCTCCATAGTTTTGGCTAGGTAGAAATGGTAAACCATTCTCAATGTACCCTGTACAAACCTCAGAAGTCTTTTAAGAGCTTGCCGATTGCTCGATGTGAGGATCTTGCATAAAGCGGCTTAATGTGTTGACAAAGATAGACTATATCTGGTCTAGTCATAGTCAGATATTGCAATGCCCCTATAGCACTTCTATAAACACCAGGATTAGCTAGAGGTTCCCCTTGTTTTGGACTGAGCTGTTTACCAGCAACCATAGGAGTAGGGCAAGGTTTAAGATACTCCAGATTAAGCCTTTTTAATAGTTGAGAGGCATAATAGGCTTGACTCGGATGCAGGCCATTCTTTGTTTACAGTTACTTGCATCCCTAAAAAGTGAGATCTCGGTCCCGAGATCCTTCAAGGAAAAAGCGGAATCAAGCAATCGATGAACTTCAATCAGTTATGAGAATTTCTGTCAACAATATATCATCAACATACACAAGAGTAAATAGAAATTTGTTGTCCACCTTGAGCATAAACAAGGATGTATCACAAACAGATTGACTGAAACCCCAACTTAACAACTGAGCCCTAAGAGCATCAAACCATGCTCTAGGGGCTGTTTTCAACCATACAAAGCTTTCTTGGCTTGCACACAAAGTGTGGTCTTGCAGAATCTACAAATCCTCTGGTTGTTCCATATACATTTTTTTCTGCAAAGGACCATTCGTGAAAAGCATTATTAATGTCTATCGATGTATAGGCGATCCATGGAAATGACCAAGGATAGCATAATCCCGATTGTGGCGATTTAGCAACAGGATGAAGGTTTCATTGTAATCTATCCCATAATTACGACTATACCCCTTTGCCACAAGCCTAGCCTTGTGTTTTAGAAACGATACCATCCGGCCTAAGTTTGAGCTTAAATATCCATCTATTTCCAACAAAACTTGCCCTCGATGGCAAGTTCACTGATTCCCTGTGTCTTATTATGAATAAGAGCTCTATATTCCTCACCATAGCCTCTTTCCATTCTCGAACTTTTAACGACTTTTCTGACACATTTGCGAGTGTTCATTTGGAAATGAGTGACAGCTAGTTATGGCAGCAGAATAGACTTTAGGTTTGAATATCCCACTCTTAGACCTAGTTTGCATGGGATGAACTCTGGTTTGAACAACAGTTTGAGGAACATCTGCAACCACACTGTCTTGTGAAACTGGTGGAGTGTCAGGTGTGTTTGAGGATGATGCTGTGGGAGAATTTGAGTGATGTGTATGCACACTGGGACTTGACTCTGGTGAAGTATCATGAGGTGATGTAGAAGAACCATTTAAAATATCAAAGGAGTTTTCATGAGTTTGAGGTACCTGATCAGTGGCAGGGGAGACTGCAATGTCTCCTTCAGAAGTCTGCTCAGGATGTCATTTGTCTTCGCACCCTCTTCCCGAGTAGTAAAAATGAAAGAAGGAGTGGCAATTGAGGATCAACAAGAATTTGTTTAGAAGGACCCTGAGTAAAACCTTGAGCAAAAGGAAGGAGGTTTCATCAAAGATGACATTAGCGAGATATATATATCTGCGCGGTGGCATCTAAGCATTTATAACCTTTGTGACAAGTACTCAACCCTAGATTAACACATTTGGTCTTTGTGAAATTCAAATTTATGGTGTTGATAAGTCCGAGATTGGGATACACAAAGACACCCAAAAACCTTAAATTGCTTGTACTTAGGTAAAGTGTGATAGAGACATTCAGGTGGGGATTTATGACCAAGAACAGGAGTTGGGAGACTATTGATAAGAAGGATGAGAGGCTTGAAAGTTTGTGCCACCAAAGTCTTAAAGGCATATGTGCTTGAGCAAGTAAGGTCAACCCTGTTTCAACTATATGCCTGTGCTTTCTTTCAACCACTTCCATGTTGAGCATGGTCATGAGGGCAAGGGTGTCTAAAGGTGATGCCCTCGATGTCTAGATATTTCCGGAAAGACCTATACTCTCCTCCCCAATCAGTTGGAGACACTTAATCTTACTAGAAAACTCGTGTTTGCAACCAGGGCTTTAAACTTATGAAAAGCATCAAAGGTTTCAGACTTAGACTTAAGAGGATAAATCCAAGTATACCTTGTATGATCATCTATAAAATGCACATAATAGCTATACCCCTCAGGAGACTTGATTGGGGCGGGGCCCACAAGTCGATATGCACCAAATCAAACTTAGCAGTAGCATGAGTACTAGAAATAGGGTGAAATAAAGCATGACTTTTACCAAATTGGCGAGGATTCACAGAAAGACAAATTTCCAACAGTTTGAACATTACAAAGACTTAAAATAGAGTTGAGAGTTTGACTAGATGGGTGGCCAAGTCTCATGTGCCACACATCAGGGCTCTTATCAAGATTACTACAACCAACAGAGTTTTTAGCAACATGAAAGCAATTAGACAGATGTTTGGAGTGAAGGAGATCTTATCGATCATCCAGAGGCGGGGCTATCTTGTACACATTCATCCTGGTGACCCACGAAAGCATTGTCCTCAGTAGCTTTGTCCTTGACAAAACAACACAAACCATCAAAGTCAACATGACACAATTATCGATAATAAGCTTTGAAAGACTCAACAAATTTTTGTGATTTGTGGAACATGTAACACATTTTTCAGTCAAAGTGGTTTGTGTGGTGTATGCAAAACAGTGGGAACCAATATGTGCTATAGTTAACCGTTCACCATTTCCAACAATCAAAGTGTCATTACCATTGTAGCTATTGTTCGGGACATGTTACCAAGGTCGAAGTGACATGGTTAGTAGCACCACCGTCCATATACCAAGAATTGTCTCCCACGGTGTTTGGAGTAGCAACAACAAAAGCGTAAATCTGTTTGGGACCCCGGAAAAGCGATTGATGAGATGGAGGTCGGAAATCATGCTCAAACCTATGCCAACAATCTATCAACAGTATGTCCATTCTTTCCACACAAATTTGACATGTCATCCTAGGTCCACTTCTTCCACCGGTTCTACCACCTGTTTCTCGCCACCTCTCGATCCCCTCTCGCCTCTATAATTGCCTTGAGCACCATTACCATGGAGTTCAGGTCCATTTCTGCTCCCGAATTTGAGTTTTGGGAATAAGAGGCAAAGTGAGCAGAGGCATTGGATGATTACCATTTCTTGTGCGAAAATATTGATGATAGGATTGAATCGGCTAGTAACCGTTCATGTGTCAACAGCTGTGATTGAACCTCTGGCCAAGTAAGAGATCCAATCCTAGAGGTGATGTTAACAATCACAGCCTCATAATCTTTGTCCAAACCTCCAAGAGTGGCCAAAATCAGTTCTGACTTAGTAATTGGATAGCCGCCAGCAGCCTAAAGCATCACCTATAGGACTTCATCTGCATGCCAAATAATCACTCATAGATTTGGAGCCTTTCTCTGATCTTGTAAGAGCATTCTTGAACTCCAACATCCTAGCTTCTGACTGATTATTGAACAAGGTTTCAAGGGTAGACCATATTTCATGGGATGTGTTACAACCCATCACTTCTATCAAAATTTGCTCAGTCATGGAGCTAAGTAGCCACCCTAAAAGCAACTGATCTGTGGTCTTCCACTCTTCAGCAGCAGGATTTGACATTCCAAATAAACCAGTTTTTGGTGGTTTAGGCCTTGTTCCAAGAAGCAGATCTTCCAGTTTGTGTCCACGAACAATAGGTAACACAGTGTATTTCCAAAGCAAATAGTTTTCTCGATTCAATTTTACAGTGCAAGATTGAGTGAGATGGCTGTTAAACGGTGCCATGTTTTGTGTAACTGAACTAGGAGAAGCAGATCTAGGAGCTGACATAAAAGTAGGAAAAGAAGGTGGAACCATGGATCCAGAGATTTGAGAGAACGGTATACCTCTTGTGTAATCAACATGCGGATACAAGAAACCTGGATATGACATGGATCCAAGAAAAGAACTCATGGGAGCTTGAGATCTGACTCCCATTGTTGCAATCTGTGGTGTTTCAGAATTAACTTGTTGGCCATCCAAGTCGCTCCATCCATTCCCATTTGTTCCTGTAGAGCATTTGTTGTTGTTGTTCTTTGTTAACGCCGGTGTTGTTCTTTGCTAACGTCGGTGAGGATAATTACAACTCATGGCGCCGGTAACCTTGCTCTCGATACCAAGTTTGAATTTAGAAAGATGGTAAAATCTCCATTGAAGAAGATGGAGCTCAAGATAAGGAAACAGACGATGAAATCTTTTTCATTAGATTCTTTTGTGATCGATTACAATCGAAATAATATATGAGACAGACACTACAATCTAGGCATAACAGATTGTACACATCAGCATGCCACATCACTACATATTTATCCATTATTACCACTAATACCCTTTATCTTTTCACAGCTATATTTGATGCTAACATTTTGCATGTGCTTTGTAGATTACTTGGTTTGGTTGCATTTCTTGGTTCTACTTTTGGGTATATTCATTTTGGTAAGGGAACACCAAAATGTGTTTTAGTGTTGATAGATTTTCTATAGACTTTTATTCATCTTCCATTAGTCATTCAAGTTTTTATGTTAGGGATTTATTATTTGTTTTGTTGTAGCTCAGAGAAGTCGTATACGCTTTGTTATGCTTAATTTTCCTTCTGTTTTTTAGTTTGTCCGAGATTTTGCCTCTGTTTTCTGTTCAAATTTTGTTCTATGCATTAGATATTCAGTGATCTTAATTGTTTAATAACATTAGTTAGTAGTATTTTATTTGGATGTTTGGTTGAATGCTCTTTTTTTCTGGTAATGGTTTTATTTCTTAAATTGGGGTGGAAGTTGATGGTTTTTTTTCTTTGAAAATGGATTAAAGGTTGATGTCTTCCTTTTTTTTGTTTTGATTTTTCTTTTCATGCCAAGACGAGACCTTATTTTTCTACACTAAGATGTCTTTCACATCATTTCTCAGGAAGATTATTCCGGCACTAAATATATTTCATATTCATTTTCTGTTGATATCGGTAGAGAGTTAAGGTATGGAAATAAAGATTCACAAATTTGGTTTGTGTGTATGTTTTGGTTGCGTTAAATTTTATTTGTTATGTAAAAAAAAATAAAATTGGTACACATCTTTTGCCTAAGCATTCCAACAATTTTTTATGGTCGTTTTATTGAAGAAGTTAAATTCATGTTTGAAAAGAAATTTTTTGGTGCTTATTCTTTCCTCTTTTTTTTTTTAATACATAAAACATAAGCATGTTGGCCCTATACTGTAGGCGAAAGCTCTCTTCTTTATTATCTTACCAGGAATTTGTGTGATGTGCTAGGTTAGTGCCGACAAAACAACGTACGTAGGAAGTTGTCAACATGGCTGAGTGGGAGGATGAACAAATTGATTATATCAATGAGAATGAACTAAAGATACACATCAAGAAGATTAATAGGAAGGGGAGAATCCGGCCCAGGTGAAATCCTCACACGTGTCGCACCAATTTTTCCCTTTATTATTGAACTTATTATCCTTCGCAATTATCTGTGTACCTAAAAATTTCATTTGATTGACTTGAAATTTGTGACAAAGATACCATTTGGGCTTATTCCATTAAGATATGAATTCTGAAATATGCTGCCTCATTTATTTGCCAAAGAAATTGTGCAGGAAAAAGAGGCGGGCTTATTTGGTTTCATTTTGTCATTTGAGTCAACTATTATTATCCGGTACTAAACTATGGTGCTTTTGCGTTAGCAATTTGATGTTGTGTTTTCCTTAGGAGATAATGTGTTTTGTATCATGGGTAGATTTTAGATTTAGTTGCTCTACTCTGCTACAATGGAGTCGTAATTTTAGCAGTGTTGCTATGCATCTCCCTGCAGGCAGATACAAAGTTTTCATCGAGGTTTCTCATCAGGTAACAATTGTGATTGAGTATTTTTTTGGTTGTTGTTGTTGTTGCTGTTTTTTTTTTTTTTTTTTTTTTTTTTATTTTTTTAATGCATCTGCTCTTTCATTACGTTACTAAATTCTTTTATCTATGGATCAGCAAGTAGCTGCAACAAAGCCTTCATAGACTTTGAAAAGAGAAATTTGCTATCTCTTGATCCGTTGAAAGTCGATGGATGAAAGAGAAATCATACCGAAAAGCTCATTTGGCAATAAAGCTATCAACTCCGGCTTAGGCTAAGGTGGCGTTGGTTGCCGAGGGTAGTATGAAATCCCCAAATTACATAGGTTGATTGGATCCGAAGCTTCTTGATGTCTAAAAAAAACATGTTTATTTCATGCTAATAATTTTGTAATATTGTGGCAGGGAAGTTGGGAATTTTTACGGTATGTATTATATTAAAACTTTTTTTTACAAATATTTCATTCTTAGATCCTTTATCCTTTTAAACACCACTGCATTATCTTCGTAAAGAAGATGGTTGATTCTTTTTTCCCTATTTTTAAAATGATATCATTATGTAAGTTTTATATAAAGAATATGGTTGATTATTTCTGTGATCGGCGTCAATATGAACACTTTATTCTTTTATTTGGCTGATTTTCTTATGGTGTTTTTTCTTCATCATAGAATATAGTGAAGTCCTGATATTTGAAACTCATGTCTAGATGTTTTTTCCTATATTATGAAAATAGTTGGATCAAAGGATGACAGTACTTAACTTATCAAAAGAAAGAAGTCCAATTTATCTTGAAGTGGTGATGGGGTGAAGCGGGTAAGAGACTGTGGTGGTCAGGGGCGGAACTATGTGGTTGTTGGGGTGGTCTCAAGCCCACCAAAAAAAAAAAAAAAAAAGTGAGAATATGTGTAGTAGTGACTCGATAATAAAGCACCAAACCGATAAACAAGCACCACTCCAAAATAACCAAGACCACCCCGTAGTAAATTCCCGCCCGCCCACCTGGTGGTGGTTCTCTTCTTGCCTTCACTATCTCTTCTCTCCCACTCTACCGTTGTTTTTTTTTTTTTTTTTTTTTTTTTTTTTTTTTTTGTTGTTGTTGTTGACAATTCCGCTTTTTTAATGTGCAACAATGATGATATTCATTATGCGTGGCGTTTTGACAATTCATGATCACTTTTTCGCTACCCCGGAGGAAGTTTGCACAAGAGAGGATAACATGTGCTTATTGACACAGAGCAATTAGGATTTTCATAATTTGTATCGTGGGTTGTAATTTTCATAATTTTCATGTGCTTATTGACATAGAGCAATTAGGATTTTCATAATTTGCATCATACGGATTTTTTAGTTTTAAGGTAACAGCAGCAGAGGACAATGGTGAAAAATGAAATGAATCCCGAAAACAATTGATGGTTTTTTTTTCTTAATTTTACGTCACCCGTGATGCACTGGTTAATGGCTAGCTACTATAATAGTTAGCTATGGGTTAGTACTTGTTATTAAACAATTACCGTGGATGTCACTGTCAAGTCTAATGATTTCAAGTAATGATACGGGCACAACGGTTGTGTCACAATGAGTGAGACAACGATAATATACACCGTTGATCATATTAGATTTACATATGATCAATTTATACACATCATTATTAACGTTGCAAATCACATTTGTGTCACTTCGTTGTGGATGCAATCGTTGTGCTTCGCTTATTACTCAATGAGTTCTAAAAGTTCATGTATATAATATAGCGAATAATATTAGGTGTTTATTGGCGATCACTTAAAATATCCACGGTACTTATAAATCACTCTTCGCACCACATTTTGCCAAGAAGGACATATTTACTTATAAATCAGGATGCAAGGAAACTGAAAATTAATCAGGAAAAAAATGGTCTAAACTTCCAATAATACCCTTTTTATTAATTTTTATATAGAAAGTCATGATATGCTAAATCTGTCAAAATCTTCTGGTTAATACGTTTATACAAATGAAAAAATTAGCAGTTTCTTGGGATGATGAAATAGTTTCTTGGGATGATGAAATGATTCTATCAATAAATGCATTTAATACATTTAATGCTCATTAATCATTTGATTATAATCGTCAATTCTTCATGATTTACGTAATAATTATCACTACACATTTTTTATTTTAATGTAAAATAAAATACTCAATTTATCTACAATTTTGATACAAAATTACTCTACATATGTTATTCGATCCATATCGATTATTCTACGTTTTTTCATTGTAGAATTACATTTATTTTATCGGTTATTCTTTGGTACTTTTTTCAATGTTACGACAATTTTTGGTTGTAATTATATCTATTTTATTGATTGTTACTACTTATTAATTGAGTGTTACTACATCTGTTTGGTTGTAACTTTATTTCACTGGTTGTATCTACTTATTTTTATATGTTACTATATGTTTTTTGTCTTGATACATTGTTTTTGTGTTATTACATTTTTTTATTGTAACTATATTTTATTGATCGTTACTATTTCTTTTTATGTTACTATGTAATTACCTATAATAAATTTATTTGATAGATTCACTCCCCACAATTTAAGGCACGACATTTACTTCAATTTATGGAACGAAATTTACTCCAACTTTTCCAAAAAAATAAAAAAATCATTGGTATTTCAGTCTATTTATTATAAATTTGTCTTTTTTAATCACCCAAAATGGAAGTTGTCATTTCATTCTCATTTATGACCTTCTTTGTCCTTCTGGCCCGTTTCCCATATTTTTATTATTTTGAATCAAAGATAACGTCGATGGTAGATCGACGCGCTTATGATACGAGCATCATTTGGAACAAACGTTGTTTTTCAATTTCAACTTTAAGATATTGTTTTTACAGTTATAAATGTGTCATTGATGTAAAACGTCAGACTCTCTGACGTTGTGAGCGAGAAGAACACGTCAATGGTTCTGACGCACGTAACGTGGTACCAAAAAGTGATTTGGTGATGTGATGAAGTAAATGGGAAAAAAAATGTCAATGGTAAAATGGTGGTGTCAATAGAACTCGCCTAAAATTATTTCTCAACTTATCTTTTTTTATCTTTCTAGTATAAGTTTAATGAGTAACGATCTGGCGCGAAAGACAATCGTCAGATTACAACGATATCTGCAACGTCTGCGAGCGATCAGCCGATCAACGCTGAGATGGCCGTAATGTGTCGATCGTTATATGACATAATGATTGTCTCCGTATCATTACGCTAGTTTAATCATATTATTCAATTGTTTTATAACATGTTTACTAATATAAATATAAGTATAAATTTTATTATAGCTAAAGTTTACTATATTTAGGTATGTCTATAAATACATAAAAAATTTTAGTTGGGAATGTTTCAGATATTTTAAATTTGATTGAAATATGTAGTTCAAAATGGCGGGCAATATTATATACGGAGTAACTTTTACATTTTGAATTTTGAATTTTTGAATTCTTTTTGTTTTTTTTTGTAAGAAATGGGGGAATTTGAAAAAGGGTCTATTTATTTCACCCAATCTCCAATGAAACCTTTTCATCTCCTAAATTTAATCCTTTCAATCTCAAATCAAATAACCATAAAAAAATTTATTTTGTTTCATCTTGAGTAGATTCCAAAAATTTCAAGTTTCACAAATCTATCCTTATTTTTGTTTTCTCAAATCTATCCTTATTTTTGTCTTGGAAGGTAATAATTGATGAAGTTTTTTTTTTTTTTTTTCGTTTTTGTTTCTACTTTCTACTGCACCTATCCAAACTGCATAATCTACTTATACAATCTATCCTTATTTTTGTCGTGATTGTTAACTTTTTTTTTTCCTTTTTTTGTTCATGTTGTAGGAAGAAAAAAAAATCCATATTCGGAGCTCTCTTGAACGGTAGCATTTCAAAAGTTTTCATGTATAAAGTCTGGATTTGCATTGTTGAAGGCTATGGAGAGCACCAATTTTATCCAAAAGCCATAAACAAACATTGATGTAGTCCGAAAATAAGGTAATTTATATCTTTTGTAATTCATCTTTTATTTTTGTTTGATTGGTCGATGTTTTTGGAAGTCTTAAAATGAATGACTCGGCCAATCGTGCTTGACATCAGGATTGAACTTGAAAAATACTGTTTTTTGGAATAATTTTTAAGTATTAAAATGATATATTTTTGTTGTCAAAAGAATACCGTTTTTTTGTTTCTTTGATGTAGAGATATTTGTTGTGGGCTTTAGGTAAGAGGCATAGAATCTTGGAATAAAGAGAAAGATAAGGCTATGGAGAGACAATTTGGTGGGTTTAAGAAAAGAAAAAAAGACAGAGGGTTTAAGGAGAGTAACAATTTGAGTGAGAAATCTCGTAAGAGAGAAAAACTAATAACCATATAAATTGCAAGAAAACACAAATGAAAGAAACAGAGTCACGCTCACACTCAAAAAAGAGAAATACGCAGAAAATTGGGAGGAAAGGCTAATAGGTGCTTTGAAAATGGAGGAGAAAATGAAAAATTGGAGGAAAATGGTTGGTTAGTTTTGCAGGGGGAGTGTAGGGGCGGACGTAGGATTCTGGGTGAGGGGAGGCGATACTAGGGTGAGTGTAAATTCTTAAGAGGGGCAAAAAAAAAATACACAATATACATAATAGTGTATTTTTCGGATCCGAGGGAGGGCGATTGCCCCCCCTCTCCCCACTATGTACATCCACCCCTGGGGAGGGGGAAGTTGTAGAGGCGAAGGCGGGTGGAGAGATCCCAAAAGAGCCACACTATAATTATTTCATTGTGGAGAGATGATTTATGCTGGGAAAGAGAGAGACAATGACTAATGTTGAACTTTTGGGTCATTGTGAAAAGTTGAGTAGTGATAGTTGGCAAGTGTGTAGTTGTGCGGTGTAGTTGTCAGTCGGTAGGTTATTGTAAAAAGGTTGAGTAGTGATAGTTGGTAAGTGTATAGTTGATCAATGTAGTCAGTAAGTGATGTTAGGGTATTTGAATTGCAGCTTCATATATAATTTATCGATTTTAGTATCTAGTGGTGGCTTATATATGCTATTTGTTATGTTCAGGAATGTCAACATCTTCTCGTTATGATTATGGTGAATCAATTTCACCTCTAAAATCAATTGTCTGCCCCAAACGATACCATGCCGTAGTTAATCCTCGTGATCAACCATTCGAGACGAGTCGAGCCATTTGGATTGGTAATCTAAAGAAAATATGGAACCATTACTATATTCATGGGTGCTTTATGTACACAGATAAGGTTATAGTTTGTTTGAATTGTTAAAATGAATGTGCTAATTCGCAACACATTGAATATTCTGCTTCTAGTTTGTCAAGGCTAAAGTCATTGAAGGCACCATTGAAGGCTAAAGTCATTGAAGACTAAAGTAAATTAATTATTAGTTTCTTAGCTGTTAATGCTATGAATCTGTGTGATAGCATAGTAATTTTTGTGTACTTGAGCAGTGTAGTTGGTAAGTAGTGTAGTTGGTAAGTGATGTTAGGGTGTATCTGAATCACAGGTTCATAAATAATTTATAGATTTTAGTATTTAGTGGCGGCTTATATATGCCATTTGTTATGTTCGGGTATGTCAATACCATCTTGTTATGATAATAATCAATTACACCCACCAGTAAAACAACAGGATGTAAGACCATATAGTACCGTGGTTGATCCTCAACATATGATGGGTTGCTTTATCCACACAAAGAAGGTTATAGATCACTTGATTTAATTGTTTAAATGAATGTATGTGGTCTGTATTTTGTAATAAAACTAATTCGCAATATTTATATTGAATGTTCTGCTCCTAGTTTGTCAATTTACTTATCTATATATTTTTTTAAAGTCAAAACACGATCATTTTCACTATTTTATTATTTTTATTCAAAATAAATCCAGGGAAAAAACGCACTTACGGACTAAACCACCACCACAAAAAAAGATGACATTCTCAAAACAAAACAAAAAGGAAGGTGTTATGCTACGATTTTGCAGTTCATGAAATCTGTATATTGCAGTCAAATACATAATGTTAACACAATTTCGAGAATTACACAATAGTGCGTTATGAAACAATGCTGCTATAATGATGAATAATCAAGCACCCTTGAGTAGATGATCTTGTTGGATGAGAAACCTTTATTACCGGTAACCAACTTTAAAAGAAGTTTCATCTTCTCCACATCAACTTAAAAAATGAAAATGGGGTTTGGTTTTAAAAAATGAAAATGAGGTTTGGTTTGACTAGAAGTAATAATGAAGAGACGAAAATGTGTTTTAACATTGTTTAAATGATTTCATATTTTTATAAGCAACGATTGATGATGGAAAGATAAGAAAAATTGATTAGAAGTAATAATGAAGAGAGTAAAATGTGCTTTAACTTTGTTAAAATGATTTCATCTTTATAAGCAATACAAACGACCAAGAACTATAAAATCTACATTTGTTAAAATGAAGGGTGATGAAACAAGGACAATATAAGATCTTAAAATGATGAAATAGACAAAAACAAAGACAGTGGTTGAGAAGAACGAAAAAAGAAGAGATGTCTAAAATACCCTTTAATGATAATAATTTTTTTTTTTTCTTTTTCTTTACTAAACATGTGATGTTTTATTCTTATTTTTTTATCAGCTTGATTTCTCCTCTCAATTGCCTTTTTTTTTTTTTTTTTCCTCTCAATTGCCGTTTCAAAACACTGCATTTTTAGTAAATGAAATTGAGTGCATGGTAGTGTTACTACGTCGGATAATGTTACTACGTATAGTGGTGTTAGTACGTTGTATAGTGGTGTTACTACGTGGAATAGTAGTGTTGCATAGTGGTGTTACTACAAAACTAAACCCTAATTGGGAAAGAGGAACCCAATAGGGGATTTGAGGACCTTAAGATTGTGCACAATTGTGAAAAAAAATGGGACAAAATCGCGAAATAAGTAGTAACAATCCATTACAGGTTTAACAATCGCCAATGTAGTAACTTTTCAGAACATGTAGTAACTTTCAGAACATCATGTCTAGCACATTACAGGACATGTAGTAACTTTTCTGCACTACACAGCTTACACTTGCCGATTTGAATGCGACTTCATTTGCGTGTGTAATGGCGCTTATGAATCCGGCGTCCATTACTCAATCAATTACTCAAAACAACAATCGATCCTGCTATATACATGATCCTGCTATATACATTCCTCAATCAATTACTCAAAACAACAATCGAAAAGCAAAACGATCGGAAAAAAAAACGCAGAATCGACTTGAACGAAAAAAAAACGCAGAATCGACTTGAACGAAAAAAAAAACGCAGAATCGATCGAAAAAAAAAACGCAGAAAAGCAAAACGATTGAAAAAAAAGCAGAATCGAAAAGCAAAACGATTCGTCAAACTGATCGCCCATTTTTTTTCTCTCGATTCTGCTCTCTCCTGTTTCCTTAATTCGATGAAACGGTTTCCTGTTGTTGAATCGACTCAATCTCTTTTAGACGTAACCGACGCCATCAATCTCGCAAATGAATCAATGTTCTGTTAATTGGTTTCATAAGCATAATTTTGAACAGAGAAAAAAACTCCCACGCCGTTTCTTCAATTCCGCCGCAAAGAAAGACCGCATTTTTCCGCCTCGGCTAGAACATTTGCAGAGAAGATTTGCAATGATGGAAATCCATGGAAGATTTGCAGAGAAGATTTGCAATGGATGGAGAATTTTTACATTTTGTATAATGGTTCCAGAGAAGAGAGAGAATGGATGGAGGCTAGGGTTTTTTTATTTTTTGGATAATGGAGGAATGAGACTAGTTGTAATTATAAAGGTATTTTTGATTGACATTACTTTTTCGTCCTTCTCAACCATCAGATTTTTTTGTCATTCTTTTACATAAATAAGATGTAAAATGGTCCTTTACAACCTTATCCTATAAAATGAATGTTTGTGGTGTAAACTTGTACTAAATATTCTTGATGCTCTATATGCCAACGGTAATTACAATACACAGGTAAATCCCCTTCAACTTCAATTTCTGCCAAAAATCTGCTCCTGTTTCGCTTTGTACCCATACCAGGTAAATGCACTTGGCAATCTTTTACTTCACTGACACCTAAAACTTAATTTTTCTGTTTTGAGCAAAAGCAATCTGGAAGTAGAAATTTTTGTGAACAGATTATATTCCACTTTCGTGTTTTTCTCAGCTAGTTACTTCGGAACTTGTGCCTCAGAACCAATACAATCTGAGTTCCTTATGGTTGAAGACATTAATGTTTGAGAACCCTCTATATTGTGCAAGTGATCAAATTCGCGGGAGTGTTGAAATTATGTCTTTACGTTAAAGAGGCATTTGCTGTTTTAGATTAACACTGTTAGCTTTTACATTTGGATTGCTCTTCTCTCTCTCTCCCCCTACACTCCCTTATAGACCATGCAAACCTCTTGAAAATGGCTTATTTTTCTGAGTCATGTTTTTTTGAAGGTTGTGCTGTCCACATTGGCATTCACTGCATTTGAACTGCCACCTAATAATGCTATAGGAACAAAGATCCTGGTGTTTCTCTTTCACTCCCGACCTCATTTGGTGTGGAAATCATTATGGGGAAATTTAAGCTTGGTTCTTCTGTTTTGTCCTTTTGAATAACACACTTACATCATTAATGTAGTTTCACTCGTGATGTCCTATCCTGTTCTAACAAGGACTATAAACTACTTGATGAAGGCTAGGCTCCTAATTATAATTTACGAAAAAAAAGAGGCCTACCAATTAATCTTCTCCCTTATGTATGCACATTGGAAAGTGTTTGTTATCTTGGTCTTTTTCCCTCTTCTGCTATTGAAGTATCTGAATTCTTTAAGGTTAACATCACAAGTGTTGATGAGGCTGTAGTGATCGGTGCTGCTCTTTCACTATCTTCTTCAGCTTTTGTTCTGCAGGTAACTGTCATAAATGATAGATGATTTTGAAAAATGACGTCTCTCCTTCCCCAAATTCTCTCAACCGAAAACCCCTGCTGCACCTCCCCCAGGCGTTTTCTAAGTTTCTTTCAACTAAATCCCCATGGCAGGTTTCATCTCCGGCAAAATCCTCAGCAGACTCTCACCCACCGGATCTTTCAACGCTACGATATACGACTCCTCCGGCTCCGCCAAATTTTCTTCACGACACCTTCAAAGGAGAGCCGGCAATTACAATCCCCCATGAAATTGAAGCTTCTCTGGCAGCGAAATTCCAAACTACTCTCATAGGGAAATTCTCGCAGGGAAAACCGGGAATGGATCTGGTTTCTAAGTCCATTGCAATACAAAATTTTAAAGGTACTTTTTCAGTTGGTTTGATTGATAAAAAAGCATATACTATTTCGATTTGAAATCACTGAGGATTATGTGCGATTGTTTTCTCGATCAATCTGGAACGTCGAAGGAAAACCAATGAGAATTCTCAAATGAACTTCCAACTTTTTGTATTGATCTGGAATCGTCAATTATCCCAATTTGGTTATCCTTGCCTATGCTACCGATACACTGAGCCAATCAAGAATTTATTTTATCTCCTTAGTTTCATCTTTCAGCATGCCCCTACGGATTGATAGTGCCACTGAGCAGCAATCTAATACATAAATGGTTTTTGCAGCAAATGATCATCAACAGGCTGAATATGGCTCACTTGAGTTGGCTGCTCCTAATACAGCATTGAACCAAAGTATGAAGGAACAGGAACAACCGGTATTGGTCTCTAGTAAAGAAATGGAAGTGAGTGAGATATCTACTGACATACTGAGCATGATGCTGTAAATCCAGTGTTTGCAGGGCATGGAATCGTAGATCAAATGCCGAGGCAAAAAATACCCAGCAAGAACACATACAAATGCCCTCGTAGTTGCGGAAGTTGAGGAAAGTAGACCCACATTCCACAGCAAGGAAGAACTGAAAATGGAAGGCGGGTGCTGTTTACAGACAATTTGCCTTTCCTGCATTGTAATGAATATGATTCTGATACGTAAGTGTTAAATCAACTTATTCATGAAGAGAGCAATTACTTGTACACATTATTGTGTTTGGTAAATTAGGGAAAGAAACACTCACATTACGCAGTCCGCAGAGCTACTGTTTAAGCTTATGAAGTATTGAACAATACACCTCTTTCTCGTTAGGCGTAATTGTATATGCTCAGAGCTATTTTTTGGGCGATCTTTAATCAATGGTTTAATTAAACTTAAGGTTCAAATAAAAAAAAATATGCAGTCTACAAAAATTGTCTCTAGGTACCGTGAAACGTGCTTGTTGATCGAGAAGAAAGCTGTGGTTTAATGCTTGCCTAGAGTGGTTTAATTGTTTAATATTAGGTGCACTACACATATTGTGTAGTGTATATATCATTTTCAAATAATATGTGCAGTGATTCATAATTTATTAATTATACTAGCTCCGTTCCAAAACATAAGTCATCCTAGTTGTTTTCACACAGATTAGCAAAATAGTTGAATGTCATAAATTTAAGGGGGATTGAGGGAAAAGGCCAAAAATATTTACGAAATGAATAAATAGGACACATTCTTTTTTTTAGTTGTAAAAAAAACAAAAAAATTTAACACGGACAAAATTCACCCTATACACACACATGTGCGCGTCCTCGGGTAGGAGAACATCTATACCGTATATTTGATGCTGCTCCTTTGTTGTTGTTGTTTTTTTTCATTTTTTTCAAACACCCGTAACTTTTAATTTAGAACTCCGATCGTCGAAATTTTTTCACCAAAATTCTTTTTTCTCCAAAATTCTTTTTTCTTTTGCTCTTCAATTTGAGCCCCCAAACACGATACCCTTCCGACGTATATTTTGAAAGACGAAAAAATATTTATATTAACCGGAGCGTTTTTTCTTATAAACGACCGTAACTTTTGATTTAGAACACCGATCATCAATATTGTTTCACCAAAGTTCATATTTATTTTTTATCTTTATTTTGAGACTTCATTTGATACCTTTTCGACGAAGTATTTGAAAACCGAATTTTATCGCAGCGTTTACACTAACACAGTAACAGTAAAAAAGTAACACAATGACACAGCAACAGTGACACGTTTTATTACCATCCAAAATATCACCATTAATATTGCGTAATACAACAATCTATCAAAAAAATGCTTCATATCCCGATGAAACAATCTATCAAAGCATTATGGAGATGCAACTCCGGGGGAATCAAGAGAATAAAAGCCTAATTCTATTAAATGTAATCAAAAAGCATATTAATGAAACTAAAACATTCTCAAATTCTTGAAGGCAAAAGCAGTCTGTTTTACCATCTATGGACCTTCATCCTTCAAACTCGCACCACATCAAACTCCATGAAAGATGTATGAAGCAGAAAATGCATCAAATAGCATCGGCTCGGCTTCATCAATAGAGAATCTAGGCTCCTCCAATTTTCTAAAGACAAAAAAACACAAACATAACCATTTGAATCAACAAAGTAACACACCAACAAAGTAGCACAATAGTCTATTTTTGTGCTCAACAAAATAACACTCCAACAAATTAACACACCAACAAAGTAACACACTAGTCTATTTTTGTTCTCAACAAAGTAACACACCAACCAAGTAACACACCAACAAAGTAACACAGTAACACACCAACAAAATAACACACTAGTCTATTTTTTTTCTCAACAAAGTAACACACCAACAAAGTAACACACCAACCAAGTAACACACCAACAAAGTAATACACTAGTCTATTTTTGTTTTCAACAAAGTAACACACTAACAAAGTAACACACCAACAAAGTAACAAGAAATCAAAGATAGTGCTTGTGGGGGTAGGTGTTTGATTCAGTCTTGATTCAGTCTTCTTTAAAACATCATAGATGCATCCTTAAACGAAACCTAAAATTGTGGGATCACCAATATGATCAACCACAACAGACCTACCATTATTTTTGTTCTCAACAAAACTATTAGTTTCAGCTCCATGGTTATCAAAAGAGTTGACGATAGTAGCTTCAATATCTACCATGGCATTTTCAATACCTGCCTTGGGATTCCTCTCAACCCCAGTTGCCAGAGGAACAGTCCCAGACTCAATACACGAATTATCAGACTCAATACACAAATTTCCAGAATTTTCAGAACTTGAAATGCTAGCAACAGAAGCAAATTACACGCACATATAGTGAAAGCTAGGAACAGAAAAATACCTAGCTTTTGCACGAGCATCTATGTGTTGATGTGTTTTCTCCTTAATGTTGTTCTTGACCTAATATCAAATACACATTGAAGCTGTGCATTGAAACTCAAACACAAAGGGAAAGCAGGGGCAAAAGGAAGAAAACAATGCCTTTCAGCTTGACTGTAAATTCGTGTGTGTTCTTATTCGGTGTGTGTTCTTATTCGGTGAATGAAGCAGGTATTTATCCTCTTTTCTGTTGTTAGCTGTAAATTCAACTTCAGAATATGCTACGTGTGCGGAGTACATCATATTTTTCAAAATAGGACACTTAAGCTGATTGATATTGTGATTGCTGGAACAATATTTTCCTTTATACGTAGCACATTCCATTCCATTGGCAACATTCTTGGAATCAGTAATACACAAGACAAAACAAAACATTATTGTATTACACTTACAATGTTAATATAAAACAAGTCGTAATACTTATGGAATTCTTTTTTCAAGCAACACATAATTCCAATCATTCAAATAGAAAAGCTTCCCTCAAAAAAATAAAATAAATAGAAAAGCAATGTGAATATAAAAGTAATCGTTATTTATCTCTGTTTCACTTTTTTTTCACACCAACCAGAAAGCAAAACAACCATCTATGTTGTTGTAGTTGTAGCTAACAAAGAAGAAATGTTCTTCGAGAAAGAAAAAAAAGAAAAAAAATATCAATGTTCCAAATCCAGCCACTACCAGACATGAATTGAAGAAATAGAATCAAAACCTCTAACAACATTAGCAAAGAAGAAAAATGATACACAGCTCTTGAACCCATGAACCCCAAAAGCACCCAGCAAACCAATTCAATAAAAACTAAACAGAATAAAGAAATTCTTCAAAATAAACTGTCATACCTAATGATTAATGGCAAAAGCTTCAAATTTGTAAGATGAAATTAGTTGATCCACTGTTCACCGAACACAGATAATTTCTTTTGGTAAAAATGAATTGATTCTCGGATCACTCTTCACTGCATTTACATTTGGTCTTGCACCCGGTTAAATAAGAAATTGCAAAGTATTGGAATATAGCATTGTCAAAGCATTGTTTCTATCTTCCCTCGTGGTATTGGAAGACGCGGCCGGAGGATCGAGTGTCCATCGGGAAGCAAAAGAGCCATTGAAATGGGTTTTTTTAGACCTCCGGTTCCAAAACCATCTTATTTCGTGAACCTCGGTGACGGCTGAAGAGAGCATCCCGGTGAAGATGATCGCGAAATGGAACATTAATGCTAGACTGTGGATGGCTGGGATTGGACCGAAAGGGACATGGCGGCGCCAACCAATTAGGCGGAGGAATAGATGGAGGAAGACGGCTGCTGAAATGTAAGCAAAAATATAGAAGATGAGGAAGGACCATTATATTAGGGGTAATTTAGTCCGAAAGAAAATATTTTGTCCTTAAATTAAAAAAAAAGAGTGTGGATTAATATTTATTTACAGGACAGAAAGTGGACTAAAACCTAATATTCCCTAAATTTAATGGTTAATATCTAAAATGCCCCTTGACTATCATTAATACAATAGTTGTTAAGTAAACAGACGTCGGAGCAAATTTTTACGTCAACCAAACTAACGTTCCAAATGTATAACAACGTCGGAGTAAGCGACGTTACGCAAACGTCACCCACACTAGCGTTGTTTTGCTATTACAACGTCAGGCCTATCGACGCTCCAACGTTTGCGAAGCCGATTGTTTAAAACGCCAGGTTGTCCCGGACGTTAGAAGACCAAATCAACGCCATTACAGGTGACGTTACGAGTCATCTTCATCGCAAATGCAGGAACAGTTTCTTCTTCGACGGAAAAAAATTGAAAACCACCGCATTTTTCCTCTGGCGAACTCTTTTAGATTAAACCCACTGCCTTTAAGCATTAGTTTTCATACTTCTCTTCTCCGGCCAAATGAATGTAGTGTCATTAGTGATTTGGTGGTGTAGAAAAGTAAATGAAAAATAATAAAATAAAATGTGTCGATAGTAAATAAATGCTGCCGATAGAAGCCACATAGATTTAAATATAATCAATTTATACACATTACTATCAACGCTACAAATCACCGTTGTGGCACAATCGTTGTGTCAAATTATTACTCAATAAGTTGTAAGAGTTCATTATATAAAATAGCGAATAAAATTATTTCTGAACTTATTATTTTTATATTTCTAGTATAAGTTTAATGAGTAACGATACGGGCGCTATCATAATGTGTAAAACCCGTTTTGATTTTCAAATAAAATAATAAAAATAATAATACTCAAGACTTGGTCAAACGAGAAAGTGTTAAAATTGTTTATATATATATAGATATCCAATATATCTGTCCAACTCTGAGAAAATATAAATTCAGGTTACTGTAACATCCTTTATTTCATTTCGCGTCGAGATCGTACAGACATTTTTTTCAGCCACCCGTGAAATTTTTCCTAAATCATGTGAAAATTTCTCTCAGCCCGTAAAAATTTTCCCCTGATCCGGTTGAATTTTCCTCCAGCAATATCAGATCTGATCCGACCTGACATAAAATAAAAGGTGTTAAATAAGCTGAAATTATATTTCCTCTACAACTCTTTCAACTTCCCGTAGGATTCTCGGTGGACAGTAGATAACTTTTATCTCTATACAAAACTCTACTCTTGGAGACCCATTTTTTTTTATCTCCACCAACTCTTCTCTTGCACCACTACGGAAACTACTACAGGAAATTTGTACGGAGAAGGAATCCGGCGACAATACGGTACCCCTAAAATCCTCTTTTTAATTATCATTCCGGTAAATTCTCATGTCCATCTTCATCACCTAATTTATTCGTGTAAATAGGGAAGAAAACACTCAACAAACTTGAATTAGATCCGTGGGTCAATTAGTTTGCAAACAGGAAAATCTATGAAATAATTTCTTTGCCAAATCTTTTCGTAAATAATGTTTTCTTTGGGTAGTCAATTCAAGGGGTCTGCTGCGGGCTTTTTGAGTGTTGAGGGGATGGGGATAATTCTTAACAGGTGGTAACCTTTCTTTCTTTTTGTAATATATAAATGTATACACAGTTACACACATGCTATTCTGTTGGGCATCGTCGACCATTAAGGTAAATCATGAAATTTTGCAAGCTTGTTCTTGAAACAGGAGTGATGGTGTGGTAGTGTTAAAAGACCATTTTTTTTAAGGCTTAAAAAAGGGGGGTAATTGGAAGTTCTGCAAGTTAAAAGTTTGAATATGCCAACGAGAATTTCTTTTTTTATCACGCGTATGTTGTTATACGTAAATGCAATAGAGTATTTTTGTTAAGCCAAACAGGGTAAACAAATAAAAATATGTATAAAAAAAGGGGAGAATATAAAGCTGTGTTTTAATTTCATAAGAGTAACATTGAGTACTGGAGGATGGGTTTATGACAGATTAACTCTATATGGTATAGGTGTTGACTCTGCGAGTTAGAAATCGTAATCAGTCAAGGTTGAGCTCATCAGTTGTTGAGGTGAGTACTATTGATCACAAATTATTGAATTTGATATGACCGCCTATGTTAGTTCTTTGTGATTGAGGTGACCTATCTATGCTTAATTTTCTGAATAATTGTTGACATAGTTTGAGTTGAATTGTATGGGTGATTATGTGGCCTACGCTACGTGTTATGTGCTTCCTCCATTGTCCCATCCATGTAGTATGTGGTGATTATTTTGGACCCAGATGGGGCCCTATGATGAGATGATCCTATCGGCCTAAGTGAGGCCTTATTATTGAGTGTTTACGCCAGGTCCATATGGGACCATATTTGATTACTAGGTTCAGGTGGAACCTTATATCGAGGTGGTGATTTGATTACTTGGTTCAGGTGGAACCTTATATTGGGGGTGACTTAGGCTTGGTGGGATAAGGACAGTGGGGTGTTTGTGTGTGCTAGTTGACTTATAGTGTGTATTTGTGTATTGTGTTTGATGTTGGACATACTGTTCTTGTTGGTTGCTATATCACTAAGTGGTTGGATATATGACTTGTTGATTGTTTTACATGTTGATAATATCATTGAGGTGGTTTGAAGTCGCCAGTACTCACTGAGCTTGTTTAAGCTCACCCTTTATTTTTAACACATTTCAGGTAGATCAATTTAGCTGGTAGATTTCCTAGGCTCGTGTGTTGATCACCTGCGGCAGTGATTCTTCCTCAACAGTGCTAAGACAACAGCTTGGTGTCAAGGAATTATTTTTATTATGTTAGCACTTGAACTCATGCATTAGTTAGAATTTCTTCACGAAATGCGCATCTAATTTGATTTGTTTCATTCTTTTAAACAATTTCTTCAATATATATTTATTTTTGGGAGCTGATGTGACTTTTGAGGGTCATAGTTGGTGTTTTGGATATTTAAACGACATTTGGAAGGATTTTAATAAATTTATTTTCCATTGCATTGCACATTTGAGAAACGGGAAGGTAATGACTCACCCCGGATAAGGGCCCGTCCGAGGGTGGGGTGTTACATAACGAATTACACAACGGTAATCAGCATCGTCTGCAACGATCAACGCTACAGATTACCGTTGTGTCAATCGTTATGTCATAATAATTGTGTCAATATCATTACACTAGTTTAATCATACTATTCAATTGTTTTATAACATGTTTACTAATATAAATATAAGTATAAATTTTATTATAGCTAAAGTTTATTATATTTATTTATGTATGACTATAAATGCATAAATTTTTGAAGTTGGGAATGTTTCAAATTTGAAATATGAACTTCAAATTTTTATGGCGGGCAATATTATATAGAGTAACTTTTAAATTTTGAATTTTGAATTTTTTTTTGTAAGAAATGGGCGGGATTTTGAAAAAGGGTCTATTTATTTCTCCCAATCTCCTATGAAACATCGCAAATCAAATAACAGTAAAAAAAAATTATTTTGTTCATCTTGAGTAGATTCCAAATATTTCAAGTTTCACAAATCTATCCTTATTTTTGTTTTCACAAATCTATCCTTATTTTTGTCCTGGAAGGTAAGTTTTTTTTTTTTCTTTCTACTGCATCTATCCAAACCGCATAATCTGATTATACAATGAGCCACTTTTTTTTTTTTTTCATTTTTTCATTTTGTTGTAGTCTTAAAATGTGATATAGTGTTGCATTAGGTTCATTGTTTATTGAGAAATAATTTGTGAAATAAGGCGTGATTGTTAACTTTGTTTTTTTTTTTCTTCTTTTTTTCTTCATGTTGTAGGAAGAAAAAAGATTCAATCTTCAGAGAATGCTCTCTTGAAGGGTAGCATTTCAAAAGCTTTCATGTATAAAGTCTGGATTTGCATTGTTGAAGGCTAAGGAGAGCACCATGGTAGAGGATTTTATCCAAAAGCCACAAATAAATGTCGATGTAGTCCGAAATAAGAAATAAGGTAATTTAATCTTTTGTAATTCTTCTCTTATTTTTGTTTGATTGGTTGACGTTTTTGGCAATCTTTTATTATTTTATTCTGAATTCCTCGCAATTAATTCTTAAGTTTTTGTTGTGATTTTAAGAATTTCTTGCGCAGAATGCTTTTGAACTCAATTACAATTACATATATGGATGTAGTTACATTTGGTCAATGTTGAGAAAATTTTAAGCTAAAAGTATGCAATGATTTTGTAATAATTTAAAATATTTAGCTAAAGTTGATCTATGATTTATATTGCTTAGAAAAACTATGAAGTTGTGTTTGATCCCAAAAGAGCCCCTCTGTATTTATTTCGTTGGGGAGAGATGATTTATGGTGGGAAAGAGAGACAATGATTAACGTTGAACTTTAGGTTATTGTAAAAAAGCTGAGTAGTGATAGTTGGCAAGTGTGTAGTTGTGCGGTGTAGTTGCCTAGTTGGTAGGTTATTGTAAAAATGTTTAGCAACCTAGTTGGTAAAGAAGAAAAAAAATAATAAATGATGTATTGAAATGTAAAATGACAGATAAATTTCCCTCCTGACACACATTCTGGTTTTGCAATTGCAAGTAAATGGCATTCATCTGCGACGGCGTCGGCTCAAATTACAAATTTATGAAATTTTCGCCACGGATTACCATGGCAACGGTGCAACGAGCAGATAGGGTGAGAGTTCCGCATGTACTCACCGTTGCAGGCTCCGATTCCGGCGCTGGAGCTGGAATTCAAGCGGACATTAAGGCTTGTGCTGCCAGAGGAGCTTACTGTTCCACTGTCATTACTGCTGTCACGGCTCAGAATACTGTCGGAGTTCAGGATGTACATGTTGTGCCAGTGGATTTTGTTGCCAAGCAGTTGAGGTCCGTTTTGTCTGATATGTATCCTGATGTTGTAAAAACAGGCATGCTTCCTACAGCTGGAACAATTAAGATTCTTTGTGAAAGTTTGAGGGAGTTTCCAGTTCGAGCTTTAGTTGTTGATCCAGTTATGGTTTCTACAAGCGGAGATGTACTAGTTGATTCGTCAATTCTGGATTGTTTCCGTGAGGAGCTTCTTCCATTAGCTGATATAGTTACTCCTAATGTGAAGGAGGCTGCTGCATTAATTGGGGGAGGACCACTCGAAACTATTGCTGACATGCGTTCGGCAGCAAAATCCATACATAAATTTGGTCCACAGAATGTTCTTGTTAAAGGAGGTGATCTGCCATCTTCACTGGATGCTGTTGATGTTCTTTTTGATGGTAAAGGCTTTTCTGAGTTCCGGTCTCCACGCATACAAACCCTAAATACTCATGGAACTGGGTGCAGTTTGGCCTCATCAATAGCAGCAGAGCTTGCCAGAGGATCTTCAGTGATTTCTGCCGTACAGGTGGCTAAGCGCTACATAGAATCAGCATTGGAGTACAGTAAGGATATTCACATGGGTAATGGTCGTCAAGGTCCTTTTGACCATCTATTGAAGCTAAAAGATGGTCTGGGGAAGCATGGGTTGTTAGATCCTCGTGATCTCCTGTTATATGCCGTTACAGACTCGAGGATGAATCAGAAGTGGGGTCGTTCTATCACTGATGCTGTTAAAGCTGCTATTGAAGGCGGTGCAACAATGATTCAACTTAGGGAAAAGGAGGCAGACACTCGAGATTTTATTGCCGCTGCCAAAGCATGTTTGGAAATTTGTCGTTCTCATGGTGTACCTTTGTTGATAAACGATAGAGTCGATGTTGCCTTTGCTAGCGGTGCAGATGGTGTACATATAGGTCAATCCGACATGCCTGCTCGTGCTGCTACGTGCACTCTTCTTGGACGGACAAAATCATAGGCGTCTCTTGCAAAACACCGGAGCAAGCTCAACTAGCTTATGTTGACGGGCAGACTACATTGGCTGTGGTGGCGTATACCCAACAAATACGAAAGAAAACAACCTGACCGTTGGTCTAGACGGCCTGAAAACCGTATGTTTGGCTTCTAAATTACCGGTGGTTGCAATAGGTGGCATTGGCATTTCAAATGCACACGATGTCATGGCGTTACGAGTGCCGAATTTGGGAGGCGTTGCTGTCGTGTCTGCACTTTTTGATCGGGAATGTATCTCGATTGAGGCACAGAAACTGCATAAAGTGCTAACAGAATGCACCAATATAGTAAGCTAGAAACGCAAGGCTCTGTATGTTGGACTTCTTGCATTTGTATTTAATTTTTAGTACTATACCCGAGAACTTGTGATACATATAAGTTGTGTGGAAGATTTGATTTCAATCTATAGTGCTTAAAGTTGAAGCTTTAGTGGGACCACAACAGTGTCAAAGACCCCACAAATCCACAATTACAAATTGGATGTATGGTATTCATGTTGTTATGGTTTTCTTTCTTACTTTCTTTCTGGGCATAGAGCTTGAAACGTGTAGCTGCTTGCTTGCCTGTCCACTCACTCCTTTTCCTTCCTTTTATCTCATTTCAAAAACAAAAAACAAAAAGTATGCATTTTTGTATAATGAAGTAGAAATGCATGCTAAATTACTACTTAATTTCATTGTACGAGCAATCTCCATCGCAACACTTCTTTTCCAGGAGTTTGCTCTAGGAGTTTTGTGATCTATCAGTTCTGGCGCATTTGAGGCTTCGATTACTCAGCTTTTCATGTTGGAGTCAGTTTCTTGTAATTGTTTTTCTCCTGAGGTATCAATCAGACTTCTCAGTGATTTGTCAGTTATTGTTTTGTTTCCATTTGTTTCTGAAAGTAGCCAGTGAAGAAATGGTCATAAACTTTGCATTAAATTAAGGTACCTGTTTTTTTTTTTTTTTTTTTTTTTGTTTGAATGATTGTTTGAACTCCTTTATGCATATAGGTAGGAGAATGGTTCTTTCAGGTGCGAAATTTGGATATTTCTTGAACTCCTTTCGAGTTTGAGTTTATGCATAGGTAAGAGAATGGTTCCTTGAACTCCTTTCGAGTCTATCAACACAACTAACTCATGCAAGCGTTATTAGTGTTCATTGTTCGCCTTGCCCATGTATCCGTCAATGCCATCCCTTGTATTCTTATAATGGGTAAGTCCGTTGGCTGCCATTTACAAACGGGGCGGCCAAAGATTGGATCGCAAACGGGGTGGAACTAATAGGAAATGTACATATGCTGGACTAAGTGGCCCCAATGCTGTTGAGGTCATCAATGACCTAGGACTGGACACGTTAACGTTCCTAGCCGTCACTGTACTGGTTATTCCTGCATTCAAATACATCAAAGCTAGCCCCGTAAGCTTCCTTGTGCTTGTATTATGCATTCATTCTTAGAATTTGCTATATATGGATGGCGTATTTCATTCTTATATGTGTTCTGACATTATGCATCATAAAGAACTGAAACTACTTGGCCGGTTTTATCTCATGATCAATAGGGATATATCTTTCTTTGATATTAGAATTTTCACATTTTTGTGAGAAGCTTATATTCCACTTTCTTGTTTTTCTCAGCTAGTTACTGCAGAACTTATTTTTCAGAACCAATACAGGCTGAGTCCTTATGTTTCAAGACATTAATGTTTGAGAACCCGCTATGTTGTGCAAGTGATCAAATTCGCCGGAGTGTCGAAATTATGTCTTTACCTGAAAGACACACTTTCTGTTTTAGATTAACACAGTTAGCTTTTGCATTTGGATTGCTCTTTGCTTTGATCACTGCTTCTCTCTCTCTATGCTCTCTATCTCTCTATCTCTCTCTCCCCCCTCCCCCTTCCCTTCCTTATAGATTTATGTTTTCTTATACTAAATTGATTTAGATCATGCCAACCTCTTGAAAATGGCTTATTTTTCTGAGTCATGTTTTTTTTGAAGGTTGTGCTGTCCACATTGGCTTTCACTGCATTTGAACTGCCACCTAATAATGCTATAGGAACAAAAATCCTGGTGTTTCTCTTTCACTCACGACCTGATCTGGTGAGGAAATCATTAGGGGGAACTCTATGCTTGCTTCTTTTTTAATCTTCTTTCTGTTTTGTCCTTTTGAATAGCACACTTACACTATTAATGTAGTTTCACTCTTGATGTCCTCAAGGACTAGAAACTACAAGATGAAGGCTAGACCCCCAATCTTAATTTACAAAAAAAGAGGCCTACCAATTAATCTCCTCCTTATGCACATTGGAAAGTGTTTGTTATCTTGGTCTTTTTCCTCTTACGCTATTGAAGTATCTGGATTCTTTAAGGTTAACATCGGAAGTGTTGATGAGGCCGTAGTGATCGGTCTTTGCTCTTTCACTATCTTCTTCACTTTTGTTCTGCAGTAATCATCATAATTGATAGATGATTTTGAAAAATGACGTCTCTCCTTCCCCAAATTCTCTCAACCGAAAACCCCTGCAAAGACTCCCCCCGATCCCTCCGATGATAAAAAGGGTTGAGTACTCCAACAACAAGATAATACATAAATAATGGAAGAAGATAAAGTGCTTACGGTATGACAACGATGATGGTTGTAATTTGTGGTCATTAGCATGGTTAAGAACCGCAAGTATGAAATGGATAATATAAGTTTCAGATCCGTAACCATAACCATTATCGCCTTTAAAATCGTAAATTGCATTCAAAAGTTTGTCTTTAGAGATAATTGACTTCCAACCCTTGATTTCGCTGCCCATGAAGTAGGTAGTAAACGGGGTTTCCTCAATTAACCCCTGTCTGAAAACATCATTTAGAATCCTGATAAAATACAACTTATGCTCCAATGGCCAGAAGAATGGTGATAAGGGAAAAATTCATAGTTATTTTTATAACTTTTTACCCCGTTTCTAATATCATTTGAGCACTTTTATATCATTTCAAGTCATTAATTCCTTAGATTCATCCAAATATATAAGTAGTAGTTATTTTATAAAATAACGTATTTTTATCATGTTTTTGTAGATTTTGTACGGATTAGTAACCGGAGAATTGTCATGTCGGATTTACGTTTGGTATTTTGGTGGTTTATTGCAGAATTATAGGTTGACCAAAATCCCGAGTGACGACACGTTTTGAGGCTTAAAAAGAGGTATTTTGAAGGACGGAAGAATGTTCCACAAGCTTACAAGTTCAACGGGTCGGTTTTTCTGCGTGCCGATAAATATGAGACCCGACTTAGAGGCATTTTCAGGGAAGTGTTCTTCATGAAAGTTTTAGATCTTCAAATGAGCTTTTCAACGCATTTTGAATCACTTCAATCGGAGTCTACAACTCAAGATATGGCGCTTTTACGAACAAATTGAAATCCCGGCTCGAACCGGATAAATCCCGATTCGAGCTGGTGCAAAACAAATTGCATATTTTAGGAGCTAGCTTGCTCACATGGGATGTTATTATGAGGAATATTAGCAATGATGATAAATATTCCCTCCCACATGCTAAATTCCATCCCATATACAAACTTCCCCAATAACTACCTCCCTTATATCACCTCTCCCATACATAGATACAACCTTCCTTTTTCCCTATAAATACCTCCCCTTTCATGAAGAAAGAGGGCACCTTCCCTTCCTCCCTTCCCCATTTTCGCCCCCTCTCCTCCTTTCTTCTTCTCCATTTTCTTTTTCCCAAACTTCCATCTCCTAATTTCTTCCATCTTCTCTCTTTTTCCCCAAACACTTTCTTTTCTTCAAACACTTTCTTTTCTTCCCAACTCCCTTCACCTTGCCGCCCCTTCTCTTTTTATTTTGTTTTGTTTTATTTCTTGTTATGTAATATAACATATATATATATAAATATATTTCCTTTTGTTTCTTTTATTTTCTTGTCTTTCTTTCTTTTTTTTTTGTAGTACTATATATATATATATATATATATATCCCTTGTCCCCTTGTCCCCCTTATCTTTTATTCTCTTTGTCTCCTTTTGTTTTTTTTCCTTTTTCGTAGCATGTAGTATATATATATATATATATTTACTTACGCATATACTTACCATACTCCCACTGCGTCTTGGGTGGATTGACATTCGATCTAGTAGTATTTATCGGTTGTAATCACCAACAACTAATGTTGGGCGTGGTCCGATTAAATCGAGATAGTAACTACCTTTGGGTAATCAGACTCCAAGTTTAAGGTCGTTTATAGATTCTATCGGAAGGCTTGTGACAGTTCAACCGTCACTTTCGATCTCAAGAATCTTATAATCAACCTTCACTGCGTCTCATTAAGATATTTCACGAACAAATACAATCTGAACGTATCGCAAAAAATCCCCATCCTACCTTCAAGCATTAAATGCTAAATGCCTACATTTACGGATGTGGTGTGAACCGAATTCATTCCTTATCCATAAACTCACTAGCATCTTCTAGGTAGACTTCTCGGTTTACATAATAATGTTAACCGTTATTTTGCAACGAATTATCTTAATCGAGTTTAGCGAAGGTATTGTAGCATATCAATAACTATATAGGCAAGTCTATGGTTTCTTCCTCGGTGAGAAACATTCCACTTATGAGGCATGCCGAGCATCAGTCCCAAGACTATGCGATAGCCTATTTCTGAGCATTGAATACTCTATTCTCCGCTAAAATCGAGACACCTCCTCGTATTCTTTCGATAAACCAACCAAAGGTGTTTTGAGTAGTTATCGACGAGAATGTCACCACTCAAAATCTCCCACTAGCTTGTATCTCTCACTAGACCCCGAAGGTCATGGTGAACAACCTATGTTACCCCTTCAAAACTATTACCCTTTCCCGATTGAAAGGAAACTTAGTCATTGTTCTTTTGAGATAGTGTTCCAAGACGGAGATAGAATCACCCTTAGCCATCAAAGTGGTCTTGTCTCTAGGATATATGCACTAATTAATAGATATTGAAAGGTCGTTTATCTTAATACGGAAACCTTTTACCTTTAATAGTTTTAGATGTGTTACACATACTTATTCAATTGTTTCTAAGTGGTTCGACTTTATCAAACAAAAGTCCGAGTCTCGGATTCGTATTACAAATGTCATATTCACTTTCTATGAGGCAACAATATATCGAGTTGAAAGTGAATCCAATTGTTTCAACGAATCAGAAACGTAAAAAATAAATTTTTTCGTGATATTCAAGGATAGAATCCAAATTCATTTCCTTATATCACTCCCACTATTCTAGTTGAAATTACTGCCCGTTGTTACTTTATTAATGCACAGCTTCATTGTTCTTCCAAAGAACTAAGCCACTGAGTCAAGTTACTCGGTTAAGAAAGTCGCTAAGGATTAATTGGTTAGTGATCCGAAATCACTTTCCTTATCCTATACTTTCTTTAATTAATGTTTCGGTTTAGCCTCAAAACTTTAGTTAAGATGATTAACATTTATAGACATTCTTTCTCATTCTTAACTTTCCTTAAAAGGAAATAGTTTTGAACTAGCAGTTCGTTTGAGTAGACACTACTCGTGAACTGTGGGATGTCTAATGAAAGTGTTACCCAGTGGGACTGATTTTCTAATTAGAAAAACATAATATAAAAGCTCCCACTAGTTTATCGGTTCCAAATACCGTCTAACTAGCGACACTTTAATTTATGATTCTCCAATTTTTCTATCAGAAAATTTCTCGTGTAGACACTACACAATTCACTAGAAGAATTTTATCGTCCCAATCATCTTTCAAACTAACTACGGTTGTCTCTCGTTCTGCATGAGTGACAGCAGTGACATGCCTATTTACGTCAATTAAGTTTTGAAGGCTTCAAGAGAAATATATCTTCCGAAAAATTAATCGCATGTGAGATTAATAAATACAACGTTCTAGTTACTTACCACCTTTTAACGAAGTCATTACTAGTCAATTTTACACTAGCGTCTAGCACCTTAGAGATATATATATAACAATTGTAAATAAAATTGATGTAAAGTAAATCCAAATCATACACTACTAAAATTTTAGAACATAAACTAAGTACTTTATAGTCTATCCTACTGTTCCAAGGATTTAATCTAATGCCTCAAAGCGCCTTAGGGTAGGTCAAAGAGGTTTCGATCAATATTGAAGATCAGTTGAGAATCGAACATCTCATTGTGATCGTCAATCACCTTTCCTTTTTCACCCAAGGTACTACCAAAAATACCTTTTTATGAGTGTGACCTCTTCATCTCGATTTTTAGGTAGACCCGAGTATGCCGCCTTAGGGTCGGTCCAATGGTGACCCGACGAGTACCCAAAATCCTATCCTTTCGAGACCAAGCCTTGAATTTTGATAGCGGTGAAGGCCTTCCTTAGGGGCGAAATCAAAGCCGCACGAGGCGTCACCATTCTCTCACGTTGCTTGTGTCAACAAGAGGCCGTGGGGTCGGTGTCGCCTCTCCCGCTCCCACTCAATATTTTGAAAAAGTGGTGGGTTTATCGATCACGCTTTTGGACTTGATGTTACATTAAGGAACAATAATTCACAGTTCGAATGTTGTCGGTTATGTGGGCTAACCCACCCGACCTATTCGTTAGAACATATGTGGCCGTCGGACGGATCAAGGCTAGGGAGCTCCGTTAAGCCGTAGCGGCTCTTGGGACGACTCGGCCTTGCGAGATCCCCATGCAAACGCCACACGTGGAGGGTGAAATCGATCGAGCCGTAGCTACTGTTGACCACCCAACCGTGGTTAAACCACTTTCGAACTTGTTTGCCCGTGATTATCCAATCCTTAAACATCAAACTTTCACGTAGACACTACGGAACAAGAACGTAATCTCGTCTTAGGTAAGGTGGAATTCACCAAGAATCCAACACCTTAACCACGAGGTTTCGGATTTTACTCCTTATGCTTTCGCAGAGTGAGATTCACCGAGAATCCATCACCCAACCTCGACGATTGAAAAACCCGTGTTCCTCGGTTTTACCCTAATTAGTTTCTAATCAATATCAAACAATTAATTAAAACTAATTGCGTGTTTTATACATGCCTAACTAATTCCTCGAATTAATTTCTACATGTATGCATATGGAGTGGAATTCATGATATGATGCATGTCATGGCAATTTTCGGTTCTACACATACAATCTAAACATGTATACTAGTGCGGAAAATAAACATCAAGATGGACCGTTGGCACTTCGTATCTAACCTATTTGAAAATAAATAACGAAACCCTAACTAGGGTTTACTACTTTCTAACAAAATCTGCAGCTGTTCAAAATCTTCGACGATCGGCAAAACAAACGAACTTGGATCGCGACGAAACTTTCCAGATCTGATCTTCATTCTGCGTACTTCAAGATGGACGGTCGGATCGGAGTTTTGACTTGTCAATCTTCCTCAGTGAGCCGACCAACTTGCTGCTGAAACAGACTCTTACAGCAGCGCATCATATACTTCCCGAGGCCGATCGGGAATCGAGATGAATCCCGATCGACATGAAATTTTCATCCCACGTCCAAAACTCCATGATAAGCGATCTGACCGGTCGGATTTTAATTTGAACGGTCCAATCGTTCCCAGAAAATCGAAGAAGTCACAGTTAGGGTTTCTGTGAATCCTGCGTTTTTCTGTTACAGCTGCCTCTTCTCATCAAATAACGGACATCCAAACGGACTCTGATCGACGCCAAATTTTGTGGGATTGTTCATCAACTTCCAGTCTAGATTCTGACCGTAGGGATCTTCGTTTTAACGGCTCAAACAACGGGAAAAACGAAAACACTATACAGCTACTAAACAGATCTACTGACAGGAAATTAAACTTGCAATAACAAATAAATTACATAATTTCCTATACTCATATGAACGAATTTTCATCGTTTATATGAGTTTACAATAGATCTAACGGGAAAACGGTGCCAACCCCAATCCATCTCTTCAACCATAGCAATTTAAAAATCATTAATGCATAATAATAAGTAAAATATCACCTACATGCAATTCCACTCCTTTAAATCGCTTAATTACGATTATGACTATATAAATCGTGGAACACCGGCTCTCTACTACCACATGAAGGATGCGAGTTCTTAGATATAAACGAATTAGATCTACGCTTGATGGATGGATCACGATTTATATATTACAATACATAATTAAAGGATTTAACAACTACAAGGGGTTTTAGATCATGTTACCAATATTAGGAAGAGGCCAAGATCTTCCGATGTGTTTCTCAAACGGCGGTTGGTGGACACCCTTCTTGATACACGAGCCTCCTTGATATGCAAAGAAAAATCCCAAGATTTTTCCAACTCGAACCCTAAGAATAGAGGCCAAATTTTTCGCCAATTTCTCTCATGAATAGTGACGTGAATAGTACCTTTGCCATTAGACTTTATAGAATCCTCTTTATATAGGAGAAGAATCAATGCCCCTCAAGGATTAAATAATTAAGTGATAATTAACACATTAATCCTTTTCCAAATAAAAGATAAATAAAATGATTATCCCAAACAAATTAAGATAAATCATATTATTATCTATTATTCCATGAATTATCATTTAACAAATAAAAGATAAATCACATGTTAAATAATTATCCAAGAAAACTAATTTCTCTCTAATTATTAGTACATTAATGGCGCCACATATTGGGTCAAAAGCCCACATATAAAATGTCTTTTATGTGTATTATATTATTTAAATTTCAACTAAATAATATCCATGCATATCAATTAATTAGCCCACCATTAATTAATTATCAATGAGGCCCAAATAACAAGATTATTAGTCCGAATTACGTGTTTACACCGGGGGCCATGGACCTATAACCAGAGTAGCTCAATAATTAATTATTCATCGAATGTAAAAGTACATTAATTATTAATTCGAGGTTACGCCACCATAAACCCGAATCGAACTCTACCGATTATAGATGTATACTTATACTCAACCCATAGAGTGAATAAGCGTCCATTGATATAATCACTACATACTGATTAACCCTCCATAGATCGTCCATTCGGAGTGGGAAGTCTCCAAAACCCGACTTCGTAACATCTTATCCTTATTTACCATCAACCCCCTGATGATCAATTAGTTCACACGTCTGACTAGTGATCAATTAGTCAAATATGAACTCGGCCGATCGATCACTTTCTTAGGGCTAACAAACAAGGGGACTGTCTCTCTACTTCCCGCAGGAAGGAATGGATTCCATGTCTCAGAAGATCGAACTACTCACTTATCCGGAGATAGTGCCAATGAGAAGTGGCTTGGAACACATATCTAAGTGAACCGTAACTAACACATCAAACACTACCCGGGACAAGCAAAGACCACGTGATCACCTCGGGATTAAGGTTGATCCTATATGATCATCTAATGATTCAATAAGATTCCTCGATTACGGAATTATATCGAAAATACATTAAATCGGTCCAAATTCTAGATGAATGCCATCATATATAAATGCCCCACGTAGTACCATCTACCGACAAACCGGATAAGACTATCACACCCTAAGGTGTTCAGGCGCATTATTGGTGTTTTAATCAAGAGACCCTAAACTCGATTAAGTTCACCACGGACTAACACAGCTTTAAGTATATCACCACTAACTCAATCCTCACGTGTAATCCATACACCGAGTTAAGTGGTTACATACTGAGATATACTTAGGGTTTGCAAAGATGTATTACTTTACAAGCACAAAGCAAGTAATAAGTTGAGATAAATTCTGTGATTCATTATTAAAAACAATTACACAAATTGTCTTTCGGGCACTACACCTAACAGAGCTCTCAAACACCACTCGAACCATACATAGACGGAATTGAAGCCTACGCAAGACAAAGGAATAGTCAGAGAAGAAGAGGTCGTCTGTTAGGGAGTCAAAACCGGACTTTGAAGAGAGTAGTTTGGGTGAGTTGGGAGAAAGTTCCGTTATGGCACACAACGGTGAACAAGTTTTTGATGGAAATAATGGAGGCCAGAATCAAAACCCACCGCCTAACAATAACAATGCACAAGGGGGTGGGGATGGACAAGAAAATCAAATGGATCCCCATGTCATGCAACAGTTTAATGCATGGATGAGGAATCAGTTTCTACAAAACCAACCTCAAGCTCAAAACCAGGGTGCAAATGCAATGCCGCATTGGTTTAATGGACAACAAGAGCAAAATCAAGGTGGTTTGACATGTAGAGACTTTGTGATGGCACCTACGGCAATAATGGGGCATAGTCCAATCCAATGCCGCGGTGGCCGCAAATAATTTGGAGTTGAATCGAAACATCATACATCCGTTGGGAGATAATGACATATTCAGGGGGAACCGCCATGGAAAATCCTCACTTGTTCATTGATCATTTTCTCCAAGTGATCAACTCAACAAAGATCAATGGATTGAGTGATGAAGCACTTAAACTTATGCTTTTTCCATTCGCCTTGAAGGATCAAGCTAAGAGGTGGTATGATTCGTTGCTAACGATTCTCTACACTCATGGGAGGACGTGATCAAAACTTTTCTACTCAAGTACTATCCCCATCAAAGACCATGGACATGAAAGAAGCTATCATGTCATTCAATGCATATGAAGGAGAAGAACTACATGAGTCTTGGGACCGATTTAAAGCTTTATTGAGGGAGTGCCCGGGACACGGTTTGAGATCCTATGAGGTAGTTCATGCGTTCTTCCGAGGTTTAGATCAAGTTCACCAAAGTACCTTGCATGCTTCGTGCAATGGTGATATCATGAGTATGGTGCCCGAGGTAGCCATGAATCAAATAGAAGATCTCGGAGACTTGAGGCAATACATTTCTTCAAGTAGAAGAGGGGCGAGTAAGAAGCCCAGGTTGGTAGAAGTGAAAGAAGTGGAATCAAGCGATCAATATCATGCCCAAGTTCAAGCAATGGAAATTGGGAAGGTTTCAGAAAGAGATGGAAAATTCTAAGCTGTGCCAAATTTGTAGTGGATCGCACTCGGCAAAGGATTGTAGGATGACAACAAAAGCTCAAAACATGGCTTATCCACAATCTTCGAATCAGGGGCAATCTAGCAATGTACCTCAAATCAATATGGAAGAATTGGCAAAGCGAATGATGAGTGTTTGCTTGATGGAGCAATGGAATGTGGGACCTCAATTTCAAAACCAATTGCAAGGCCAATCTGTAGGAGACCAACAAGGTGCACCACCGTTTGAGGAGCCTCAAGATGTGAACTATGTAGGGCAAGGTCAAGGAGGAAATTTTGGAAATCAAGGTGATGGTTTATGGAGGAATAACAACAACCAAGGTTGGAACCGAAACCAAAACCAAGGCTATCGACAAGGCCCAAACCAAGGGCGCCTTCTCAAGGGCAATTTTACCAACCACCACACCAAAGGCAACTACAAGGAGGGTATAACCAACAAGGTACTAAGACATATCAAAACCTCCACCTTTGGCACCTATACCTCAAAAGAGTGCAACCGATGTCCTAGCGGAACAAGTAAGCAAAGTTCTTGTGGAGATGAAAGAGATGAAGAAGGACATGGTCGAAATGAATTACAAACATGGGTCCGCTTATAAAAATATTGAGACTCAAATTGGTCAAATAGTGGAACATGCACAATTAAAAGCGGCTTACCAAGCAACACCGAGAAAAATCCAAGGAATGTAAGCGCCATTGCAACTCGGAGTGGTAAAGTGTTGGGCACAAGTGGTGAGAAAAGAGTCCTACGGGAGGACAAAGATAGAAAAGCTTCTATTGAGACCGAAGCGGGAGCCATGGATGGTGATATTGATGAAGTTGAGGATAATGTCAATCATGAAGAGTTTGACAAGAGGAAGGAAGTTGAGAGAAAAGAGGCACAAGCTAGAGGTGACTTTGTGGTGCTTGATATAAAAGAGGAGGAACCTACGAGAAAGAAAGGAAAGGAGCCAATAAAAGAGCCATCTTCCCCACGAGCGAAATGTAAAAAAGGTATAATTCCTCCTCCTCCTGATTTTGATTTGAGCACTCTCCCTTTCCCCCCCAAAAATCATAGGCAAAGTTGTTTGAACAAGCACAAACTCGTTTCATTGAAATTTTATGGAAAATTGATTTAAATATCCCTTTTCTTGAAGCACTTGCAAACATGCCCTCTTATTGTAAGTTCTTAAAGGGTTTGCTAGCTAACAAGAATAAATTGGAAGAAGTCAGTGCTTAAATGAAGAATGTTCCGCTATTTTCAATGCTAAATCTAGAATTCCCCGAAGGTTAGAGACAAAGGTAGTTTTACTATTCCAAATACAATTGGTACGACTCATTTTCCTAGTGTTTTATGCGATTTGGGGTTAGTGTAAGCTTGATGCCCCGTGCTATATATGAAAGTCTTGACCTAGGAGAGTTGGAACCAACGGGATGACCTTCAAATGGCGGATAGGTCCATTAGAGAACCTATGGGTGTGATAGAGGATGTGATTGTGCAAGTTGATAAGTTTGCCTTTCCGGTGGATTTTGTGGTTTTAGACATGGAGATGGACTCCAAAACACCCTTGTTGTTAGGGCGTCCCTTTTTAAACACCGGAAGGACCTTGATAGATGTTATGAGTGGAGAGATAATTTTGAGAGTTGGAGAAGAAACAATATCCACGGTGAATGTGTATAAGTTTATGAAACACCCTATAGAGAGTACCGAGGACTGTTTTCCATTGATATTGTAGATGCTTGTGTTTCGAATATATTGACATGCAGGAGTATAAAGACAAATCCAATGAATGTATAGTAAGAGAAAGCAAGGTGATGGATGAGAATAAAGAGTTGGATCTTGAAGAGACAGCTTTCGTGGGCAAGCAATGGAGTGAAAAGATCGATCTTGGTCTCGAAGGGGACCTAGACAAACCATCAGTTGAAGACCCACCCAAAGATTTGAAGATGAAGCCACTTCCACCCCACTTGAAGTATGTTTTTCTTGAAAATGATGAATTACTTCCTTTGATTATTTCTGCTATACTAACATCCTTGCAGGAAGAACAATTGGTAAACATGCTTAAAAAGCACAAGTGTGCTTTTGGGTGGAAGATGTGTGATCTCAAGGGTATAAGCCCCACAATTTGCCAACACAAGATCATATTAGAAGACGAGGCAAAGCCAAGAAGACAACCTCAAAGAAGACTTAATCCACATCTCCAAGAGGTGGTGAAGAAGGATGTGGTCACCATGTTGAAGCTTGGGATCATATATGCCATTTCTGATAGCAAGTGGGTGAGTCCCACTCAAGTGGTGCCGAAGAAGGGAGGTATGACTATTCAAATCAATGAAAAAGGTGAGGCGGTGCCTATGCGGTTGGTAAGTGGTCACAGAATTTGCATTGATTACCGTAAGTTGAATGATCAAACTCGAAAAGACCATTTCCCCCTCCCCTTTATTGATCAAATGCTTGAAAGGTTGAGTGGTCATGCTTTTTATTGTTTTCTTGATGGGTTTAGTGGATATTATCAAATACATGTGTCCTTAGAAGACCAAGAGAAGACCACCTATACTTGTCCTTATGGCACTTTTGCTTTCCGTAGGATGCCGTTCGGGTTGTGTAATGCACCCGCGACTTTCCAACGATGCATGGTTGCCATTTTTGCGGATATGATTGAAAAGTTTTAGAAGTTTTCATGGATGATTTTAGCGTATTTGGTGATTCCTTTGAGGAGTGTCTCGACAATTTAGAGAAAGTGTTGGGTAGATGTGAGAGAGACGAACTTAGTGTTAAATTGGGAGAAGTGTCATTTGATGGTTACGGAGGGGATAGTCTTAGGTCATAAGATATCTAGTAAGGGTATAGAAGTCGATTGGGCTAAGGTTGAGGCGATAGATAAACTTCCTCCACCCAACAACCTAAAAACTCTTAGAGGTTTCTAGGTCACGTGGGGTTCTATCGTAGGTTCATCAAAGATTTTTCGGAAAATAGCCCGTCCTCTTACTCTTCTTCTTGGAAAAGACGTCCCATTCGATTTCAACCAAGCTTGCATTAAGGCATTCATGTTGCTCAAGCAATTGCTTGTATCCGCTCCGATCTTAGTTGCTCCAAAATGGGACCAAGAGTTTGAATTGATGTGTGACGCGAGTGACACCGCGGTTGGTGTGGTGCTCGGTCAAAAGATTGATAAAATTTTCAAGCCCATTGCCTATCTGAGTTATACCTTGAATCCTCGCCCAACAAAACTACACCACCACGAAAAAGAACTTTTAGCGCTTGTCTTTGCATTCGATAAATTTCGATCTTATCTTATTGGTTCTCGTGTAGTTGTCCATACGGATCATGCCGCCTTGCGGTACCTCTTTGCCAAACAAGATGCCAAACCCCGCCTTTTGAGGTGGATCTTGCTCTTACAAGAGTTTAACCTTGAGATTCGTGATAGAAAAGGGTGTGAGAATGTTGTAGCGGACCACTTAAGTCGTTTAGAGCTTAGGGAGGAGTTGTTTAAAGCGCAAAGAGAGATAAATGATGTTTTCCCTCATGAGCAACTTTATGCTATCAACACCATCCTATCAGTTAAGAAAGGAAACTTTCTAAAAATTGGTAAGGAAGGTAGCCCGTGGTTCACACCATTTGTCAACTACCATGAGTGTGGTTTCGTAGATCCTGATTTTGATTCGAATCAAAGATGTAAGTTTCTTAGTGAAGTGGGTAAGTATGTGTGGGAGGATCCCTATTTGTATCGATTGTGCCCGGATGGCATCCTGAGAAGGTGCATCCCCGACAGTGAGATCGTAAGCGTGCTTTCGTTTTGTCATGATAAAGAGGCCGGGGCCACTTTTCGGGAGAGGACCCTTTGAAGTGTTACAAAGTGGGCTATATTGGCCCACTCTATTTCGAGATGCACATGCTTATGTGAAATCATGTGACGCTTGTCAAAGATCCGGTCGTATTTCTAAGAGGAATGAGATGCCTCAAAATCCAATAATCATTTGTGAAGTCTTCGATGTTTGGGGCATTGATTTCACGGGACCCTATCCATCCTCGTGTGGTAACAAATACATCCTAGTTGCTTGCGATTATGTGTCAAAATGGGTTGAGGCCTTAGCCTCACCTACCAACGATAGGAAGGTTGTTATCCGCTTTCTTAAAAGATACATCTTTTGTAGGTTTGGGTGCCCGAGCTATAATTAGTGACAATGGTAGCCATTTTGCCAACAAGCCATTTGATAAACTCTTAGAAAAGTATGGGGTGGAGCACAAACTGAACCGCTTACCATCCCCAAACGAGTGGCCAAGTTGAGGTCACAAATAGGGGTATTAAGCGTATCTTGGAAAGGACGGTAGATATGAATGTTAAGAGTTGGTCCTTGAAACTAGATGATGCTCTTTGGGCCCATAGGACAGCTTTTTAAGACACCGCTAGGCATGTCACCTTACATGATAGTCTATGGAAAGTCGTGTCACCTCCCCGTGGAAGTTGAACACAAGGCGTATTGGGCAATAAAAATGCTAAATTTAGATGACACCTTAATTGGTGAGAGGAGGATGGCTCAATTGAATGAATTGGATGAATTCCGCCTTACGTGCTTATGATCTTTCGAATGGTATAAGGAAAGGACTAAGTTGATCCATGATAAGTTGATCAAAGTTCGAGTTTTTAATGAGGGCGATGAAGTCTTATTCTACAACACCCGCCTCCATCTTTTCAAGGGAAGTTAAAATCTAGGTGGTCCGGTCCCTATGTAGTGTCAAAAGTATTTCCGTCAGAGCTATCAAGATCACCCACCCTAAGTTTGGTACTTTTACCACAAACGGCTTAAGGTTGAAAAAGTATGAACGGTTACCTTATGATGAAGCTTTAGAGATAGTGACTCTCGAGGATCCCGCCCCTTGTGACAAATCATGCAAGTCTTGTCACGGACTATAAACTTTGACTCGCTTAATCTTTCACCCATCCTTCGCCTTTTCTATCTTTTCCTCGCCCAAAGGCAATAGTATAACTTTGAAAAAGTTGGCACCGTATAATTCATCTTGTCGAGCCAACGACGTTAAACAAAAGCGCTACCGGGAGGCAGCCCGTTAATAATAATAATAATAATAAGACTAGTCTTAATGAGATGAAGAATCTGTGAAAAAAAAAAATGAACACAATGGAAGATTAACACAAAGTACAACTAAGTCTTAGGATGAAAGTTTGAATGTAATTAAGGGAACGGTTAGGTGGTTATCCGAAAATCCCGAGGGAGAACAAAGAAAAAATTCAAATGCATCATTTCTTGGACTTATGAGTATATGAGTAAGTGATACTTGCTTTTACCTGGATGATGATTGACTACGCACTATGGATATTGTTTTTCTATTATATGCCTCTATGGTTTTTCTTTTATGCTTAGATGTTCTGTACTTTACCCGTTGGGGATATTTATCCATCTATAGCAATCCATTAGTTGTGTTGCATATTGCGTATCGAGTTTTCTGACGTAGCAGTGCCTTAACATTGTATACCCCCCATATCCCTATTCCATATTCTGGCACGAGGACTATGTCCCGTGTATGCTTTTTGTTGTTTTCTCTCTCACGTTGATATAGGGATTCGGTCGTGCTTACACGAGGTCATATGGGATTCGATAGCGCCTTTCTTCCGGGTTTATAAGCTAAGTCTTCCTTAATACTTTGCCGCATTTTCATTTTATAATCTAGTCTGTTTCCAATAATGTGTGACATATCTTTCTTATTATGTATTAGTTCAACTACTATGTAATATTGTGTGTTTTAAATCAATAAAAGTTCATGTGGTGTGTTTATCTACCTTTTGTTACTACAATCGTTACACTCACACACTTTTATTTTATTTCTACACACAATGGTCATAACTTTGACCCACCCACCCACCCTTTTATATCATCTTGGTAATTATTTGAATTGTTTTGGTGAACCATTATTTTTCCAACCACTTTTATTTACCCTCACTATGCATTGAGGACACCGCAAGTTCGTAAGTGGGGTAGAGTCGTGGTTGGTCTAGCAGAATGGCATTAGTGCTTGTTTTGTATCGTAAAATCCCTTAGTTTTCGATCTTTTTCGAGCATTATTTAGTTGATTAAAATAAATTGTATAAGGTATATATTTCATGGATTTGATAATGTAATGATCGACTTGGATGTATATAACCAAAGTGAATCGTAAGTGCATTTTAACCCCAAATTTATTTGTGTAACATGAATTCATTGTTCACGTAAGCCTTTGATATTGAGGCGAAAATTTTAAAGTGTATCCATTCAAGATCCTAGTGGTTATTCTAGAGATAATTGCGAGAACTTAGTACCTAATTTTTGAATGTGTACTGTGAATATCCAAGGTTTGAATGTGATAGAAAGGATATAAGTTAAGCGGAATGAAAAGAAAAATACCAAATTAAGATGAACTATATATATGTCGGTTGTAGCTACCAATGATTTGAGTGCAGTAGGGCGTTATCACGAAAACGTCCTATATCATTATGAGGTTTAAAAGCTCCCGATCGCCCGATGAAAGTAGTCCAGCTAGGGTGTTATCACGAAACGTCCTATTGCTGGGAAAGAGGGCAACTGCCTGATGATAGTAGTCCAGCTAGGGGGTTATCACGAAACGTCCTATTGCTGGGAATGAAGGCATATGCTACAAATGTGAAGAAAAAAAAAAAAAAAAAAAAAAAAAAAAAGAAAAAGAAAACAGAGCATGGTTGAAAACTTAGTTATCTTCTGACTATCCCCAAAGATAAACCGAATGATATGCTTTAGGGATTATCCTAATAAGTACACGGAAGGACTTTGTGTGGAATCATATCGCTTATACCTAGGAAAGTCATTAGGACTATCTCGAATGGATATTTGTGCGTATTGCTTGAATTATTCAAGAGAGGATAGTGGAAATTGAAAAGGCTTGTCACACACACACTGTTATACATTTATATTGAGGTTAACGCTGGTTGTAATTCTAATGGTTATATCGTCTGGTTGTCCCTATTATCTTATCTTTGCATGAATTTTTCCTTCATTCATTTTGTTTTATCGCTTGCTTTGCTTGAGGACGACCAAAAGCTAAGTGGGGGTTTGTTGATAAGGAAAAATTCATAGTTATTTTTATAACTTTTTACCCGCTTTCTAATATCATTTTGAGCACTTTTATATCATTTCAAGTCATTAATTCCTTAGATTCATCCAAATATATAAGTAGTAGTTATTTTATAAAATATCGTATTTTTATCATGTTTTTGTAGATTTTGTACCGGATTAGTAACCGGAGTGTCGTGGTCGGATTTACGTTTGGTATTTTGGTGGTTTATTGCAGAATTATAGGTTGACCAAAATCCCGAGTGACGACACGCTTGAGGCTTAAAAAGAGGTATTTTGAAGGACGGAAGAATGTTCCACAAGCTTACAAGTTCAACGGGTCGGTTTTTCTGCGTGACTTGATAAATATGAGACCCGACTTAGAGGCATTTTCAGGGAAGTGTTCTTCATGAAAGTTTTAGATCTTCAAATGAGCTTTCCAACGCATTTTGAATCACGCCAATCGGAGGTCTACAACTCAAGATATGAGCGTTTTACCGAACAAATTGAAATCCCGCTCGAACCGGATAAATCGATTCGAAATTGCAAAACAAATTGCATATTTTAGGAGCTAGCTTGCTCACATGGGATGTTATTATGAGGAATATTAGCAATGATGATAAATATTCCCTCCCACATGCTAAATTCCATCCCATATACAAACTTCCCAATAACTACCTCCTTATATCACCTCTCCCATACATAGATACAACCTTCCTTTTCCCTATATATACCTCCTTTCATGAAGAAACATGGACCTTCCCTCCTCCCTTCCCCATTTTCGCCCCCTCTCCTCCTTTTCTTCTTCTCCATTTTCTTTTTCCCAAACTTCCATCTCCTAATTTCTTCCATCTTCTCTTTTTTCCCCAAACACTTTCTTTTCTTCAAACACTTTCTTTTCTTCCCAACTCCCTTCACCTTGACGCCCCTTCTCTTTTATTTTGTTTTGTTTTATTTCTTGTTATGTAATATAACATATATAGATATAAATATATTTCCTTTTTGTTTCTTTTATTTTCTTGTCTTTCTTTCTTTTTGCTTTGTAGTACTATATATATATATATATATATATATATATATATAGGGTTGGATTCCTCACATACCATACTATCCATACATACCTACATACCGCATCTGATCACTATTTTAGTGCACTCCTGTTATTGTTTGAGTGCACACTAGTTATTGTATAAAATCATTTATTGTTTATTATATAAAATCATTAGGAAACTAGGTGCACTCAAACAATAATTGATGCACTAAAATAATGATCGATGCACTATTTTAGTAGTAAATACGGTAAGTATGGATCAATAAAAGATATATGAACCCATTTCTATATATATATATATATATATATATATATATATATATATATATATCCCCTTTCCCCCTTGTCCCCTTATCTTTTATTCTCTTTGTCTCCTTTTGTTTTTTTTTTTTTTTCCTTTTCGTAGCATGTAGTATTTATATATATATATATATATATATATATATATATATATATATATATATATATATATATATATATTTACTTACGTATATACTTACGCATTTATTTACATAACACTTATATATATATATATATATTTACTTTTATGCACTTATATATATCTATGTATATGTATATATATAGTATATTTTCTTTTCCCCGTTGTTATGAGTAAATTTAAACGTATCATACAAATTAATCATGTAAAATTTGGTGAAATCAACCTTTGGAAGATAAAATTGGGAGTGTGTTGTGCTTTTTATTGTTGAATCTCACATATTTCACGTCTTAGAACTTGTTATAACGGATTTGGGCTAGATTAGCTACCTAGGTAAAAATCACACACATCATTCTTGAGAGTGTTCAGAGAGAATGGTGTGGAAAAAAGTGGTTCTAAGATCGGGAGGTAAAACATACCGGGTTTTAGGTCGTGAATTCAAGCCCGCGCCATCGGTGTTTTATTATCAACATAGTAACTTGAATGTGGTAGTCTAGATTAGTGTAGTTTAGTGTTAGACCACGGGGTTGAACTATGAAGTGCCGGGTGGTTCTTGAGCCAACGATGACAAGTTGTTTCACGGAGTCTTTCGGGTAGACCATGGATTAGGTAAAGCTTCGGTTTCTCGCTTTGACACATTCGCGTTAAGATGTTTGGTGTAAAGACGTTGATGAGTATGAATCGGTAGTCACTTCGACCGAGTAATTTTGGACTTGTTTCCGTAACGAGGTTATATCAAGCGTCTCACAAAGACTTAATCATGTTAGGATAATCGGTTTTCTAAAAGAGAATTAATTAACCTCACATAGGATGTTAAAGAAGAGTTGTTCAGATCTTAACATCAGAATTAGGAGCACGCACCCGTGAGATTGAATGTGAGAGTTCGTTTGTTATAATGCACACTCCCGGTTTTGTCTATCCTTTGGGTTGAAATTAGCTATTTTGATCATGGTTCGGCTATGTCCTTTATTCTCTCTTTTAAAACCCTTTCAAACCTAGTAGTTTAACTTTCTTCTCTCCTTACTCCCTTTAGACTCGTTAACTTTCTTCTCTCCTTACTCCCTTTAAACTCGTTAATCTTCTTCTCTTCTTACTCTCTTTGAAACCTAGTAGTTTAACTTTCTTTCTCTTCTCTCTCTTTAGACTCGTTAATAAAATCTACTTTAGTGTAGTAACAAACCTTCCAAAAACTTGATCGCCTAGACTAAGACACACGTTCACTTTGGTACTTACAAACACTTTTCCCTTGGGATCGACCTCGTTCTCCTGTAGCTATTCTAACAATCGACCCGGTACTCTGCTGGTTAGAGAGTTAGTTTACCCACGGTTTTCGAGTCTTTATAAATATATTTTCGAGGGGTAAATTTAAGCTCATCAAATGGATGATCGATCAACCATGTTGTTTGAATCATATGATCAGACCTGCGTGAAAGGTAAAAAACATAATTAAATATTTTATAATTGTTAATAAAACAATTAAATCTTAGGGCAAATTTCAATATTTCATCTTCACCAAGTATAAGTATATATAAGATAACAAAATCTAAATACCTTTTTTAGCAAGACTTGCAGTATGTATTTAATTAGTTTTTTTAATTTTGATTAATCTAAATACCTTTTTTTTTTCTAGTCCTTGGGTTGATTAATCAAAATTAGAAAACTAATTAAATACATACTGCAAGTCTAAAATGCTAAAAAGGTATTTAGATTTTGTTATCTTATATATACTTGGTGAAGATGAAATATTGAAATTTGCCCTAAGATTTAATTGTTTTATTAACAATTATAAAATATTTAATTATGTTTTTACCTTTCACGCAGGTCTGATCATATGATTCAAACAACATGGTTGATCGATCATCCATTCTTCCTCGGCCATTGGAGCATAAGTCGATTTTATCGTGATTCTAAATGATGTTTTCAGACAGGGGTTAATTGAGGAAACCCCGTTTACTACCTACTTCATGGGCAACGAAATCAAGGGTTGGAAGTCAATTATCTCTAAAGACAAACTTTTGAATGCAATTTACGATTTTAAAGGCGATAATGGTTATGGTTACGGATCTGAAGCTTATATTATCCATTTCATACTTGCGGTTCTTAACCATGGTAATGACCACAGCTACAAACATCATCGTCGTCATACCGTAAGCACTTTATCTTCTTCCATTATTTATGTATTATCTTGTTGTTGGAGTACTCAACCCTTTTTATCAATTCTTTTCAGAAAATCCTCAGCAGACTCTTACCCACTGGATCTTTCAACGCTACGAAATACGACTCCTCCGGCTGCACCAAACTTTCTTCAGGCACCTTGAAAGGAGAGCTGCAATTACTATCCCCCCTCCCCCCCCTTCCCATGACTTTGAAGCTTCTCTGGCAGCGAAATTCCAAACTACTCTTGTAGGGAAATTCTCGCAGGGAAAAACGGGAATGGATCTGATTCGTAAGTTCATTGCAATACAAAATTTTAAAGGTATTGTTTCAGTTGGTTTGATTGATAAAAAGCATATACTATTTCGAATTGAAATCACTGAGGATTATGTGCGATTGTTTTCTCGATCAATATGAAATGTCGAAGGAAAACCAATGAGAATTCTCAAATGGACTTGCAACTTTTCGTATTGATCGGGAATCGTCAATTATCCCAATTTGGTTATGCTTGCCTATGCTAACGATAATACACTTCCTATTAAGCATTGGTGAACTGGTAGTTGCGCAAGTGTCGAAAGTTGAGGAAAGTAGGCAGCACATTCCACAGCAAGGAAGAACTGAAAATGGAAGGCAGGTAGCTTCTAAACTTGTTGCTGTCCGGCAGGTACAAAATGGGCTCTTCTACAAAGAGATGAAAATGCCTTAAAAATGTTGGATGATGGCCCTCAGAAATTCGATGTTGCAGCAAGCCAAGGTCCGGTAACAAAGGGGCTCGCTGCAGTTGTGAAGGATGAAGCACTCCCCACTGTGCCAATTGGTTTGGTAGCTAAAGAGATTGAGTACTCAAAAGGTTGTCCTATAAGCAATTCGTTCGAGATCCTATCTATACCTTTGACAGAGAAGTGTGCTCCATTAACCTCTTCGGTTATAGATAGTCAAAAATTCTATCTCAGCTGAGCTTCAAAACATGAGTTGGCTAAACTCTCATATGAACTTGTTCTTTTTTATGGGTGGGTGCTGTTTACAGACAATTTGCCTCAACTGCATTGTAATGAATATGATTCTGATACTTAGGTGTTAAATCAACTTATTCATGAAGAGAGCAATTACTTCTTGTACACATTACTGTTTTTGGTAAATTAGGGAGAGAAACACTTCACATTACGCAGTACTGTTTAAGCCTATGAAGTACATTGAACAATACACCTCTTTCTCGTTAGCTAATTTTTGGGCAATCTTTAATCAATGGTTTAATTAAGCTTAAGGTCGTGTATATATCATTTTTCAAATAAAGATGGCTTCTCAGTTATCCACAATTTATAATAATACTACTTCCGTTTCAAAATATAAGTCATCCGATGTGTTTTCAAACAGATTAAGAAAGTAGTTGAATGTCATAAATTTGATGGTTAATGTCTTAAATGCCCTTTGACTATCATTAATGCAATTGTTGTTAAATAATGAAAAGCGGTTAATAAATTAGGGGTAAGATAGAGAAAAGAGTAATAAATGTTTCATTGGTAATGTAAAATGACTATATTGTGATACAAAACTAAAAATATATGATGACTTATATTTTGGGATGGGGTAGTACTACTATAATACTCCCTCCGTCCCATTTTATTTGTCCACGTTTCCTTTTTGGTTTGTCTCAAAATAAGTATCCACTTTATGCATTAATTGTAGAAGTTCTTCAAATACCCTTCTCTCTTTACAATATTTACAATAAAAAGTGTGTAGTATTAAATACTCCAACAACTAATTAAGGGCATAAGTGTAAAAATATTTGATCATTTAACGAGATTCAAAACAATAACTACAACTTTTTTAATATGTGTGAAAAGTCAAACGAGACAAATAAAATAAGACGGATGAAGTAGTTAGCTATGAGTTAGTACTGTTATTAAACAATTACCAATTACCGTGGATGTAAGTGTCAAGTCTAATGAGTTCGAGTAATGATACGGACACAACGGTTGTGTCACAACGAGTGAGACAATGGTGATATACACCGTTGATCATATTAGATTTAAATGTGATCAATTTATAAATATTATTATCAACGGTGCAAATCACCGTTGTGGCACAATCGTTGTGCCCGTTTATTATTCAATGAGTTGTAAGAGTTCATGTATATAAAATAGCGAATAAAATTATTTCTCAACTTATTTTTTTATATTTCTAGTATAAGTTTAATGAGTAACGATACTGTCACAACCGTTGTATCATAACGAATTACACAACGGTAATCGGCAACGTCTGCAACGATAAACGCTACAGATGACCGTTGTGTCAATCGTTACGAAATAATAGTTGTGTCCATATCATTACACTAGTTTAATCATATCTTTCAATTGTTTTATAACATGTTTACTAATATAAATATAAGGATAAATTTTATTATAGCTAAAGATTATTATATTTATGTTTGACTATAAATACATAAATTTTTGAAGTTGGGAATGTTTCAAATCTTTTAAATTTGAATTATGAACTTCAAATGGCGGGCAACGTACAGAGTAACTTTTAAATTTTGATTTTTGAATTTTTGAATTTCTTTTTGTAAGAAATGGGCGGGAATTTGAAAAAGGGTCTATTATTTCTCCCAATCTCCCATCAAACCTTTTCATAGATTTAATCCTTTCAATCTCAAATCAAATAACACAAAAAGAATTTATTTTGTTTTTAAAAAAGTTTAGTAGATAGTTGGCAAGTGTGTAGTTGTGAGGTGTAGTTGCCTAGTTGGTAGGTTATTGTAAAAATGTTGAGCAATGAGAGTTGGTAAGTGTGTAGTTGAGCAATGTAGTTGGTAAGTGATGTTGGTAATTAATATGTTTAAAATATAGTGTAGAAATAAAAAGAATAACAACATATTTCAACATATAGTATTGGAATTTTTTTTTTATTGAAGATATAAATACTTTGTTGTTAAAGGTGTTTTTAGTGTTGAAAATATAAATACTTTGTTGTTAAAGGTGTTTTTAGTGTTTTTTAATTGGTGATGTAATATTTTATTGGTAAAGGAGATGTACTGCTTATTTGAAATTTATGTATTTATAGTCGTACACTTAGGGTATTTGAATCACAGCTTTATAAATAATTTATCGATTTTAGTATCTAGTAGTGACTTATTTGTGCTATTTGTTATGTTCAGGAATATCAACATCTTCTCGTTATGATTATGATGATTATGGTGAATCAATTCACCTCTAAAATCAACTGTCTGCCCCAAACGATACCATGCCATAGTTAATCCTCGTGATCAATCATTCGACACGAGCCAAACCATTTGGGACGAGCCGAACCATTTGGATTGGTAATCTAAAGAAAAGATGGAACCATTACTATCTTCATGGTGCTTTATGCACATAGATAAGGTTATAGTTCTTAAAGTGTACTTGTTTGAATTGTGAAAATGAATGTATGTTAATTCACAACATATTTAATGTTCCGCTCCTAATTTGTCAAGGCTAAAGTCATTGAAGGCACTATTGAAGGCTAAAGTAAATAAATTATTAGTTTCTTAGTTGTTAATGCTATGAATCGTATGATAGCATAGTAATTTTTGTGTAGTTGAGCAGTGTAGTTGGTAAGTGATGTTAGGATACTTGAATCGCAGGTTCACAAATAATATATCGATTTTAGTATCTAGTTGTGGCTTATGTATGCCATTTGTATGTTCACGTATGTCAATACCATCTCGTTATGATAATTGATCCATTATATCCACCGGTAAAACAACAAGATGTAAGACCATACAGTACTGTGGTTGATCCTCAAGATCAATCCCTCGATCTGCTCTGAACCTTCTGGATTGGGAATTCAATGAAAAGATGGGACCATCAACATGTGATCGGTTGCTTTATCTACACAAAGAAGGTTGATTGAATTGTTTAAATGAATGTATGTGTTGTGCATTTTGTAATAAAACTAATTCATAACATATTGAATATTCTGCTCCTAGTCTGTCAAGGCTACAATCAATAATGGGATATCTATGCGCGATGGCTTTATCGAGTTCAAAACTCGTGAGAAACCCTTTTCAAAAAAAAAAAAAAAACTGAGAAAATAATTATCGAGTTCAAAACTCGTGAGAAAATAATGCATAGCTATAAAGGTAGGTTGATGCCTGGTTCGACTATGAAATGGAAGTGCCCGCGATTCATTTATGAAAGTTTTGCTACTAAATTTGCTATTTTGCTTTATCATTTCTGTGTATGCTTTCTATCATTGCAATATAGACAATGTCTCTGCTTGTTTCTTGCTTTGACTTATTGCAGGACGTCCAATACATATCTGTGGATCTTTTACTTTTGGATTTTTTTTTTGGACAATTTACTTATCTATATATAATTTTTAAAAGTCAAAACACGATCATTTTCACTATTTTATTCTTCTTTTAGTTTAAAATAAATCCAAGAAAAAACAGGACATTCTCAAACAAAACAAAAAGGAAGGTGTTATGCTACGATTTTGCAGTTCATGAAATCTGTTTATTGCAGTCAAATAAATAATGTCAACAAATTTCGAAAATTACATCAGAACGCCTCCGCTTAGGACATTGAATCTATATCTGGAAAAGAAACGTTCGACACATATAATATTAAATAAATCAATATTATATGTAAGCATCTATTACGTCGTATCGAGTTCAGCATTAACGGAAGCTAAAAGACTCGGGTAAAATTTTCTTTCGAAACAAGAATAGAAAAGCACCGTTCTGAAGATAGAAAAATTATAAAAGCCAACAATATGTAAAGCTTACAACAGTACGATGTTTAAAAGAACAACTTAGTTATATTACAAGAAAACCAAATGAAAGTACAACATGTCTCTTAACAAAAAAAAAAAGGGGTTACTAATCACCCCCATCAAATCAACCCCCCATCACGTCAATAATTCACTTTTTTTTTTTTCATATTTAGTTTAGTAGTAGTTTAATGCTAATAACTTCTTATAAATATGTTTATTTTATTATAAATAATATATTTTTAAAATCTACTCAATGAAGCCTTTAAAATGAGCCCAATATTGAATATAAAATGTACAACTAAAATATTAATTTTGTGATGTAATTTAAAAATTTATCCATGATTTTCTCTTATCCACCTATCCTTAATTCTACACACATATTCAGTTTTTCTCTTATCTACCTATCTTGATTTTTATCCACATATTTAGATTTTCTCTTATCCTCTCTTATCTTCAATCATCGTATATATATATATATATATATATATATATATATATATATATATATATATATATATATATATATATATATATATATATATATATGTATTATATCATAACTTTGACCACATCTTTCTTACTTTCACCACATCTTCTAACTTTGAAAAAAAAGCATCCTCAAGAGGAATTTTCGTATTGCATAATAGAAAATCATGGATCACTACAATTTCTCATTTTCGGGTAGTTGGGCATTTGGAAACGATTTTTACTTAATGATGTTCTGAGTGGGAGAACGTCCAATTACCATGGCGTCCCCAGTGGGAGAGCGTCCAGATACCATGAGCGTCTGAGTGGGGAGATCGTCGATGACCGTGAGCGTGATTACACAAATTAATTCTGACCCGACTGTGTTAGTTATTGTTGTTGTTATTGTCCATATTCGTTACTTGTTTTGATTTTTGGTTGTATAATGTTGTGTTTATACATACTCATCTATTTTTGTAGATATTTGAAAGTAGAGATGCTATGTTAGATAGGTGCACGGAGTGTTGGTATGAAAAATGGTTTTGTGATTGTTATAGATAAATCTTGTAAAATGATTGGCGGAAAAATGCCAAGATCGTTCTTATTTGTGAAAGGGAGGATTGTACAAACCTCCACCCGAAGGGCATACAATGCAAAGGGATCTTTGGAACGAAAAAATGTAATTGTCCATTTAAACTTCGTGGTGTAGCACAACCCCGAGACGGTGTGATGTGGGGTTTGAAGGTTGTTAATGGTTTTCATAACCATGAACCAGCTGAGTGTTTTGAAGGACATGAGTATCCTTCAAGGTTGACTGCAACCCAGAAGCAATTAGTGTGTGACATGGCCAATAGCACTGCTCCTCGAGAAATACTTAGTGTTATGAAACAACAAGACCCGTCAATTACTACGGGAATCGAAGTATTTACAATGTGAAGGCAATGTAAAAGAAAGAAGCGGTTAGGAGTTTATCTTGAAGTTGGATACGTCTTAAAAGAATTAAATGATAAAAATTACGCGTACGACTATTTGAAAAATGAACACACCAATGAGATCACATATATTATTTGGGTTCATCCTACAAGCCTAGAGTTATCTGTCAATTTTTCATCGGTGTTAATTATGGACGCCACGTACAAGATTAATGAGTATGGGTTACCGCTCTTAGAGGTTGTGGGTATCACATCCACAATGCTAACCTTTTCTATTATGTTTGCATATTTGAGTAATGAGAAAAAAGAGCGAATGACATGGGTATTGGATACGTTAAAGAGATGGATGGTAAAAAAAGGAGCTGTGTTGCCATCAGTGATTGTTTCAGATAGGGATCTAGCGCTTATTGATGCCATTGAAGAATGCTTTCCCTCCGCACATCACATTCTTTGTATTTGTCATATAAATCAGTGTGTAATGAAGAATTGCAAGTCTAGGCTTGGTACGAGATGGGAAGAATTTTACAATGCATGGCAATCGATTATTCATTCATCGACACCGGAGACTTTGAATTTGAGGTGGAATGCCATGCTCAATGATTTTTCAAATTATGATCATGCCATAAAGTACCTTTGGAATACATGGTAACGTCCTTATAAGGAGCGATTTGTTAATGCATATGTAAACAATGTTATGCATCTCGATAGTCATTCAAGTCAAAGGTAACTTCCATATAACCTCTATTTATTCATTATACTACGCTAAATAATATTGTATGTCCCTTCCCTATTTAACACATTGTATTATTAAATTACAGGGTGGAGTCTGCACATGACGAGACTCAAAGGATATTTCGGGGATACTTCGGCATCACTTTCAACGTCTTTTCGAAAAATAGAAAGATGTTGGACAATCAATTGGGAGTATTAAAAAGTCGTTCGAAATCTCTCAACATTCCACGAAATAAACATCTACACACTATGACATTTATAGTGAAATCGGAGTCGCATTTCATTAAATGCAATGCAATTAATTGGTAGCGAGATAGAGCGTCTTTGAAAAACTTCCACCCTACAAAGGAGAAATTGCAATTGTAAGATCAAATTGACACACGGATTGCCATGTGCTCACGATATTATCTTCAGATCGTTTTATGGGCAAGCCAATTCCACAAAATGCTATCCACGTGCCTTTGGAGTAAGTTGTCCATGCAAGTCCCCAAGTGTCTTGACGAGGAGTACAACCCGACAAAGGCGACTCATCTTTTGAAAGATTAAATGAAATGGATCCTTCTAGTCGTGATGTTATGATTGATAGGTTTATCGACATGTCGAGATCCATCTCGTTGCCTGATTCGACCCCCATCATACAACACGAACAAAGGGGCCGACCTAGAAGAAAAGATGAGCGAAACAACGACCGGAGACCTTTCTTCTCATTCTCCACTACTGAAACCAGGGGTTCCACATATTCCAAAATCACAAGGGAGAAATATGAGGGATCCTCTCATTCAAAAATTTCCTCAGCGGTATCAGCGTTATATTTCCCATTGTGTAGATGTCAAAGCCGATGGTCATTGTGGATTCGAGTGATAGGCTGCTTACTCCATGGTTTCGAAGACCAATGGGCTCAGAATCTGACCGAACCTTATGCAAGAGATGTTGCAAAACCAGGACATGTATGATAATCTTTATTTTCGTGAAGATTGGGTATCAAGGATACTAAGAAGACTTGAATATTTCGAACCATCAGCACCAGAGTTATTACGCAGTGCGATCTTTGCACCAATAGGGGTTGTTTTAGCTTCAGTGTACAATGTTGTAGTGCACACATTCGATTGGGAAGCTACGGCTTGTCATACTCAATTGCCGTTGAGGTCCCAGCCAGTTCCAGTTACCCAGCGACAACATATAGCTATCGGTCGTATTAATAGAAATCACTTTGTACAATTTTTCTTGTACCCTAATTACCCTGTACCACCCATCATGAAATGGAAATTATCAGGCGAATCAGACGGATGGGCTCATTATTATCAAGCACATATTCAACTGTGGTACGATGTAATGCAGATAGATCCACCGGGACAATATTTCGGAGGAAATTTAGATTAATTATGTGTTTGTTTGTGTTTATTTCTATGTAATAAATTATAATTAAATGAGGTTTGATTTTTTAGTGTTCATTGAAGCATATAGTTGGATTCGATAAAATTATTATATTCGGTCCGTTGAAATTTAAACGGATTCAACTAAATAATATAAATAAATAAAATATTATATTAGGTCCGTTAAAATAAATTTTTACTACATTATTACATATTCAATATTAGGCTTGTTTGATAGGTATTGTTTAATAGATTTCAAAAATATAAATTTTATTATAAAATAAATTATTAAATAAAAGTTATCATCATAATAAAAATTTACATACAAAATTTAAAAAAAAAATAGATTTGGGGAGGGTGTGATTTGATGGGGGGGCGATTAACAACTCTAAAAAAAAATACAACAAAGTCATAGTTTATCATAAATAGAAAAGTCTAGCATAGCATGGAAAACAACTTCATATGTCATCCTCGAAATCCTCATCGAAGTCTGGTTTCACCTGTTCATCTTCTCATCCCCAAACACACAAATAGTATGCATTCGAGGTAAGTACAAAGGTACTTTGTAAAATATAGAAGCTATTGTATTAACAAGTATATTAAGTGTTCATTATGATTATTAAATTATCTTTATAAAGCCGATTCAATCTAGGGTTCATTTCATTCTCATCAACATGTCATGACTAAACGTTTATAACTTAACTTATCTTTGTTATACCCGCATCCGAGAGCACTACGCATGGTGTATATCCACCACGAGATATCGTTTGCGGCCTAACAATGGATCACACTGATAGTCACGGGTTTAACCCGATAGTGCACGCGTTCGGAAGTCCCTCTACCATTCAGCCGTTTATAGGCCAGTAGAGTTATTCACTTTTACTGACCGCCCACACGTCGCGATATAGCCTTGTGCCGAATGGCATGGTATTTATTCTTTTACTCCACAGTTATGTATTTTATTAATCATTAACTAACCACCTATGTGTTTTCAAGGAAAACTCACCTTAACCCACTCCACTCCCTCACTTAGCCATCTAGACACAACATCCTATCATGTACACAGACATTGGAGAATACTAATCCACCAAAGCACAAGCCTATCATGCCCTTCCAACGGTCCCGAACTTCAACTCCATTTAAGAGTACATTCGGTGCTGGAACTAAACGCATCAGAAACTCATTCAATGCTTGTTCATCTTTATTTAGTATTATTAGATCAAGAAACAACACTTAAAACTCAACACATAGCTCAAAACATCATCTTTCCCAAAAATAGGGTCAATGCGTGCGCATTCCCTGGTTCAGAGACTCCCTGTTTGATCATGTTCAACCAATGCGTGCGCATTGTCTGCAATGCGTACGCATTTCCTGAGCTGAGAACATCCTGAACCAACCTGAAGCAGGAATGCGTGCACATTCCCTGGAATGCGTATGCATTCGACACACTGAAACCATCGTGCTTAACTCTGAACCAACAATGTGTGCGCATTGTTACACAATGCGTACGCATTCTACCTAGACAAGCCCTAAACATGATTTTCAACACTTCTCTTGATTCTACAACTTCTCCAATCATGTTCTTCATCAAATTAACATCAGAACAACAACAAAAGAGATACTTTAACATACCATATCATAGCACATTGGTCTAACATCAAAACACATGAAATCTTACACCAAAATAACTCCAAACTCACAACCAAACCTTATAACATTTGAATTAATACAATAGGAAGATCTCTTACTTGTTTCAAGCACAAAACCAAAGCAAAACTTGCAGGAACTGCATCAACACCTGAAAACTCAACAAAACCCTATTTGATCCACAACCAATTCAAGAACTAGTTAGGATCAAGGTTTCTAAACATCTATAACTACGAATTAAGCCAAGAAACATCAAACTTGATCACAACTGCCCTTAGGCCGACTTCCATACCTTGAAAAAACTGGATGATCTTTGTATCAATACGATCCTTGTTTCCTCATGATGCTCATGTTCTAGTTGAATCTGAAAACCGTCAGGAAACACTTAGAATCCTGAAGAAGTATACTTTTCCCTTTCTTTTGCTCTCTAGACTGCAGGAAATTTTGTTTTCAAAATTCCTGACAACTTCCTAGACATAATGGGGGAGGTTTCCCAAAAATAACTCTCACCATTAATTTCCATTGATTCCCTTAGTTATTGCTTCTCCAAAATAGTCCTCATTAGCTATATGTGTATATATATATATGTATATATATATATATATGTATATATATATATATATATATATATATATATATATATAAACTATTTATAAAACTTTAAATCCATAAAAGAAGTAAATATAATATTTCGTTTTCGCAAAATGACACGTCTGCCTTTTTCTGAAAATCGGAATATTACATACACAATAGTGCGTTATGAAACAATGCTGCTATAATGATGAATAATCAAACACCCTTGAGTAGATGATCTTGTTGGATGAGAAACCTTTATTACCGGTAACCAACTTTAAAAGAAGTTTCTTCCATGATCTTCTCCACATCAACTTAAAAAATGAAAATTGTGTTTGGTTTTAAAAAATGAAAATGGGTTTGGTTTGACTAGAAGTAATAGTGAAGAGAGGAAAATGTGTTTTAACATTGTTAAAATGATTTCTAAATATTTAAAGTAAATGCAGAATCCTGGGTTGCTTGCCACGTATGTTATTTGGGCACATTTTGTGATAGCCACGTATGTGTGTTTGGTACACTCTTACCAAATAATATCTGCTTTCCTTTTTATTTTCTTAAAATAAAATTAAAAAAAACGCTTCCGATTATCCAGCCGAGAAGATCCACATGGTTTCTCGTCGTTCATGGTGTTTGTCCGGTGGAAGATAGAACGTTTTGGGTCGTACATCAGCCGATTGACGCCATTGGACAGGGGATTCTGAAAATCGCCCTCCAAAAAAAACGACTGATGGATTTGGTCTATCAATCACAGAAATTCAACTCAAATTGCAAGACTTTATTCATGCTTATGTCAAAAAAAGGTACGAGTAGGCCGAATACCCGATGGTTTCTTTGAGTTATCGGATAAAGGAGAGCGGATGCTGCCTTTCTACCGTTTGGCACCCGAAAAAAATCAGCTTTCTCTGCCTAGAATCTATATAGGTAGGTATAATTGCATATTTTCGTTCTATTACCCATTGTGTAGCAATTCTGTTGTCCGTTGTATAACAATATTTGAGTCTGATAGTAGTATTTACACTACTTACACACCCTTTAATGGCTTTAAATACCCTCACATGTTTAGAGCTTCTCATAAATTCAACTGCATGTTAGGGTACTTCTCAATTACTTTCCTCTAGCCTTAGATATTCAATTACATTATCCTTTTCATAAATGCATGCTTGTGTGCTTGGCTTATAAATGATCTAAAGTTAGTGATGATTGAGTTGCTTTGTCCTTAGCTCTTTATTGAAATTCTTATTCTTACAACTGCAGCAAATACTGAGTTTTTTTAAATTAGTTCATACACACGATCTATGAAGCGGTGATAAATGTTGTTGCTTTACGATTTTGTCCCACTTCCTACAACAAACCAAGTCGTTTAGGGTTATGTAAAGAAGTAATGTTGTTTCATGTTGTTACAGTGAATGAAATGCAGATTTCCAAGTGTTTACAGCTGGTCCTTAAGTCTCTTAAAAAAACTTATGCCTTAATGTAGTGTTCATTATTGGTCGGTCAAACATTATGTGCTTTCTGTTTAAACATTGCTTTTGGGGTTTCATAATACCATTAAATGTGTCTTGCATTTATAGCTACATACAACTTAAATGAAGAATTGTTGTGCATGCTTTGTGGGTGCAATGTTATTTTTAGCCTCGAAAAAAAACATAGATGGTTAGCACAAATCCAACCTTTCTTGTTTTATGGATTCTGGAGTGTGGTGTAATGGTTATGCAATTTATAAGCTTGGAAATCATGTCGTGTAGAGTGTTTTCTTTTCCACCAATTGTATAGAACTTATAAATGAAGACTTTTTCTCCATCCTCTGTGGGTGTAATGTCTTTCTTTCCCGGAAAAATGATCCATCTTGCTCAATCTGAGATCCAACTTCTTTTAGTGTCTGATTCCCGTGTGTGGTTTATAGTTTGTTTTGCTTGTGTTCATTTTTCTCAAGTCTGCTCCGTTCCATGTCTTTTTGGGTGGTATACCTTACTCCTTCATGTTCAATGTACTTTCTCTGACTTTTTTTATTGGTGTCCATTGCATGGTTGTTATAGGATTGGAGCTCAAAGAAGCTTACAAGAAGATATTGCTCTCTTAACTTGTTCTTGAATGGCTACTCTTGTTCAGGTTCATTCAAGCATTTCTCATTTGTGTTTCTTTTTCAACTTTGATTGTAGTATCGGTGTATGACTTGTAGTCCAGCTTGTTTTCATACATAGAATCCCATTGAGCCCTACAAATGGAGAATTTACACCAATACCTTACAAAAGAATACAATTTCCGGTTAGATTATGTTTTGCACTGGCAATAAATAAATCACAGGGTCAAACTCTGGATTATGTGGGTGTGTATCTGAAAGAACATGTATTCTCACATGGACAGCTTTATGTGGCCCTATCACGTGCAAAATCTTCATCTTCTGTTAAAGTGCTTATTGCCTCGACCTTTTTCAAGACCGAAAAACTGAACACTACCAAAAATATTGTGTACAAAGAGGTTTTAATGAACTGACCACATAATCATTTTTTCTTAAGTAGAAATGTACAACCACACGTTTATTGTTGATGAATTTTAGTACTACATACTTACGTTCTGTTACTATGTATGATATTGAACAATGATACAAATTCATTTTTTGTTTGACATTAAAATAGCACAACAACCGTCCGCTTTATGACGCACTTCAAATAATTGCTGGCATGAACGGTTGGATTGTTTTGGTTCAATGTTTGTATGAATCCAAGCAAAATCTCTCTCAGAATGGCTCTAACTACAAAAACTTTCTGTTTACTGGCATGAAGGTATGTGGTTGTTTGTGTACAGTGCATTGTTTTGGTTCTTTTGATTATGAATAAACCTTAGGAATTTAACGTTTTCCAACAGCTGATCACGTGCAAGGCACTACTAGCAATAGGACTAGGTATATCGTAGTAGAGTACTGGCAAATCAAGGTCGATCCCACAGTGACTCGTAAGAACATCTAATTATCAAGATTGAGCTTGTCACGATAACGGTCTATGACCAACTATAATATATACAGTAGTAAGATTGGTAACAATCAACTAGCAATATTATGCAAGTTCAACGAAGCAAACTAGAGTTTCTAATGTATTAGTTCAATTATGAGTAATTAGTTACTCCCCCCACACATGCAACAGTCCTCCCCATTGGTCAATTTATTCATTGTTCAGCTACGGGTACAACTCATAACCCTATCTCCTCCGACAATGGTAGTAGATAATCTATCATATAAGCTACCCTCCTTAATTGGTCCGTAATAGCCCATACGCATAAAGAACTAGAGTTGTCGATATTGGCGCTAACTTTCATACCGCAAACCCGCCTAGGCATTATCGACAACGACCCAACCGCGTTCTAGGGTCCATCAAGATAATGTCATAAGTAACACTTCACTAACAGTCCTTCATGTTAATTTACGATAACATGCAAATAGTTGATCAGGCTAAAAAACATGTAGATTAAATCTATCGATCAACCTAGCTGGCGCCGATTATCATAAATTAGTAATTTACTAGGTATTCAGATCTAGCGATATAGACAATCGCAGATCTGAAGAACGCAATTACTATCTCATGATTTCTTCACCAACGAATCAGATCTATAACACATGGGGTAAAATAAACTAACTACTACATAATTAAACTAAATAAACAATTAAAACATACTAGTCGAATAGAACAACGATAGATCTACATCTTGGTAAAGACATCAAATCATACCCTCGAAGACGAGCGTAGATCTCTTTCGAATCTCTCCCTAGGCGGCGACTCCGTCGTCTCTCCGACCATAACTCATAAAATAAATAAAATAAGAACAAGGAACTTTTATTACATAATAATTGTAAATTGTATGGTACATATGTTACATTGAAGTCTGAGGCAAAGCCTCTTATTTATAGCTATCTAAACCGACTTAGGAACATCTAGTTCGACCCCTCGTCCAAGAAAATGCGTTTCGGAAGCTTCTCGACCCTCGGTAATTCGGCACCGCCTCCTGGGTTACCGGGGGTAATTCCGTCTTTTTTCTTCAACCGACTTAACTTGGATGCTTCTAGAATACCTTAGGCCCAATCCTTTCGTTCAGTCCACTCCAGATTCGTCCATCATGTTTAGCCCAATATTTCGTATCGTGAAAATCATCAAATAATACTCGAAACATTAATATCGAAATAGGGAAAATAAACGCTAAGTGCAGATTTCTCGACTCACGAACCCGACATATGATATTCAACTCAAATGGTTCATATTTATAGGTCGAAACAACTATTTTTAGCTTATAATGGATAGAATATTGATGCCGTAGGATAGACTATTTTAACCATCATCAACAGCCTTCTTACTTTGTCTTTAGGGTTGTATATAATGTTAAAGTGCTTATAGCTAAAATGCTTATTGTTCTTTATTCTTTTGTGCCTTTTTTTGGGCTCATAGCTGACTGCCATCTACTTCCCTACTACTACTGAATTGTACATGTTTATTTTCCCATTTTTTTTGTTATGTAGGCCAACATGTTGTTGTAAAGGCAGCCTGTCTATGCTATAATATCTTGGTTGTATTGAATAAGTAACGGTGACGCATCATGTATCTTTCTTGGCATTTTGTTTCTTGTTGTTCACATAGTATTAGAAAAATGTTTAAATTGCTGTTGTGTCGTAATGTCTTAATGCTTTCTGATATTTAATACATGTTAGGCTGTTAGGTGTCTTACATCATGCTTTTGAAATACGTGTTGACAGTTTTTTTCTAAAGCTGGAAAAAAATGGGTCATTTTGATGTTTATGCTTCCTTCCTGTTTCCATGAACAAGGATATAAATCAAGATATACATGCTTTTTCCAGCTATCTTCATACACTTACCAATAATGTTCTTTTTTCCATTATTTCAGGGAACGTTGATAGGTGCGGTGACCTATGATGAGAGAAATTTCAAAGTTTTCCAGGATCTGCAGACCATATAAGAAGTACTTCATATCCAATGCTGGTGTTAGGAATGCAGATACAAGATATCAAGTGGGTGATTATGGCTACACCTGGACTTTGTATGGAAGGACTCCCGTGGATGCCTTCAATGAGCCTATTCCTGCTAGCTTGTCATGTGAATTCAACTTTATCAAGTTTGAGGACATGTACAAGTATGCTAACTCTGAGACTCCCATTGGTAAGTGAAAGGCTGTACCACTTTTCCCCTCTGTTTTGCTCTTGAAATTCTTGTATCTACATTGAGCATGCATTATTTAATAGATCTTGAATTCGATCTTTCTTTGTACTACTTAGTTTCTCTTTACTAATTCTCTTTTTGGCCACAACATTTAGAGCATTGGTTGTATCTTCAAATTTGGTTCATGATGCTACAAACGACTCTGTTTGGGATTATATTGTAATCAACAATGAGTAAGTGTTGACTTTTAAACCCTTTAGCGTGTGTGGCAGATCTTTGTCCAGTATATTATTGTACGATCAATACTTTCATGTTTTCCATATGACGTATAATCATTTTGTTTGCTTTTACCGTAGGAAAAAAATGATGACCTTGCGCGTGTGGGCTGACGTATTGGACAATGAGGAGTACAACATTTCATCAAAATTTCCACAAACAACCATGGTATTCTTTCTTTTTCACCACTGAATGTTCTACCTAGAGAAAAAATTAGTTGATGTTGTGGTACAGCTGACTCTTTATGTTTGCTGAAGGTCTGTCCATACCAACTAGAAAGAATGAATTCTTCCTTCATGACCCACCTTATCCAGAGGATGACCTATTACATGCTTGGTATATTGTAATTTCTTTTTAAAAGCTATGAGTAATTATCTGAATAATCCAGTAATTTGAACCTTCTTCACTTTGCTTACTTTTCCCTTATTTTTTTTCACTTTTAAACAGGTACACGAGGAATACTGAAGAAATCAAAAAGCTTGTGGATGAACAGGCTTACTTGGACATTGCCAGGCTTCTTCCTCCTCCGAACAACGACATCATTGTCCCGATCGAGAGACTTTGAATCGAGATCAATCTATGGTATGTGGTGAATAGGATAAGCATTTTGTGATTGCTTTTAAACCATTTACTTATGGTTATTTTCCCTTTATACATGTAACATGTTAAGGTTGGTTTGGTCTCGACCATTATACATCTGCTTTCTGCACAGGAAAAGCTGTGGTATCCTGCTTGCCATAACTGTGGAAAGAGTTTTGAGGCACCAGTAGGCTGGAATACCACATGCACAGGGTGCGGCAAAGCAACAGAACTTCAGGCTCGGTATTCCTTTACCCAACTATTACTATAAAAACTTCATGCTTACAACTAACATTTTCCATATATGAAATGCAGCTCCCACATTGGTGTTTTCCTGAATGATGAAACCGGCACACTAACAGCTACAATGTTTTCTCCGGATGCGGAACAGCTAACCAGGTTTACAAGGGCAGAGATTAAAGAAGCGGATGATAAGGTATGTGCCCTATTTTCAGGTCACTGTTGTCCATTAAAAACACGGTTCTTGGTTTTTGATGCTGCACCGTTTTAAAAAAACAGCCCATTCACTGTGTTCCATTTATTCCCCTTATCTTTTAAACTTGATTTTACACCATTTGTACACGTGCTTTTACTTTTCCTTACATAGAATGCTCCATTGAACGATGAAATTGAAAGAAGGATCAGCGGGAAGCCTTTAAATGCGCTGCTTTATGAAGCGACTTGAGAAAACATTCCGAGGAAATGCAGAAACAAGCTACCTTATTGTAAAACTGTACACTGAAGAAGAAATTGCAGCAGCAAGGGCCCCTAAGATTATTGAAGCTAGCTCTTCTTCATTTGTTATTGACTCATCAACTCTTGTCCCTCAAGTTGGTGAAACAGAGACACAGTTTTTCAGCCCCAACACAAAGTTAGCTATTGAAGAAATTGCCAATGCATCAGGAATTGTAGGGGCAGGTTCTGCAGCCTCTTCCAATCCAAAGAGAAGTCTTTTATTCTCTGTTGTGTCTGATGATAAGCCTGAAACAGTCCTGCCACCACCTTCTCCAGGGCCAAATGATGTTGAAAACACACCATCCACAAGTTCTGAAATTCAAGAAAGCCCATGGAAGAAGGTTAAAGGGAAGGAGACTGAACACATATGATCTCCAAAGTCGTTAGTGATCCAGCTATATAAAACCTTGGTAATAATAAATGTGATGTGACCTTTTGCGCTTTAGTGTTAGACAAGGGTTGGTTTACATATTAGAACCATTAGCTTTTGGGTGCAACAAAGTTAATGGCTTTATAATATGAAACCTAAAACTCTTACACGGGTTAATTATGTTCCCCGCTTTTCTTTTCGACCAGTAACATTCAAATGTAACAACTAGTAATCTCATGCTTCGGGAAAAAAGCATGTTTTGATATGTATTTTGTAATCGGTTTTGTAACGCACTCCAAGGTTCTTGTAAATAGCTGGCTATGTTATTAGTATGCCTGTTTATGTTTCTGCCATACGTTCTACGATATCGTTTTTATTAGTGCTATTCTTTATACCGATGCACTGTAGCATAAACATAAGTTTACCGATTTCATATTCCACGACTTCTAAAACTTTAAATATGACACCTTAATGGCGGCCCGTGCCTTGCACGCTCGACATTCTACTAGTCATCTTTTATAAGCAACGATTGATGATGGAAAGGTAAGAAAATTTGACTAAAGTAATAATAAACAGAGTAAAATGTGCTTTAACGTTGTTAAAATGATTTCATCTTTATAAGCAATACAAACGACCAAGAACTGTAAAATCCACTTTGTTAAAATGAATGTTTGTGGTGTACAAGTAAAACTCTCTTCCTGTGTACCCATAAAGTTTTGTTGTGAATTGTTTGAGCAACACATAAGGTTTAGTACAACAAGCTTACCGGTAAATCAAGAGGCTTTGGGTATAAATAGTTCGAAACCCATAACGATGCCGAGGAAGTACTACATAAATCCAAAGCTTACCGGTGATGCCCGATTCTTGTCCCTATTTTAAAATGATTTGGAAGCGTCCGGATAAGAAGCATGTGGGGATCAAACGTGCTCCGGATTTGAGTGGTCTGTCCAAAGAATCACTACTTTGCTTTATTGTTTCTAGCATTGGAATGTATGTATGTGGATCGATATCGCACTTGTTTCTTTTTGTTAGTTTCATATGTCTTGTCTTTATTGTCTTGATGTTCAATTTATGTTTGTGGACATTTTACTTTTGGAAATTTTTTTATCGTTTTGCTGTGATGTTCAATATATGCAAATGTTCTTACACGCTTGATTCTTTTCGAGCCCCTTGCACCCCAGGAGCATGATGGGTGTAAAGGGCATGTTGCTCGTGACGTCAACCAACGTCACGTGGAGTCAGACACAAATTATTTTTTCAACGGTCTTTCCGACCATTTGATGCCCTGAAGAGGCCTGGCGGCCGTGGGAGGCATTTTGCCAATGATGTCGGCTCATCTCATTGGTGCAACTTTCTAGGGTTCCAATCTTACCGGCAGTGTGCCGAGTCAATTGTAGTCTAGTACGGTGGTCAAGGTCGTATCCCACAGGGATGTGGTCAAACATCAATTTGTTATTATCTTGATCCGAATCGCAAGTTTGGTTAAGAAAGTAATAATTAACTACAAAGATTGTTCAAAAGATAAAAGAATCAAGCCAAGATGATTCATAGTTCAAGTTATCTCCCCTTAATTCCTTGGAAATGATCTACCTACCTCCTTCCAATTGTGTTCTAATGTGTGAACGGTGCATTCCTAAACAAGTGATTTCCCCTCATACGAGTGAATGAAACCACACTTTGTCTCCTCCTTGGTCTAAGTACCTTAAACCTAATGAATTGACAAGATAAACACTTGAATACAAAACTCCCCGGATAAGGAACCGAATTCCACTAAGGTCTATTCTACCTTCGTTCTTCTTACCCTCTTCTCACGACTAACGTCTCCATTCGGTATCTACTAGTTGTGTAGGTGCATATGTAAGTTAATTACTCAAACATACACAATGGCAATCAGTACAAGTATGAAGATTTTCAACACAATAGAAACTAGAAAACATAAACAATCAATTCCAAGCAACCATAGGGGATTAACTATCACAACTATATCACATTGGCTAGTAAGGGACTAGCCACTCATAGATATGAATACAAACATGTCAAAATTAACATTCATATCAACAAGAATAATTAAACAAGGTAAAGACTAAGAATTACCAATCACAAGCTAAGGACTTGGAAAAGGAAACTTTCAGTCAACCTTCAAAGGATTTCAATGGAGTTTGAACACAAAAAGAGTTGTTCTTGCTTCAACCAAAGTTCTCTAAACATCGAAATAAGGATTCTTAGTGGTTTTACAATGGAATTTAAATGCTAATGAGAGGGATTTTGGCTAGATTAGCCTTGGGTTGTTGGTGCCTGCAAGCTTCAAAAAAAGGGTTGTTCAAGATGTCCTCCCTCGAAAATGAATACAAAAGTCTACTTAATTTGCTAGTTTTTCTCATTACGGCTCACACAGGGTTTTAACGGATTGCGCCGTGAATGCTTCGGGTTCCCACGGTGCACGCCACATCTGACAAGGTAGTTGGGATTTGACTTCAGCATTTAATTGATGACGTGGTCAATCAGGTTATAAAATACTTGACCACCATAAACCAATACTAGCAAGAGAACTAGGCCCATCGTAGTATAGCTATAGTGAATCAAGGTCGATCCCACAGGGAACCAATTGTGGGTCATTCCATATATAAACAATTAATTAAACATGTCAAGGACATAGAGGCGGTCTACGACCAACAAAGGACAAGAAAAGTAAAGACACGACTCGACACAACGTAATTAACCTCCCCAATTATAGTCTTTATCGTTTGGACCTAGATAATTTATATAATAAACTGAACTTATTAACTGTCAATCCGTTTGTATCTATTTTAGATTGGCTACGGGAGTCATCCTCTTTAACTTGACTTAGCACCGGTAAGTCACTAAATCAACGTGGTATTGTTACGTGACTTCGCGCTTTTGGTGCCTCCATCTCATATAACTCACACGCTTACGACTCTGGGATGCCGATATTGACCGCACACCTCGCTCTCAGGCAACATTCCTATGGTTAGGCGTGCTTCCTAAACGATCACTCAAGCTCTCGTCCAACTAGCAATTACCAAGTTATAGTCTCATGCTAATCTACGACGTGCGTATAATCAGTGCTAGCAATCCCCAAATATAAACCTACCTGATAACGCCGAGCGTCCAAGATCAATTCATGAGCCTACCTAAGAGTTTTATATTGGTATTTCCTTCTTACACGTTTTAATTAAACTAAGCGAGTAACGTAGCCATAGCCATACCTACTGAGATAATAAATTCTATTAAGTTAACCTAACCATAAAGACGTGGCTATTTAACGGATGAACAGAGGGCTCGGTCGACCGAATAGGTGGGCTCGGTCGACCGAATGGTCTTTTTCCCCCAGATTACATCCCTGAACGTATCTCTCAGCGTTTCATCATACACAACGGATTAAACAGTAATTCGTAAAGCATTCATATAAACTAACATAGATACGCATTAATTAAAGCAAGTAGATTCATGAATAAATACTAAGTGTATGACGTAGGTTATGGGATCCTCATAGACAAGGCTTCGCCACATCCCTAACGTCATAGCCTAGATCTACATCATCTAGCTATGAATTAACTAACTCAAACAATAAAGCATAATTGGGGGGAATTAATTACTTGAAAGAAAAGCAAACAGAAAAATAAAGGCTTACATATTGCAACCTTAAATCATTGGGAACCTTCAATCTAATTATGCTACATTGTATCAAAATATCAAAGTAGAATTGTATGGTATTATTGAATGAATATGAATGAATTTACAATTTCTGAAAATTCTTTGCTTATATAGGAGTTTCTGCCCGACTTAGGGAGGTTCTAGAAGATAGACTCGATAAAACCTAAAAGTGACCGAAACACGAGCCTCGGTCGACCGAGTGTGATGGCTCGATCGACCGAACCTAAAATTTGCCCATTCTACACGTTTTTCATCTGTGCTTGCTCCCCCACGCACGCTTGCATGTTGATCCGGTTAATCTCTCATTTAATGCTCCGATTTCCTTCTCCTTCATTATCTTGAGATAATTGATTGAATGACATTAATCCTCTCAATTTGTTGTGATCTGCAAAATCAATAATTATCGCACAATAAATCGGCTTTAAATAATAAAAACAAATTTAAATACCAAATATCATATTAATAATCACTTAACATTAAATAATAAATATAAATGAGTGATTTAATATGAAATATACATTATCAATCTCGATTTAAGGATAATGTTGATGACATTTTACGGGTATAATTTGACCGTCATCAACTACCCCACTTAGACTTTGATCGTCCCCAACAAAGCATCAATAAGTCATTCCCAAGACAACATTTTCTATGGTCAAATCATACTTACACAAGAAACTCAAGTCAACTCATACTAGTCATGCTCATAAGATATCCATTATTCACTACTTACTATGAATCAGTGATGTGTGCATGTGCATTTAGTTTTATATATCCGTGGCAAGATCAGAGTTTATGCTAACCTCGCAATCTCAACCTACCAACCTCAGTATTCATACTTCTTATGCCTCGCAATGGTTAGAGCACTAGAGCAATAAGCAAGAGCGTATCTATAGGGTTTTTGGACTTGGAGACCGAGTACTACTCAAAGCCTCTTAAAGAGTTGAATATTTTTTTCGTATCTTCATATTTTTCAAATACCATCAATCTCAAGGAAGAAAACTTTTTAAAGTATCCCCCTATCTTAGATCAAATATAGCATTGAATATTACCACAAGCGCAAAGCTACTTTGGTAATTTACTACAAGCCCAGTGTTTTAACATTTTGCTAAAACACAGGTACGTCTCAAGCTTATTACTCCGCTTTTGTTGGCAAGAAGATAAGAATACATCAGCAGATAGATATTGATACTAAGTTTACATAACCAATCATCTATGCAATGTACACATAATTTCTTCAGTTATTATGATTTGCGCGGTATACTCGATTCACAGGTTGAGTAATCGAATAATAAATAACTACTTGCAAAAACGGGCATGAATATCCTTAAATTTACTTAACATAAGTATAAAATGATCACGTTCTCATGAAACTTGGTTCCTTTCCTATCAATTCTTAGCTAGGAACTCACAATTCTAAGGGTACGAGATAAATAATATGGTATTGATTCAATTTTTTCAATCATGTGCCGTTTCATTCAATTTTCAATTATAACATAGCTAAGTCTCCTACCCCCCACTTAAACATGGCATTGTCCTCAATGACAAAAATAAATGAGAATTTAAGAAAAAGGCTTAGCTCTGGAAACGGCTCTCAAGTAAAGGAACAATATCGGAGTAAATGTCAGCACGTTATGGAGAAGCAAGTGAAAACCTGTATAAGCAGACAAACTCCACGAAACCGTTAATAACACCCTGTCTATGGAAGTTATAGAATAATGTGGCAGTAATGAGGTATAAATACCGAAAAACAGTTTAAGCCACTTTATTTTATACAACCAATGACAAGGGAAACCAAAAAGAAAAATACTAAATAGAAAGAAAAAGAAACAAGCAACTAAAGATGGTGGTCTTCATCTAAAAACCGGGTGGATAAGACAAAGATAAAAAAGCATAACCCCATGTGGGAAAACACGAGGTGGACTGTCTCACTATGTATTCAGTCCAGTATAAAAGAGAAACTTGGTTAGGTATAACAGATGCAATGCGACCTATTGGTTAAGGATAAAATCAAATACTTAGCGCAGAAACTTCTCGCTTGCATTGGACATCACCAACTTAGGGAGATGTAGCTACTCCTCGAAATTACTAATAACCCAATGTATCACGTAAAAGTCATAACCGTCATCAACAGGGTTGGATCGGTGTGATAGTTCAGAACAAAACTTATCATCTAGAAATGCCGGAATAGACGGAAAAAATGTGAAAGTTAAAACTTCCGGTAGAAAGATAAGTTGTACTTTGATCGAACCAAAAACCTTTAAAATCTAGCTAGTAATCGAGCTACACTTACCCCAACTAGGATCATGAAAATCAAAATGATAAAAGATAATCATTAACGCTGAGCAATATTTCAAATTCCGCAACACAAAGGTATTTTGTAAACAAAATGGAGGTTGAGATTATGATGGGTTTAGAAAAAGAGACACATAAAGATGGTACAAAAAGATGAAGGGTGGGTAAGAAATTTTGTTTTGGGTGGGTTTAAAATTGTTTAAGGGAATGGGATTGGGTGGGAGAGTGAACTGGATGGAAAGTAAGAGAGGCGATGAAAGAATGGTTAGAAATGTGAACTGTTGGGGCAGATTGGTGAGAGGATCGAAAAAGTTGAAGGTGAAAAAGTGTAAAAGGAAAGGTAAGGATAATTGCAGAATGAATTGCACATCACTTTGGATTTTCATTTGGATCACCTAAAAAGTTTTAGAATTTGACCAAGATTGTTCTTCTTCGCACCAATCATTCTCTGTTACATTTTCAATAATTCTCAAGCTCTCTTAATGCTTCCATCTTAAGGTTGTTTGCTAAATTTCCTTTTCTTTAGCAATTTTTCGACTCTCCTACGAATTCTAATTCACGTGGCCTATATTGAGTAAAAAAGTTACGCACATCCTTAGCCCAATGGCCATCGAACACGGCAAAATAAAAAACCTCAACATATTTCACGTTACTCTTATTTGACTCAAAGAAAGAAAAACCTAAAATCCTAAAAAGAAATCCTAAGGGATTTAAAGAAGTAGTTACGAGTTTAAAGTCCTCACTTCGACTTTCCAAAAGTATCCTTGTCAATCATTATTCTTGGATCACTAGATATTGACCCCTCCGAGCACTATAAAGAGGTGGGCTCATCATTGCTATGGATTAATACCCTTCCTTGGTTGTGAGACCTAGAAATGACATTTATCCATACCATTTATCCAAAGCTCTTACCTCGGCTCGTTTTAGGAATTAGTGAATTCTAAGAAACTCGGTTAAAATTACGGTTACTAATTACGGTTTTGGCCTTGACAATAAGAAACAATGAATCAAAGTACTCGAATAAGGTCGGTTATGTAGGCAAGCCTCGCCGTCTTATTCATTGGAACATATGTGATGATTCGGGCCAATTCGTCAAGCTAAGCCCGTTTAGCCCGAAGGCTTATCGGCTATGCTAAGTCTTGTCGAATCAATTGAACGTACATCACACGTGGAGGAGTCGATTGAGCCAAGGCTCGGTTAAACTCGCCCGACCATGGTTAGACCATTTCGAACCAATGTACTAAGAGTCTCCGATTTCTAAATTGTCACCCAAAGCGTAATCTCGTTTACGTTTAAGGTGGGTTCACCGAGAAGCCATCACCATAAAACTCAACGAAAGCGAAGATGGTGTTCTCTCAAAACTCAACGTCTTCTTTAGATTGTAAATGCTTAAACTACACAATTTGTTGCTCCCACTGGCGGTAGAAGCAATCTCATGCATAGGGCGGTGAGATTTTAACAGAACTACGAGGAACTCTTTATTCACTGCTTCCTTTCAACGACTACATGTTTCCTTACACCCTCTAGATGAGACAGATTTGGGGGCAGAACCTTCCACACTAATAAAATTAATCTTATGAACCAACTCCGGGCTAAGATTCATACTAAGGTTCATGTATAGGCTAACTTATGCTCAAAAAATCAAAAGGTAGTAAAACATAAGCAAAAAAATGTAGTACCTTGCCTTCAACATTGTACCACGGAGAATTTAAGCCTTTAAAATTTTTTCGGAGCCATCTTGGTGCTTTAAAGGTATTGCTTCCATCGCTTTTCCCATCTTAGATTTGTAGCTCCACATGTTTGCCGAGTTATTTTCTCGGCGCCCGAAAAAAATGCGACTCGGATGATTGCTTCCCTGGTTTTACGCAAACGGAAGAAAACAAAAACAAACGCAGACCGTGGATCGATTTTAACATGGTTTCCCATCTTTGCTTTATCGAGACCTCACGGATTAAACATCTGAGGACAAGCAGACACGTGAAATTCCGGACTCGAAAACACAAATCGAAACCGTGTAAACAGAACAGAACAATAACAAAACAAAACAAAAATTCTAAATTTTCGGTCGACCGAATGAGGTCTCTCGGTCGACCGAATAATTTTTTTTTATATTTTTATATTTTTTTATTTTAGTTTCTTACTTTAAGAATCTGGAATTTTCAGACAGAGCAGACAACCAGAGGGACTCAAAAACTTAAAAACAGACTCTAAAACCGAAAACTTGACATGAATAAGAAAATTATTTATATATAAAATTGACCGTTGGTTCCCCGGCAACGACGCCAAAAACTTGATGACGTGGTCAATCAGGTTATAAAATACTTGACCACCATAAACCAATACTAGCAAGAGAACTAGGCCCATCGTAGTATAGCTATAGTGAATCAAGGTCGATCCCACAGGGAACCAATTGTGGGTCATTCCATATATAAACAATTAATTAAACATGTCAAGGACATAGAGGCGGTCTACGACCAACAAAGGACAAGAAAAGTAAAGACACGACTCGACACAACGTAATTAACCTCCCCAATTATAGTCTTTATCGTTTGGACCTAGATAATTTATATAATAAACCGAACTTATTAACTCACAATCCGTTTGTATCTATTTTAGATTGGCTACGGAGTCATCCTCTTTAACTTGACTTAGCACCGGTAAGTCACTAAATCAACGTGGTATTGTTACGTGACTTCGCTTTTGGTGCCTCCATCTCATATAACTCACACGCTTACGACTACAGGATGCCGATATTGACCGCACACCTCGCTGAGCAACATTCCTATGGTTAGCGTGCTTTCCTAAACGATCACTCAAGCTCTCGTCCAACTAGCAATTACCAAGTTATAGTCTCATGCTAATCTACGACGTACGTATAATCAGGTGCTAGCAATCCCCAAATATAAACCTACCTAGATAACGCTGAACGTCCGAAGATCAATTCATGAGCCTACCTAAGAGTTTTATATTGGTATTTCCTTCTTACACGTTTTAATTAAACTAAGCGAGTAACGTAGCCATAGCCATACCTACTGAGATAATAAATTCTATTAAGTTAACCTAACCATAAAGACGTGGCTATTTAACGGATGAACAGAGGGATCGGTCGACCGAATAGGTGGGCTCGGTCGACCGAATGGTCTTTTTCCCCCAGATTACATCCCTGAACGTATCTCTCAGCGTTTCATCATACACAACGGATTAAACAGTAATTCGTAAAGCATTCATATAAACTAACATAGATACGCATTAATTAAAGCAAGTAGATTCATGAATAAATACTAAGTGTATGACGTAGGTTATGGGATCCTCATAGATAAGGCTTCGCCACATCCCTAACGTCATAGCCTAGATCTACATCATCTAGCTATGAATTAACTAACTCAAACAATAAAGCATAATTGGGGGGAATTAATTACTTGAAAGAAAAGAAACAGAAAATAAAGGCTTACATATTGCAGCCCTTAAATCGCTGGGAACCTTCAATCTAATTATGCTACATTGTATCAAAATATCAAAGTAGAATTGTATGGTATTATTGAATGAATATGAATGAATTTACAATTTCTCGAAGCTGCTGCTTATATAGGAGTTTCTGCCGACTTAGGGAGGTTCTAGAAGATAGACTCGATAAAACCCTAAAAGTGACCGAAACCTGAGCCTCGGTCGACCGAGTGTGATGGCTCGGTCGACCGAACCTAAAATTTGCCCATTCTACACGTTTTTTCATCCGTCTTGCTCCCACACACGCGCTTGCATGTTGATCCGGTTAATCTCTCATTTAATGCTCCGATTTCCTTCCTTCATTATCTTGAGATAATTGATTGAATGACATTAATCCTCTCAATTTGTTGTGATCTGCAAAATCAATAATTATCGCACAATAAATCGGCTTTAAATAATAAAAACAGCTAAATACCAAATATCATATTAATAATCACTTAACATTAAATAATAAATATAAATGAGTGATTTAATATGAAATATACATTATCAATCTCGATTTAAGGATAATGTTGATGACATTTTACGGGTATAATTTGACCGTCATCATTAATGCGTCCAACTGCTGCTTGATGTCACAGGTCACGCCGTGGAGTCTCGGCTCACGCCGTGTTTGCTTCTGTTTTTGCCATGTCTTCACGGTGTTCGCCGGGACATCAGATTTGAATTGCCTATCACATAAAAAATGAGGTTTTTGTCCTCCCATTGCTCATGTTTGCTCCAACTATGGCACGAGACTCAATCTATCCTCGATATTCTCCTTCCATGCTTCTATAATCACTGCACAACACCAACACGAACATACCACACGTAATTCTGATAATAAGATATAACCAATAAGCTCTAAAGAGTGATAAAAATGCTTGAATATTGGTTGTGCTACACAAAACAAAAGTGGTTTGATTTATCACGAAATTTGCTCTAATTGATACAAAATATCACTATATACTTAAGAAATGGGAGTAAAATATCATGGAATTTCATCGTCCGGTTGACATACATCACTCATGCACCGACGATCTCATACTACGCCCCGTCTTGAAGATTGTGTTTTACGTTGCGAAAAGACTCAAAGACGGCGTGACATATGTATGGTTCGATCGGATGGAAAGATCAACGGATGTATGCAAAAGACCGATGAGTCAAAACAGATGTATTTCGAGGCAATGCGAAAGTCGAAAGTAAAGTTGTATGTGAGTTAAATTATTCATGAGTAGTTTGAAATCGACTTGAACTATAACTCGACTGAACCTGACTTAAATTCGGTTGAACTCAAAACTTGATTCGATTCAACTTAAATATTAAACGAATGATACACGAGAAATGCTATACCCGAGAACTTGTGTGATACATATAGGTTGTGTGGCTACCCAGTGGTAAGTCCATGGTTCGAACCCCGCTCCTAGCGTGTGTTATCCTTTCATAAAATAAAATAAAAAATCTATAGTGCTTATTAGTTGGAGGTTTAGTGGGACCACAATGTCAAAAGGCCCCACAAATCCACAATTACAAATTGGATGTATGGTATTTATGTCGTTATGGTTTTCTTTCTTACTTTCTTTCTGGGCATAGAGCTTGAAACGTGTAGCTGCTTGCCTGTCCACTCACTCCTTTCTCTTCTTTTATCTCATTTAAAAAACAAACAAAAAAGTATGCATTTTTGTACTAGGAAGTAGAAATGCATGCTAATTACTACATATTAGTTGTGAATTTCATAGTACGATCAATCTCCATCGCCACACTCTTTTCAGGAGTTTGTTCTAAGAATTCAGAAACTGGTTGAACGTAATATATCAGTCCTGGCGCATTTGAGGCTTCGATTACTCTGCTTTTCATGTTGGAGTCAGTTTCTTATAATCGTTTTTCTCCTAAGGTATCAATCAGGATTTTCAATGCTTTATCAGTTATTATTTTGTTTCCATTTGTTTCTGAAAGTAGCCAGTTAAGAAATGGTCTTAAACTTTGCATTAAATTAAGGTACCTTTTTTTGTTTGAATGATTGTTTAAACTCCTTTTGAGTTTGAATTTATGCATATAGGTAAGAGAATGGTTCTTTCAGGTGCGAAATTTGGATATTGCTTGAACTCCTTTCGAGTTTGAATTTATGCATAGGTAAGAGAATGGTTCTTTCAGGTGCAAATTTGGATACCATGTTATATTCAACTATTCTGGAAGAATACCAATCAGAGGGGGGGGTGCCACTATTGAAGTTAGGAAAGAAGGTGGCTGAAATCAGTTGCACATTTATGAAATGTCTTGTCAAAGGTGCTGAATTGGATTTTAAAAATCGGATACAGGCTTCAAGTAGGAGTTTTGAAACTTAAAAGATTTGCAGATAGATAGAACCCAATATGTATCCAATAAAGTAATTGAAGTACTTCGTAGTTGTAGATAAGAGTAAAATCGAGGTATCATCAGGGCAATGCCGTCTTGAGAAATCCGTCTGTTTGCTTTAATACCAACTAGATAGAATCATCCTGAGCTTTATGCTGTTGTATGCACGAAAGTTCTTTTCTTTTCGACTTTTTGATCCACCTAGTAGGAATAAGGCTTGTGTGTTACTATAGAATTTTGACTTCACGACTCATGCAAGCTTTATATGATGTTTTAAATATTAATCTGAAGATTAAAATAGCAGTACAATATCAAAAATAGGAGGCACTATGCTCATATTATCTTTTCCACCTTCAGGGTTATGACTTCATGACTCATGCAAGTATTATTAGTGTTCATTCTTCGCCTTGCCCATGTATCCGTCAATGCCATTCCCTGTATTCTTGTAATGGGCAAGTCCGTTGGCTGCCATTTACCGCATACTCCAAGATAAACCATCTTAGCTACATTGCTAGCAACGTCTTCAAGAGGAGGACTTGGCTATCTCTGCATGTTGGTGGTGGCGGCGGCCAAAGATTGGATCATAAACGGGGTGGAACTAATAGGATATGTACATATGCTGGACTGAGTGGCCCCAATGCTGTTGAGGTCATCAATGACCTAGGACTGGACACGTTAACGTTCCTAGCCGTCACTGTACTGGTTATTCCTGCATTCAAATACATCAAAGCTAGCCCCGTAAGCTTCCTTGTGCTTGTGTTATGCATTCATTCTTAGAATTTGTTATATATGGATGGCGTATTTTCCTTCTTATATGTGTTCTGACATTGTGCATCATAAAGGTTATTTGTGAGTTTAAATGATAAATATTATTTTACTAATGAGACTTACCATCCGTCATAGGAACTAATCTCCACTGCAATCTTTTACTTCACTGACACATAAAACTTAATTTTGATTGCAGATACTTGGTTTCTTCTTTGCTGGAGTTGTTCTCAATCAGTTTGGCTTAATAAGGAACCTTACGGATGTTAAGGTTCTCTCTGAGTGGGGGATTCTTTTTTTGGTAAACTCGATAATTTCTTTTCTTACCCTTTTATGCAGCTTTCTTTTTAAGGTTCATTTCTATCGGAAGTCTCACTTAGGCCATCTTTGTCTTTTCCCTTTTGCCATGCATGTTGTTGCTTCTTGAGTGATATATTTTTATTGAGCTTCACTGGCTTGTGTTTTTTGCAGCTATTTGAGATGGGTTTGGAGCTTTCCTTTGCACGCTTGAAGGCTCTTGCTAAATTTGCATTTGGTATGGGATTAGTTCAGGTATTCCTTTTTTTTTAAAACCATTTTTCGCTGATAATCTGAGGTTCTTCCTTTTTTTATTAAAACTTGTCCATTTTTGTTCTCTGTAGTCACATGAATGTCTTGCTCTTGAATATGCATATCATCTGCAAAAGCCAGCGCCTGTTATAGTTTAGACCTTTGTACTGGAGGTTGCTTGCCAAATCGTGTCACTTTTCTTTCAGAAGCAGTTTTTCTGTTTTGTGCAAAAGCAACTGGAAGTAGAAATTTTTGTGAGAAGCTTATATTCCACTTTCTTGTTTTTCTCAGCTAGTTACTGCGAAACTTGTGTTTCAGAACCAATACAGGCTCAGTTCCTTATGTTTCAAGACATTAATGTTTGAGAACCCACTATATTGTGCAAGTGATCAATTTGCAGGAGTGTCGAAATTATGTCCTTACCTGAAAGACACATTTTCTGTTTTAGATTAACACTGTTAGCTTTTGCATTTGGATTGCTCTTTGCTTTGATCACCGCTTCTCTCTCTCTCTATCTCTCTATCTCTCTCTCCCCCTCCCCTTCCCTTCCTTATAGATTTATGTTTTCTTAAACTAAATTGATTTAGATCATGCCAACCTCTTGAAAATGGCTTATTTTTCTGAGTCATGTTTTTTGAAGGTTGTGCTGTCCACATTGGCATTCACTGCATTTGAACTGCCACCTAATAATGCTATAGGAACAAAAATCCTGGTGTTTCTCTTTCACTCACGACCTGATCTGGTGAGGAAATCATTAGGGGGAACTCTATGCTTGCTTCTTTTTTAATCTTCTTTCTGTTTTGTCCTTTTGAATAGCACACTTACACTATTAATGTAGTTTCACTCTTGATGTCCTCAAGGACTAGAAACTACAAGATGAAGGCTAGACCCCCAATCATAATTTACAAAAAAAGAGGCCTACCAATTAATCTCCTCCCTTATGCACATTGGAAAGTGTTTGTTATCTTGGTCTTTTTCCCTCTTCTGCTATTGAAGTATCTGGATTCTTTAAGGTTAACATCAGAAGTGTTGATGAGGCTGTAGTGATCGGTGCTGCTCTTTCACTATCTTCTTCAGCTTTTGTTCTGCAGGTAACTGTCATAAATTGACTTCACATATTCTTCGCTAGACCTTTTCGCATCATATGAATTCGTTTTTTTGTTGTGGGTGCTGTTTACAGACATTTACCTTTCCTGCATTGTGATTAATTATGATTCTGACACTTAAGTGTTAAATCAACTTATTCATGAAGAGAGCAACTTGTACACATGACTGTTTTTGGTAAATTAGGGAGAGAAACACTTCACATTACGCAGAGCTACTGTTTAAGCTTATGAAGTATTGAACAATACACCTCTTTGTCGTTAGGTGTATATATGCTCAGAGCTAATTTTCTTGATCTTTATGCAATGGTCATGGGGTTTTCTGTTCTAATTAAACTTAAGGTTGAAAGAAAACAATTATTCAGTCAATAAAAATTGCCTCTAGGTAACATGACATAAGATTGTTGATTGGGAAGAAAGCTGTGGTTTGATGCTTACACAAAGTGGTGTTTAGCTTCTTGCAGAAAAAGGTGAGCTTCCAACTAGATTTGGTTCAGCTACGCTGGGAGTTCTTCTTCTACAGGTCTCACTCTCTGTTGTTTTATGCATATTATCTCTATTGCGGTGGAGTTTAATAGGCTATTCATTTTTATTAAAGTTTCTCTTTTCAAATTCTAGGACTTGACATGTTAAATGCTTTAAAAAGTTAAACTGGTTGATGTTCACAGGACATAGCGGTTGTTCCTCTCTTGGTCGTCCTCCCAGTGTTGGAAAGCCAGGTTAACTTGAAACTCAGAATGATATTGCTTTGTTGTTTCATCTGTTTCTGTTTTGTGATCCAAAATGCGATACTTAGGCCCTTTGGTTTGTCTTCTCGAATAAAGTTCTTGCAAGTCCCCCATCGTAGGCTTTTGAATAATTCCACTATTCGATAGTGTAATGAATTATCATGCAAATGAAATGAATTCGTTGTCCTTGATCCGAGCCTTTATCTCACATATCATAGCAGTGTTATCCTGCTTTGTGTACAATTCCTTGGCTGCAGTCCATATCTCATGTGCTGTATCAAAGAGAATAAAATTCTCACTGATTTCAACCAGGACATTACAAGGTTGTTTTCAGTATTCCAGACCTTGTATCTTGTATCACCATGCTCAGGTGAGGCAGTGCTACTTGTTAAGCATTCCATCTTTCCTTGGCTCGTGACAAACATTTTCACAGACCTAGACCATTGCAAATAACTATTTCCGTTCAATCAATGGACAGTTATTGCATTGTTGCTAGGATCGGAATTACTAGATGAATAGGAGGAACCATTTGGAGCAGAGGTTTCATCAGCCAGAGATGAGAGAATATTTAGAGAAGCTCTGATACAATGAATATACAAGAAAGACTTAAAAAAAACTCTTATGTGTGTTTGATAGGTTTTCAATAAGCTAGAAATGCACAATAAGTACTGTTGTTTTACTTCTGCCTCATTTACTGCTGCTGCTACTGCCATTCTACTTGTGTAATATTGACAAGTCCTTGCAGAATTTTGCAGAAGAAAGTATATTACCAATGCTTGCTCAGGAAAGTTTAAAGGCCTTACTTGGATTGGGTTTGCTTTCTCTTGGAGGAAAATTCATTTTGAGACGAATTTTTGAGGTCTTCAACTTCGTTTCTCAACACGAATGAAACTTTTTATATATTTGGCACAGAAACTAATGTATGAACATTTCCTCAGTTTGTTGCAGAAACAAGAAGCGCTGAGGCCTTTATTGCCCTGTGCCTTCTCAGTGTCGCAGGGACATCACTCGTGACTCAAAAGTTGGGTTTCAGTGATACGGTGAGTTTTTCGTTTTTCCTCTGAAGTATTTGCTTGGAGTTAATACCTTTCTTAATGTTTATCTATTTCATTTTCCAGCTTGGAGCATTTCTTGCTGGGGCTATATTAGCGGAGACAAATTACCGTACCCAGATTGAAGCTGACATCAGGCCATTCAGAGGCTTACTTTTGGGCTTGTTTTTTGTTACTACTGGAACTTCGATTGACATGGAGGTAACCATCCCTGATAACATTTGTTGTCACCTACCTTTCCTCCATGGACTTTATCGTTAGAACCATATTAGACGGCTGATAAATTGACTGAAAAATTAAGAATTTCGCATCATTGCCTAGAAAGAGCATGCAAGGCTCTTTTGAAAATGATACTGAAACTCGCTCAAGTTTTCAAAACGCACCAGTAATAATTTGGAGTGGAATTGCTTTTTCTCCAAAGAAGGTATATAATGTGGCTGCTTTTTGTGGTCTCCGCCCTTTTAATTCAACGATAACAATTTCAAAAGCGATTGCAGAAACAAGCAGTAAGCTTTCATCTGATGAGGCAAACACTGAAACTTTTGAGCTGGGGAACATCCCCACATAATGCTTATTTTCTGCCTGTGTAAAAGGGTCTAACCTTTTAAGAAGAGTTTAACAGGGAATTCATTCTGATGAAATTTAACATGAATACTTTGAGTTGGTAACATTTTACGTATTTATGGTCTTAATGCAGATTCTTTTCCGAGAGTGGCCCAATGTACTTTCACTCTTGGCAGGTCTTATTGCTGTCAAAACAGTCATCCTAACAGCAATTGGTCCACGTGTAGGACTAACCCTGCAAGAGAGCATACGGATAGGATTTCTTCTCTCTCAAGGAGGTGAATTTGCATTTGTTGTCTTCTCTTTGGCGAACAGGTTAGCTGTTACCTGCGATTCTTTGTGCCAGTTGACATGTTTGTACATGTCTACTATGTTTCTCTTATAACCAAGACCCCACTTGATTGTAGGCTTGGGGTGCTGCCACTTGAACTGAACAAGCTTCTTATAATTGTTGTCGTTTTATCAATGGCATTGACTCCTTTGCTCAATGAAATTGGAAAGAAGGCAGCCGATATTGTTGGGAAGAAGTTTGAGGAGGATTATGTAAGTGCTTTCTTCATCGTCCTTTACAGTGGGCGTTGTAGACTATTTCTCCTTCATGTGATATTTTTATTATCATTTCAAGGAAATATTGTATGTAAAAAACTTTCAAGTGATACTCTTAAGTTATTGTACTTAACAACATAAGCTTTTAGATAAGATGGTAATTTGTCATGGTATCAAAACAAGAGATCCAATAATCAAATCTATATTTTCGGAAAACCATTATTACTGCTTATGTCTACTATTGCTAGTACTTGATGTGCAAGTGTGGTAAGCACACACATGAGAGACGTTTTTAAGTGTTTGATGTATAGATAGTATTCTTCCTACCAACTTAAATTCTTAAATGGGATGGTAATTTATCAGTTATGAGCTGAAAGTCTTGTATGTTGCAGAAAACTACCGACGTAGTGAATTTTGATGCCCGTGAACCTGTTGTGATCCTTGGATTTGGGCAAATGGGCCAGGTACATTTTTTCGCTTTGACTAGTATCCGTTCAACCGGCTAGAGGCTTTAAGTCTGACTCTGTAATTTCTTTGAAATGAAGGTTCTTGCCAACTTCTTGTCTGCTCCTTTGGCATCTGGTCTGGATGTTGATAATGCTGGATGGCCTTATGTCGCTTTTGATCTTGACCCTTCTGTTGTAAAGGTGAGGAATGGTGCATTTTATGAGCGTTGTGACTACGGGAACCTTTAAAGGCACCACGCACAACTTAATAAGGCCCCACACTGTTGTGGCACCACACACATTTGACCTTTCAATAATCGATTATATGGTCTTGAATCCATTTTTAAAAGGTCGAATATGTGTGATGCCACTAACAATCCTTAGACTCTAATTGCAGGGCTGTCCCTTTTTTTGCTGTGTTAAGTGACAAATAAATCTTCTCCGTTCTCAATCTTGAAACTTGAGCAATGATAATAACAGGCATCCAGGAAACTCGGTTTCCCAGTCCTATCTGGGAGATGGATCACGTCCAGAAGTTCTTCAATCTGCTGGTATCTCTTCTCCAAAAGCTGTCATGGTTATGTACACTGGTAAAGAAAGGACAACTAATGCTGTCCAGAGGATTCGACTTGCATTTCCCGGGGTAATCCATTCATTTGATTCTTTCTCATAACCAAATATACTTGTATGCCCCAAGAACATTGTAAAAAGGCTGATATCTAAGGATTCGGTGCGCTGCCAAACTTTAAGCAACTTTTTTTTTTAAAGTCCTTATCAATGTGTTGATTAGAAGTTTTAATGGCAATCTTCTGTTCCTTATAGACCCAAATATATGCGCGTGCAAAGGATATGATGCATCTCTTAGAACTAAAGAAGTCTGGGGCAACAGACGCCGTTCTTGAAAATGCAGAGGTATCATATTCTTGATTCTGTAGTAATAGTAGTAGTAGTAATAGTGAAGGTTTTACTTGGATCAAGGACTAACATATCCATTTGATTCGGGCAGACAGGTTTGCAGCTTGGTTCCAAGCTATTGAAAGGATTCGGGTGATGTCTGATGACGTAACCTTTTTCAGCCAGCCTGCTCGGGATTCAATGGAGGTACAAGCTCGTGAAGAGCTTAGTAAAACAGATTTACGAGCTTCTGATGCCATGAATCCAATCCAGGTACTTTCCCACTTACCGAGAATACCTATATCATCACAGTATCACACACTCGTAGTAGAAATCAAATCCACGGCTTTCGTATGCCTACAAAAATGAACAAAAAAATATTAAAACTGAAATGAAGGTGAGAGTTGCTGACTCCGTTGGGGGTAAAACGTCCATACGAACAAATTCAAGAGAAGAAATAAGACTAGGAGTGAAGGGGATAGACAGCAACTCCACAGCAGCATTTGGGAAAGCTGATCAACAAAAGCTGGAGATACCTAAGGAGCTCTATCTAACCGAGGTTGAAGACGAACAAGGTAATGGCACGTCAATTAATGGTTCCTTTCAAGTCAATACCGTAAAGATTGATGAGCAACGCGTCATGGCTGATGATGATGATGATGATGATGATACTCCTAATGAACCTTAGACTAATGGTGCCTTGGGTGGGGTGTGGGTTGGTGGGGGGGGAAGGGAAACACTATTGCTTGAAACTGCAAATTTGCTGGCTCAAAGGTCTTAGCAAGGATTTGTTTATAGAAATGAGTACATGAAATGTTTACATATAAATGATCTAGCTGTATTAAGTTGATTCCTGATTCAAAAAGAATCTTTTAGAAAAAACAGTTGAGGTGAATAATTATTCGCGGTTTTATGTGATTTTTCTCAGATACTAAAAACGCACGCGTGTGTTGACGCGTGTTGATTAAATTGATATATTTAAATATGAAATATAACAACATTATTTAATGTTATACATTCTTAAGTACGTGTTTAACTAATAAAATAATCCCCTAAAAACTTATAAAATAATAGTATAGAGAATAGTGACAACGGTTATAAAATGATCTCAAGCTTGAGATTTTTTAAATCTGTTCCATACACATTAAACACGACTTCAACATATGATGAAATTTAACCCCCCATGATGAATACATGATATAGTAAACCTCATTTTGAATACATGATTTATTATTAGTTGTGGATAGTCTTTGTTATGAAATCTATACCAATAGAGTAAGATTGGTGGCAGTATGATAGTCTTTATTATAATAATGCTCAGCCAATGGTAGCCACTCGTTCTATTTTCTTGGCCTAGTATGATAGTCTTTATTATAATACTCAGCCAATGGTAGCCACTCGTTTTATTTTCTTGGCCTCTAAAAAGTCATGCACCTTAAGTATATCTCATTACTTTGGTTTACCCTCTCAGTTTGACCATCGGTTTAGGGGTGGAAGGTAGAGCTATATGACAATTTTACCTTTACCAATTTTATAAGATGACCCTAGAAATCAGAAGTGACACTTTATCTCTGTCACTAACAATGATGTTAGGGATATCATGCATCCTATACACTTCAGTAAAGAAAATTTGATGCCACCAACTCAACAATATACCCTTTTATCCATAACAATAAAGTGGGCAAATTTAGCCACCCGTCCATTATTACCATGATTCCTTTTTGACTTTGGTAAACCTTCAATGAATTCCATACTCAACTAAAACCAGGCTTTTCTTTGAATAGGCTTTTACCATGATTCCTTTTGACCCTTGTGGTTTATCATACATACTCTTTACATCGATGACAAACCACAAACCTATGTATCATTTCTTGCACATCCTTATGAATATTAGGCAAGTAGAACAATCTTTTAATCTCGCGATATCGTGCTCATCCTCTCGAATGCCTCATAGATCGGAAATGAAGTCGCTCAAAGAATTTATGTCTCAAATTTCCATGATCCAACATATATCCCGCGCTTTATACTTCATCGACTTTTGGTGTAGTGTATAATGTGGATCTCAGGGTTGTAGCAATCATCAGAATCCCTGAATGTTTCCTCAACAACTACATCATTTTTGTAGCTGGAAGTTACTTTTTGCATCTAAGAAAGGACAATGATCTAATGATGTTCAGTTGACCCTGATCATGATTCTGTCTTGATAACGCATGTGCCACGATATTATATAGTGAAATCTAGTACCATGAGTTTGGTTACTCTCATTTGTTGTGGTGTGGTGGTGGCCTTCTGATCCAATAGGAACTTCAAACTTTGTTGATATGTTTTAATAACAGATGGCCTACCTTGAATGTACTGTTTCCAGTTAGATACTGCCTTCATAACGGCCAACAACTCCTTTTCATACATGGAAAGTCCTATCTCCTCAGAGTTAAATGCCCTATTAAGATAAGTCATTTGTCTTCTATTCTGCAGTAACATTGCTCCCAAACCCTTCCCACAAGCATTTGTCTCAATACAAAGGAGAGTGAGAACTAAGGACTGACGCATGGCTCCTTTTAGATCCTCAAATGCTTGGTGTGAGTCAGATGACCAATAAAACCCTTGCTTCTTAATCATATCATTGAAAGGCTTTTCCAGAGTCCCATAAGGTGGTACAAATCTCCTATAAACCCCTGCTAATCACAGGAATCCTCTTAATTCAGTAACGTCTCTTGGCAATGGCCAGTTCAACATTGCTTTTATTTTGGCAGGATCGGCATAAACATTTCCCTGCCTGATAATGTGTCCTAGATAATCCATATTATTCTAACCAAAAGAGCATTTAGACATCTTAGCATAAAACTGGTCCTTCCTAAGAACTTCCAAAACAGCTCTCAGGTGCCTCATGTGTCTGCATGTCTGATCTATACATTAGTATGTCGTCAAAGAAAACCACGACAAACTTCCTCAGAAAACCACGACAAACTTTCTCAGAATTCATAAACGTAGCAGGAGCATGAGCAAGAATTCAATATGGCCATGGTGGGTGACAAAAGTCGTATTTTGCTTTATTGACCCTAGAGATAAAGTATCACTTATAATGCTGAATACTATATTTATTTATTTGTTTGGTTCATAATGATCGATCATTTAATATGTGAATGACATGATTTCATTTTTATAATTGGAGTTTTTTTAGCAAATTATAATTTGATTGACAATGGACTTTTAAAAACATAACGATATCAATCATGCAATGAAAATTGATTTTGTGGTTGATTGTTATAGAATAATTGTAATAGTTATATACTAAGTAATTTGTATAAGTATTGAGACACATTTTTATTTATGAATTCGATATTTAGATGAATAGGGATGATGGATGAAGCCAAGCACTTATTGCTAACAAAAAATTCATATATAATTATAAGGTAGAATATAATTTAAAAATCAAGAAGTCTTTCCTAAAAAAAATACCTAAACACTCTTCGTATTAGTTTAATTTCATCAATAATTATTTACCATCTTTATGGGATTGATCCATTCATATTCATTCATGCATGTGTTATCTTCCATGTACTCAAAATTCGAGATTTCATATAATAATATATGAATATAATTAATAGGATATCTTAATCTTATTTCAGTTAATTGTATAAACAAGTGTAAACATATAAATTTACCATTATAATTATTACTCGTGTTATAATAAAAAAAAAATTAGCGGTTATTAGTTGGGGCAATGGTCTGGTAAAGACATAAAATGAGACAATTAATTGAATAACAGACATGACTAGGAATCTTATTTTTATAAGGCTATAATTACACAAATTAGATAGATAGACTCAAATAAAAAAAAAAAAAAAAAAAAAAAAAAAAAAAAAAAAGGAAAGGCGCTTTTTTTTTTTTTTTTAAAGCAATGAAGACGCTGAATGTGGTTATTATTATTATTATTATTATTATTTTATTTTTTTGAGCAGGGAAGGCGCGGCTGAATATGGTGTGTTTTTTTTTTTTTTTTTTTTTTTTTTTTTTTTTTTTTTTTTTTTGGAGCAAGAAAGACGTGTTTGTTTGTTTTTTTTTTTTTTTTTTTTTTTTTTTTTTTTTTTTTTTTTTTTTCTGGACGCCGAGACGGTGTGCTTTTTTTCCCGGTGACCACCGCGATAAATTGACCACCCTGATACAACGACCACCCCGATGCAAAGACACCACGATCAAGTGACACCGCATTGCAGATACATCGCGATATTATGACATTTCGGGATGCAAAGACACCGCATGATACAAAGACATCGCGATGAAGTGACACCGCGATGACGAGAGACACCGCGATTGACCACCGCGATGCACGCGACCACCCCGATGCAACGACCACCGTATGCAATGACCACCGTGATGCATTGACCACCTCGATGTAGACACACGCGATGCGAGACGCCTCGATGAATTGACACCGCGATGCACCGACAACCGCGATGACCGACCACACCGATGCAATGACCGCCCCGATGCGAGACACCGCGATGCAGTGACCACCGCCGATCTGAGAGACACGCGAGACACCGCGATGAAGTAACACCGCGATGAATTGACCACCGCGATGAAATGACCATCCCGATGCATTGACCACGCGACGCGACGACGCATTGACCACCGTGATGCATTGACCACCGCGATGAAGTGACACCGGATGAAGTGAAAGCGTAATGCGAGAGACACGCGATGCGCGAGACACCGCAATATAGTGACCACCCCAATGCAGACAACACAAATGCGATGACCACCCCGATGTAGAGACACCGCGGTGCGAAAACACCTCGATTAAGTGGCACCACGATGCATTGACACCCCTGATGTAGAGATGTCTCGATGAAGTGACACCGCGATGCATTGACCACCCCAGATCCATTGACCACCGCGATGCAGGTGGTCACCTCAATCGCAGACACGCGATCGCAAAGACCACCTCCGATCGCGAAAACACCGCGATCTGCTGACCACCATGATGCATAGACAACGCGATCACGATGACCACCCCGATGCAAAGACACCGCGATGAAGTGACACCGATAAAGTGACAGCGTAATGCAGAGACACCGCGATGCAGAGACACCGCGATGAAGTGACACCGATAAAGTGACAAACAGAATGCGAGACACACGCGATGCAGAGACACCGCGATGAAGTGACACCGCGATGCGAGACACCGCAATGCAAGGTGACCACCCCGATGGCGGAGACACCGCGATCAATTGACCACCCCGATGCAGAGACACCACGGTGCAAGAACACCCCGATCGCAGAGGCGCCTCAATGAAGTGACACCCCGATGCAGACACCTCGATGAAGTGACACCGCGATGTATTGACCACCCCAGATCCATTTACCACCGCGATGCAGTGGCCACCCCCAATGCAGAGACACCATGATGCAGTGACCACCCCCAATGCAGAGACACCGCGATGAAGTGACACCGCGATGCAGATACACCTCGATGAAGAGACACCACGATGAAGATTGGGCAATTGAATCTAAATAGGAACCTTAGAGTTGGTATCCATACTAAAATAAAAAAAACTCGTGCATCCTTTTAAGCAAAAGAGACCCGTAATATCAACATTTTATGCAGTGACATCGGCAATCATATATGCAGTGATATCAACATTTTATGTAGTGATATCGGCAATCATATATGCATTTCATCAACAATTTATGCAGTGAAATCGGCAATCAAATATGCGTTTCATCAACAATTTATGCAGTGACATCGGCAATCAAATATCCAGTGACATCAACATTTTATGTAGTGACATTGGCAATCAAATATGTAGTGACATCAATATTTTATGCAAGACATCGGCAATCAAATATGTAGTGACATCAATATTTTATCTGCAGCAATGCACATAATCGATACAAGACCCAAGATACACATCTCGAAAGACATCACAAGGGTATCCAAAATCCTCTAAAATGCCTATGTCAATCCCAAGGTACATGAAGCCAAAAATGATTCAAATAACCACCAACATTCAAAGAAAACAATAACAATACCCTAACAACATTGGGCAAAAGTCACGAAAAAACAAAAGAAATATTCATGAAAAAATTCATACAAGTCATCCAAAGCAGGTGAGCTACACAAAGAATCATTTGCATCACTAAGGAGTGCTTCAGTTGTTCTCTAAACTTGCCATTCTTCATGTCAAACCCATCATCAACATTGAAGACAAAGAAGAACGGGATCGTGAAGCTTGTTAACAACTGAATTAATCAAATTTGTAGACACAAAGAGAGACCGCGATGCATTGACCACCGCGATGAGAGACCACCCCGATGCAAAGTGACCATCCCCGATGTAGTGACCACTCGACTCTATTACACCCCTATTGCGAATGACATTACACTTATTTTATAAAGTTACCAAATTTGTGTATTAAATTGTATATGCAAAGTGACATCAATGTCACTGCATCAATTCTCAAATGATCGTAAATTTTGGATGTTAAAAAACATGAGAATAATTATTCAAATCTTTCAAAATTCTCAAATGATCGTAAATTTTGTATGTATCAGGTTTATGATACATACAAAAAAAATGCCCACAAATAAGCTAGGCGAGAGATTTTAGAAAGCTCAAGACTTGTAGCAGCTAAAAGCTTCAATCTTTTGATATAATAAATGGAAATATGAGAGCCCAAAATGGATATAATCAGTAAACGAATAACCAAAAACAAAACTGAAAATGAGCCTGAGAGTAATCTGAAAATGAGGATGTTACCTGAAGGTATGGGGACTGTCATAATCAAAAAGTGAATCGACAACAAAATACTCACAACCTTGAAGTGATGATGCATAATTTACAGAAAACACGAAACAGAAGACAAACATGCTATCGGTGTTAATGAAATTGAAAAAGAACGAACACAAAAAATAGGACTTACAGGGGCACCTTCTTCCATTGGCCGACTGCACAAAGAGGACAAGTAAGAAAGAAAAAATTAGCATCCTCGAGTCATAAAACCAACATAAATCTTTGATAAAGTAAGCGACACCAAGTGATGTAGGAAACTCAACAGATTAGTGATTCTAAACAAAGATGTTTGAAGTATTTCCTTTAGATTCATCAACAAATGAAAAGGGCTTCATTGAATTTTGAAGATTGAAATGGGAAGCCATGGAGATTCGTACTCTTCTTGGAATAGCACCAAAGCTATGGATCACTTGCTAATTCTTCGAATTATTTGCAACCATAAGAAGAAAGTTAGCATCACTTTATACTAAACAATATCACAAAAATAACCTAGTAACTAATTACCAAAAAATTGGACAAGGAGTGTAACTAATTACCAATTCGAATTTAGATCTTACTAGAGTGTAGCTCTCATCAAGTCTAAAATCCACACAAAGTTCAATTAATTTGAGCTTTACCTTTTCTCGAACTAAATATTGACTAAATGAGGTTGAGCTCCATCCGATTGCCGGTAAGTATCGAGGTTGTTATCACGAAGAGAAGAGACGCCATTGCCAGGATTGCAAGAGCTGACGCTCCAAGCGGCCGTCTTTGCCATCTGGCGGAGATCGTCATCAACTATTAGCTTCTGAATTCCGCCGCTGATTTTCCCGTCTTCTTCTCATTCCGATGATTCCGCCATTGAAGTAAATTGCTTCGAATTTCTGGATAAAAACAAGCTTCGAATTGCTCCTTTGTTAGAATCTGTGCCACCAATTGGATCAACATGTGAGACTTTCTTACATTGCCGGAAGGAAGCTAAAAGTAAAAAGAGGACACAAACGTTGGAAGAAGAAGGTGGGAAAGAAGAAGAAGGGAGGAAGGCGTCGAAGATCTTTTGTTCCAATGTTGCAAATATTATTCTTTAGGGGTAACATAGGAAACTTGGATAAAATGTGTCCTTATAAACAAATAAGATTTAAGTGTGTCCTAAATGCCTATTAAGTGTTCAAACTAGTCCTTATAAACAAATATCCATTATTAGTTATAAGGCCGTCGCTAGAGACTCAATGATCATTTAGGACACTCAAAAAACTTATTCGGTTATAAGGATGTTCTAATTTATTTTTTCTGTTCTCCTAGATTTCCAAAGGCATTGTACGATACCAAGCTGCTTCAATTTCCAATCTCTGCCATTTTTGTTCACGCTGCATCTCCACTTCTTTGGAGTTAGCTTCTTTCTCACCGTATTGCTTTTGGCACTCCTCGAACAAGTCGGCATCCATTTCCAAGAACATTTTCCTAACGTTCACAATAAGCCCGTGGACTCGCTTGATTCCAATGAGAGCGTATATTCTTTTCTAGGGCCTCAAATATAATTGGTAATATCATGTTTCGTTTCAGCTATTAAGCTTACTACATGCTCATTGTTCCACCAAAATAGAGCTCATACAAAGAACCTAAAACATAAATACAGCTTGAGAACACATCATCAACATTTCAAAAGGAATGTTTTTTTTTTTTTAGTTTTTGGATGTAATATTTTTTTGTTTGTTCTTTTCTTGATCTGGTGTTAAAAATTATATGAACTTTTCTCAAGCATCTTGCTTGATATATATTAATAAAGGTTTATTTTGCTGTTCAAAAAAGGTATTATGAGTTTGTAATAGGTTGATCAAGTATCATCATTTACACCAAAAAAAAAAAGAATGTTCAACTTGCCTACCATTATGACTTTGTTGCCTCCTCCACCTGCCCCCTTTCTTCCTCTTTGGACCAGGATTTATTTTTCAAGATGTAAACCGAATTATGTGACTTCTTAAACTTGTAAATCATGTACCTGCATTCATAAAGTTTACAAAGTCAATAGCTTTTCGATGTTTACTTACGGTTTCCCTTGTGTTTATATGCATTTTGACAAAGAAGTGTAAGCTCAAGAACTACCGAAGTAAGAATTATTTTTCTGATTTACATGCTACTTGATGGAGTGACATTGATGTCTGAAGCAGTGACACAATAACATGTCTAGGAGAAACATTCAGAGCATTCATAGATCGTGTTTTACTAATTAGTTGACAGTGTATTTGGGTGCTTATAATAGATGATATAGTCCATTTTGCTTTCGCAGCACAAGTACGATCTAGGAGGCTCTTTATTACCTTCTTATGGGTTTCACTCACCATGGTGGCTTACAATTAAGTCTTTTTTGGGCTTCTGGTGCTGCTTATAATAGCTGTGGATACTCATAGTTTGGGGTTTGTTTTTCTTTTCTCTTATGGTTGTCTTTGTCCTGCTTCTTGCTGCGGTCGATATAAGTGCTTTGTGGCATTTGGCTAGCGTGGTTTCAGATTGGTGCCGGTTTATGGGCTTGCAACTATGAAAAAGAGCTATCAGTTGTTAAAGGACAGGACCATGATAGCTTTCAACCTTGTTTTTGGGTATATGGCTATTTGTGGACTGATCACACTATATTCTCATCAGTTGTGGTTAATGGTGGGGATAATCATGGTGTGCTTACAAGAATTATGGTTGGTGGATTCTTGGTTGGGTTGCTGGTGATAGTTAATCTGGCTGGCCTATTAGTGCAGAGTGTGTTTTACTATGTGTGCAAGAGTTACCATCATCAAGAGATTGACAAGAGTGCCCTCTATGATCATCTTGGTGGTGCAGGCTTATCATGATGACATTGCTGACTTATGCAGTGACATTGATGTCTGATGCAGGGACATTAATGAATTATGCAGTGACATTGATGTTTGATGCAGTCAATAGCTTTTCGATGTTTACTTACGGTCTCCCTTGTGTTTATATGCATTTTAACAAAGAAGTGTAAGCTCAAGAACTACCGAAATAAGAATTATTTTTCTGATTTACATGCTACTTGATGGAGTGACATTGATGACTTATGCAGTGACATTGATGTCAGATGCAGTGACATTGATGACTTATGCAGTGACATTGATGTCTGATGCAGGGACACTGATGACTTATGCAGTGACATTGATGTCCAAGCGGTGACACAATAACACGCCTAGAGAAACATTCGAGCATTCATGATTGTGTTTTACTAATTAGTTGACAAGTGTATTTGGGTGCTCATAATAGATGATATAGTCCCTTTTGCTTTCGCGGCAGACAAGTACGATCTAGGAGAGCTCTTTATTACCTTCTTATGGGTTTCACTCACCATGGTGGCTTACAATTAAGTCTTTTTTGGGTTTAGTCTGTCGCATTTATAATAAATTGTGGATACTCATAGTTTGGGGATGTTTTCTTTTCTCTTATGGTTGTCTTTGTCCTGTTTCTTGGGTTGCAGGTCGATATAAGTGCTTTGTGGTATTTGGCTAGCGTGATTTCTGTATTGGAGCCGGTTTATGGGCTTGCAACTATGAAAAAGAGCTATCAGTTGTTAAAGGGCAGGACCATGATAGCTTTCAACCTTGTTTTTGGGTATATGACTATTTGTGGACTGATCACACTATATTCTCATCAGTCGTGGTTAATGGTGGGGATAATGATGGTGTGCTTACAAGAATTATGGTTGGTGGATTCTTGGTTGGGTTCTTTGGTGATAGTTAATCTGGCCGCCTATTAGTGCAGAGTGTGTTTTACTATGTGTGCAAGAGTTACCATCATCAAGAGATTGACAAGAGTGCCTCTATGATCATCTTGGTAGTCAGGCTTATGCAGGTGACATTCTTGACTTATGCGCGACATTGATGTCGATCATGCAATGACATTGATGTCGATGCAAATGACGTTGATGACTTATGCGGTGACATTGATTCTCGTATTTACAATTAGATAAATGATGTAATGATATTGATGTCACCGCATATACAACTTGATACGCACATTTGATAACTTTGTAAAGTAACTTTATTTTTTTGTTATCTTTAAATATTTGATTGATGTTGGTTTATTTGATTAGTGTTAGTTTAAATTTTCGATAACTTTGTAAAATAACTGTATTTCTTTTTTTTTTTGGTTTAAAGGCATATTTTACAACCAAAGGTATGCATAAATTGTTACAATAACGTCACCGCATAAATCGTTACAATAACACGTTAGTGTATAATTCGATACAATAAGACATCACTGCATAGATCGCTACAATAAAAAGTCACTGTATAAATCGCTACAATGAGACGTCATTGCATAAATCGCTACAATGAGATGTCACTGATCAAGGTTGAATGTATCGCGGCGGTCAATACATCATGGTAGCCAATGAATCGCGGCGGTCAATGCATCGGGGTGGTTAATGGATCCCGGTGTCCAATGCATCCGCGTAGGTGGTCAATGCATGACGGTGATCAATACGTCACGTCGATTTTTATGAAGAAAAAAAATGATTTTATGAAATTTATTCGGAAAAATATCAAATTTGATTTTAGAATAAAGAAGACGAAAAAATATGAATTTTAGAGAAAAAATTATGATGATCCGAGTTTTAGATCAAAATATATGACCTTTAGAAATATTGTGAATTAAAAAAGAAATTTAAAAAAAATAAATTTAACCACGTGAACTCAGCATTTTATTTTTATTTTTATTTTTTTTTCCTTCCTTCCTTTTTTTCATTCTTCATCTTTATCCACTTGAAATTATAATGTCCTTATAACTAAATAAGTTTCCTTCTTAAAATTAGAATGTCCTTATAACTAAATAAGATTTCGGAGTGTCATATTACCCCTAATAAGTTGAAAATCAATCCTTTTAAATAATTTGCCCAAAAATTTATTACTCATGTTTTTCGTAAAACAAACTATTAGTCATGTTACCATAGTAAATATGTATATAAAATTGGACAAGAGAGAATAATTCTCAACATATATTTTACATAAAATTTTGAATAAAAAAATGTTAGAATTGATTTAGTAATAAAGTATGTTGAAATGACTTTGTAGGAAAAATACACTCACGCTTATGTTTTATATATAATTGAATCTACTTGTACGTCGAAAACATTTGTGACGAATATTATAATTCTTTTATTCATCTTTCTATGCTTATGTTATGTTGAATTGATAAACATATAAATCAATATTCATTATATATTTCTTTCAAAAAAAAATATTCATTATATATAATTTCTTTTCACACCTATAATTTTTTTTGATTCAACCTATAAAAGTTTTAACACATCATATTTTAATTTCCAAGTTTGCCATTCTATTTTTTCGTTCATTTATTATGACCTAATTGCGTGGAGAATCACCTAAGGAATGTGTAAGACGTAGTGAATGATACTTACAGATGCATGATGTTTCGGATGATCAGAGAGTAGACTTAGCAGAAATACATTTTTTAGGAAAAGCAGACGTGTGGTATGGCAATCATACATTGAATTTTCCAGCAATTAATTGGGCAATACTGATAGAGAAGTTATGAAACGATTAGGAGCTAGGCCATTAGAACTAACAGTAGATTAATTCCATCAACTACAAAAAACCACAGTAGAGGAATATCTATCGGAGTTTGGGAAATTAAGAAGCTTGGTGCAACTACGAAATCCTATGTTGACAGAGACATAATCAAATGTTTTATAAGAGGCATTAAGATTGAAATTAAGTTTATGGTGTGATTGATGAAGCCCGAGGACATGTCTGTTATCAGTGATATTGCCATATGCTATCAATATATTATAATGACATTGAATGACATGCATGTGCAGAAAAATTACTCTAACCTTAGCCAGTAGAGGTTCTCTCCATTCACCACTAAGGTGACTGATAAGGATGATGCATTAATGTTAGATACTAAAGCAAAAGGACATCATACTTGATAAGGATGATGCATTAGTGTTAGATATTGAAGCAAATATCACAATATAAATTGGAGAAACCATGTAAAGGAAAATGGTGATGGTTGGATCTCCATTAAAGATGATGAGGCTATGGCAACCGACACTGCAATAACCTCTCTGAACTTGACCTAGGAAGAGCACAACTCTGGAGTTTCATTCATGTAGCTGGGCAATACGCAGCAACAAAATGATCAAGCTGCAACTGTGGAAGGAGGACAGAAAATGTTGAATGCTATAACCACAGACACGGCAGAGCAGGCGGTGAATTTGGGTGATTTGCACTGTTCAGGTTCAGCGGTACATGTTGGAAAGGCTATTGCAAATGGTAATGAGACTGATGATGCAGCAACAGCAAGCTCAGCCAAGCCTCGGCAGCAGTTCCCCGACATCCGTATGTTGAATTTGCCCATGGATATTGCCCCAAGTGCTTCAACAGAGATTAGAGAGGTGGAAATTGATGGTACCAATTTTAATGCTGCTCCCTCTTATCCGATCAGTGGGAATATAGCATTTTCTGAAGATTTGGCTATAAGCAATTCATTGAGATGCTGTCTTTGGGTGTAGGAAGTCAAAAAGTTTCCCAAATTGAGCTTAAACACCTAGATTTAGAATGCTCAAATGTCAGATTGAGGAGCTCTATGTCAGATACAAAGAAAAAAGAAAAATTGTCTCCCTCTCAGAAATTAGCTCCACATAGGAATAAAAAGAAGATTTTTATTGAATAAAATTTTTACTTGTTAAAAAAGGTGACTGATAAAATACCCGATGCTGAGAAATAAACCAACGATACATAAAGAAATTACTCCTAAGGAGGAGTTGCAAGAGAATAGGGTCATTGGGTTATGTTTTAAGTGAGAAAAAAAACCATTCTTGATTAATTATAGATGTAGATACTACTAAAAAATTAAGCATATGTGACGTTTTATGTTAGATCCATAGTTGTTTTCTAAAGTACACTTAGATATCATCTCAAGTTTGTTGTCATCATTGAGTGTAAACAACATAAATGCAATTGCATAGACAAAAAATTTATAAAATCATAATGCCACTAAACATGTATTGATGATATAAAATATGGCGAAAGAACTTTTAGGAAAAGTACTTTCACACTTTAGTTTAATATAAAATTAAATCTACTTCTACATCCAAGCATTTGTGCATAACATGATGATCATTTTCCTTTTCAATTTATGTTTATTTTGAATTAAATTGATAAACATATAAATCAACATTAATTAATTATAGACGTTACTATAAGTAGTGTAAACATATGTGCTTTTTACAATATAGTTGTTTAATTCAAAATGGGACCAAGTGTTTTAATGGGAAGGGACTTAACCGTGTGATAATCATCATTGAGCTTTTATTTGAAAAGATAAGTTCTAAGGTAATATTATAGAGTATATAGTTAATAAAATAAAATAGGGATAAATGCAAAGAATTTAGGGATAAAAGGGTGTCAATGATGGGTTACGCATAGTGAAATTAAAGGGTTGGTGTAATTTATTTAAAATCAAAATATAATAAATAAATTTCAATATTAAACAAAAAAAAATGTGGGGGAAACACCAAGGGTAGGAAACACTTTTTGGGGAAACACCGAGGATAGGAAAAAAATTTCGGGAGAAACATTTCATCGCACTTTTATTATGAGTATAGATCTGTTATTCTTGAGCAAGGAATATGATTCAACTCAGGCATTACTTCTGGACACCAATGGTTGTTTCTTGCTTCTCAATATGACTAAGTTTTTCCCCCACACAAATGAGCAATATCCACTCGTAGATTTTTATGTCAAAATAAGATCATTTACATACATCATTTATATACATGGTGACCTAATGGTTAACATTAAATCATATCCTGACAATGATCAGGGTTCACTGTCAGGGTTCGAATCCCACTTAGAACGAAAAGGGTGCGTGTGTGAATCTTTCATTTCCAAAAAATATATGTATATACATGGACATATCTATGTGCAACCAAAACGGGGTACACGGAACCGGCTAAATAAAATTTAATTAAGTTTTACTTATAAAAAGAGAGTAATGGTACGTGCAAAACCATTGTATCACATCGGGTGATATACTCAATTTCTCACCTTATCGTGATGATATTACCTCATAAACAATGAGTTTGACATCATGATCAAACGTAGCAAATTTGATTCTGTCACTCGTTGTGGCACTATGGTTGTGTGTCTATCGTTACTCAAAAAGAAATTATGGACCTCACTAGGAATCGAATTCGGTCTAGTGGTAAAGACCATTGCACTTCCTGGTGAGAACCAGAATTCGATACTCATCCCGCCTAATAAAAATCCTTTCCCATCCCCAAAAAAGGTTACCGCTGCTGACAGCTAATAGTCGATCTACCCGTTATCCCCACTAACCGGTGCGTCACATCATTTTCACAAAATCGACTTCATGAAAGTTGAATATATAGCCGACATCCGACTTCTCGCACTGTTAAACCAGGATCGACACTGGAAAGATCGAATGTTAGCTATAAATTCGATTTTGAAATCCTAGCTGACAAGTAATGATTAGTGGGTGCTTGGTTATAATTATAATGACAAGGAGAGAAAAGTACACAATTACTTCAACTAGGTCCAGTATGCTCATACAAAAAACAATCTCTTCATTTCATTTTATTTGCCAAATTACACAGACAATTCAAATAATAAAAAGCTAAGAGTTGGGTTGCCGAATCACAATAAATTAGAACCCCCAAACTCTACATTTAATCATTATGGTTGCATTCAATACAGACTTGCAACGCAGTGCCTCACTAAAACTAACAATGACGAAAGACAAGAACACGTAGCCTATGGAAGAAGACAAATGGCCCTCAAAATAAACACAGTTTCTTACAAATACTTTTGTTCCAAAGAAAAAAAACAGCTAAAACACAAACAAGATAACAAAAAACCTAAATCTATAAGTGAAAATACAAAATCTGAAGGCACAAAACGCAAACAAACATAGGAGGGAAAAATAAACCATATCGAAGAAAGGAAATTTTGATTCTTAGACAAATGTTTGATGCTAGCAATAATACAAATGAATAAAATCGAAGGTGCTGCGGCAGATGACCGTGTCAGAAAAGAACATTAAAATATGTAAAAGAAATCAATACCCCAGAACTCCATTTGCGAATAAGGAGGTAGAAACGAAAGACGGATATGCAGAGGTTTTACGGTTTAAACGAGGTTTTAGGGTCGAGGAGTATGATACTCTTATTTTGGGTTGGGCTTATTTTCTTAGGGAAATACTTATGCGGAGAGAGGATTTTGAGATGAAGTAACGGGTGAAACGATCAAAACCATACAGTTTAAATACAGAATGAAACTGTGTGGTTCCACACGGTGTCTCCACACGTGTGGAGACACCACACAAGTATTTTCCTATTTTCTACTCCGCGGACTATTTACTCCCTCATTTCCTAATTATATGTCGCAGTTGTCAAAATCAAAATTTCATTTTATATGTCGAGATACAGCTTCATTCAATCGTATTTTAATATTTTTCCGCTTTCAATATTACTTTCCAACTTTCTAGATTCATTCAAACTATGAATCTTTCATATTCATTACGTCACTACACTTTCCAATAATTTTTTTTTGGGTACGCATTTTCTTAATCTTTGTATTTTTCAAACGCGACATAGAATTAGGAACGGAGGGAGTATCAGTGTTAATGGCTTAGTATAATTCTTGCTCTCCAAGTTATTTTTCATTATAAATTATATACACTATATGTTGTTGAATTAATGAAAAATACATTTTCAGTAAATCTATTATGATATCGGAGTGAGGTTAATCTTAAATTTCATCACGCCGACCTCGGCCTCCTTCTTCCTGCCGCGAACTTCTTTTTCTCCGATCACCCTCGCCCTCAATTTCTTCAATCTTTTCCCAACATCTCAACATCACAGAAATCAGCTTCTCCCTTCTTTACAAAGTCTCATCTCTTCTCCTTATTGCATACTACTGCAGTAAACAAGAAAAAAAAAACCAAAACCCTAATTGCCGTTCCCTGCAAAGTCCAATTCCCAGTCCACCGCTACCTCATCCGGCACGCCGGCATCCTCCATTACAACCTTTAACCCTTCCTCCCACCTTCATATTACAAAATTCAACCGCTCAAATTACCACCTATATAGAGCACAAATATTGCCCTACTTCCGCGGCCAGGGTGTGTACGGCTACCTTGATCGTACCATCCCCCTGCCGAAGACCATTACAGACGATGGTGTCACCGGCCCTAATCCAAAGTTCAATCAATGGCAACAGCAGGATAATCATATCCTAATAACCATTATTTCTTCTTTATCATATGATGTTTTCATGCAGGTCTATCATGCCACCACTTCCACCGAAATATGGGATGTGCTACAACCCTGTTTCTCCTCTCAAAGTAGGGCTCGACTTGTTCAACTCCGTATGCAACTGGCATCCACCCGCAAAGGCACCATGAGTGCCGCTGAATATTTCGCCACGGTTAAACGTATCACGGATGATTTGGCAATGGCAGGGCACTCACTCTCAATTGATGATATTGTTGCCTATTTATTGGCGGGTCTTGGACTAAAATACGACTCCATGGCTACCTTACTCTCTACACGTTCTGAAGTTACCGTTGAGGAAGTTTACGCCATCCTCCTCACCATTGAGAGCCGTATATTGCACCACAACCATGTTCTCGTCTTTCCGGCTGCTTCCCCTCGTTTAATGCCAACAACCAATCTATCCCAAGCTCCTCTGCAATTGAACATGGGTCGTGAAACAATAATTACCGGGGGCGTGGTCGTGGTTCCTCCCCTCGTGGACGTGGCACGGGTCATACTCATCGTTATCCTCCCAGTCAGGTTCCGCAATGTCAATTATGTTATAAGATGGGTCATACGGCACATGAATGTTGGTAGAGGTTTGATAATACTTTGCAACTGTCGGCTCCACCTCTATCTCCAACCCCACCACCACCGTGTGCCCCTCGTCCTCCGCAAGCTTACAATGCTCAAGCCCCTTATTCCCAATATTCTGGTTGGATTCCTGACACCGGGGCAACTCATCACTGTTGGAAGTAGCGCCCGAAAGACAATTTATGTAATTATTTCTATAATTAATAAATGACAGATTTATTCTCATCTTATTATATGATTCGTGCTTATAAGTAATACACTACTGAAAACCCTAAGTCGTATCATATGTAGCCATATAACTTAGTGTGTGTCACACATGAGGATTGAATTTATGGTGATACACTTGAACTATTAGTCTGTGGTGATGTTAATCAAAGTATGAGGTATATTGATTAAACCACCATTAATGCGCCCAGAACACTTTATGGTGTGACCGTCTTATCCGGACCGTCGACATTGGTTGTCTAAGTGGGGCATTTATATATGATGATAGTCATATAGGACTGGACCGATTTAATCTAAGTTTCTCATATAATTCTGTGATTGAGAAATCTTATTAAATCACAAGATGATCATATATGGATTAACCTTAATCCTGAAGTGATTACATACTCCTACTTGTTTCAGGATAGGGTTTGATGTGTTCGTTAAGGATCGCTAAGAGGCGCGGTCCGAATCACTTTCACATTGGCACTATTTTGGAATGAGTGAGAAGCGTGTGTCTCACATATATGGAATTCATTCCTTCATGCGGGAAGTAGAAAGACAATCCCCTTATTTGTTAGTCCTAGAAACTGATCAATCCCGGGAGTTCATATTTGTTATGAACTAATTGATCACTAGTGGGTTAATGGTAAATAAGGATAAGATGTATTGAAGAAGGTTTACGGAAATAATCCTACTTCATTACGGATAGTCTATGGAGGGTTAGTTTGTATGAAATGATTATATCAATGGACACTTATCGACTCGACTCGACGTTTTGAGAATAAGTTATATCTATAATCGATAGAGTTCAGTTTCGGATTTATGGTGGCGTAATTCCGGAATTAATGAGTTGAGTAGAAATATTCTGTTCGATGAATATTTTATTCAATTTATTGTAGCTACTGGTTATAGGTCCATGGTCCTTGGGTTGGCTCCTAACACGCGAGTGTTTTCTCGTTTTATGGAACCTCGAGATTAAATTAAATAGTTGGTCTATTTAATGAACATGCAATATTATTTATTTGGTAAATAATATGTAAAATAGAAAAGACATTTTCTATTAAAATGACTAAAGAAAATGGCGCCACATTTGAGGATTAATTAGGAGAAGAAATTTTCCTAGATTATCTCATATGTGTGATTAATTAATTATCTATTTGTTGGATAATTAATGGAAAAATTAAGAGATTGATTTTTTGGGAATTATCTCTTATTTTGTAGCAAAAATATCTTTTCCTTATGAGAATATGTTTTTGTGGTGTGAAAATGATAACTCTCTTGGCTTGTTATTTTCTTATATAAAGAGAGTTCCTCCTAGCACAATAACACATCACAAAATGCGCCACTTACAAATTAGAAGGAAGAAAAATTAGTTTCTTGCCTTAGTCATTTAGAGAAGAGAAACCTAGGGTTTTTCTTGTGCGTATTCGAGGAGGTTCTACGGTGAGGATCGACGTCCACCAGTCGTCGCTTGGAGATACAATCTGGAAGATCACGGCTTCTCCCTTGGTCGATTTTATCATCTCTCTCCGATAAGGTAAATCTTCAACCTTCTCGTAGGATTAATTAGTTATGTCGCAAATCGTAAATCGCATAAGCTTCCGTTGTGCTAAGATCGAGTGTCTCGATCGGTGCTACTACTCCTAGCAATCACATGACCAACGACTTTCACAATCTCTCCCTTCAAGTTGAACCTTAAGGTGGCCCTGACATAATAAACATTGGTGATGGCTCGAGTTTGAATATTACTCACACAGGTTCCTTTGTCCTTTCTACCTCCTCCAGTCATATAATCTTACTAATATTTTGGTCGTCCGTTCCCTTACGATTAATCTGCTTTCCGTTAAAAAATTTGCTTTTGATAATGTTGTTTCTTCGAATTCGGTCTAGTGATAAATGTCACTACACTTCTCGGTGAGAATCAGAATTCGATTCTCATCCCGCCCCGAATAAAAATCCATTTCCTATCCCCAAAAAGGGTTACCGCACGACAGCTGAATCACCCCTTGTTTCCATTCTACCGGTGAATCATACCATTTTCACAAAATCGACTCTGTGAAAGTCGAATATATAGCCGACATCCTACTTCCCGCACTGTTAAACTAGGATCGACACTAGGAAGGTCGAATTTTGCCTATAGATTCGACTTTCATTAGGTCGATTCTATTGTGGTGCGTAGGTGGTGTGGTACACCGGTATAGCCGTCTCACACCTACTGGTGCACCACACAATTTTCACAGAATCAACCTTGTGAAAATCAAATATACAGCCGACATCCGACTTCCGACTTCCAGCAACGTCGTGTGGGAAAGGTGTCATAAACCCAATCGGGTTGGACCGGATCCGACCGGGTCGGGTCGTTTACAGTCTATTTAGTTCATGTAATAACTTTATTATGATTAATAAAAGCACTTATGTTATTATATATTGTTTATCTTCATATTATTTGTTGTGTATATATAGTAACGTCCCCTAGTATCAATCATGATAGAAAACCATGATAGTGATTATGGTTGATGAGATCTCTAATCACTATAACAAGGTTGGTACTTAAATGTCTCTAGTCTTATATATTATCAAATGGGACATTGATAGTATAATCGGACTAAAGACGTATTGGATGTCTTCTATCTTTTAGAAGGTAGGGATAGATCTCGTCTATCGAAGTGTAGAGACACTTGGGTACCGCGTGGGGACGTATTAGAGAATGCGTGCGTTAGATCGACCCACTTACATTAAGTGTCACACTATGTGGCGGTTGTGTAATTATCCTTTTGACCGAGAGTCTTCATGGCATCACGGTGTGGATTGTCATGCTTTGACACTATTGAGATTTCTCCTAACCACGGGCGATCATGCGGTAGTGATTGGGTATAATATTGAAGCATCGGAGTATACATGATTGGTCGTCCGGGAATCGCGTATCCTATGATTGGGATCGAATATCCGAAATGACCTTCTTATAAGGAATGTCTAGCTCTCGAGAATCTTTGCAAAGTGGGAGTAAATGTGTTATTCCGAGAGAGCATGATATCCAGATTATAAGATACGATCGTTAATGTATTGACACTCGAGATACGATCGTATGGGTATTATTATAGCGATAGGATTGTAAGTTACACGGTAACTGCTTCACATGAAAGGTAGTAGTCATTGCTTTTGACTCTTCCGATAATTGGGGTCACGGTGTGTTCTTTGACGCTATCCCGTGATCGTTAGGTATGAAGGGCATTTTAGTAAATTGTATATTGTGTCTCACGGCCAACATATTCGAAGCCTATCGGGTCACACACATATATGAACATCGAGTCGGATTAAAATGCGGTTATAGTTGATAACCAAATAAGGAAAGTTTATATCTGTAACTATAAATGTTATTGTGGTAAATTAATATGGTAGTATGTATTTATTATGAATAAATAAAATACAAGATATTAATTATATATAAATTAGATTAATTAAAGAATATTCCGAAGCCAATTTATTGGCATATGAAGCATACATTTAAGTGTATGAGATACACTTGGATTGTAGACTTTAATTAATAAGATTGCCATAATATTAATATAAGATATTAATTGATTTTGAAAAATAGTTTTATGGTAATAAGATAATTATAATCAATATAAGAGATTGGCAAAATAAATTATAATTAAAGAGATAAATCAATCTAGTTGATTTTCCTTATTTTATTGGAAAAATGTTTTCTTCTCCTCCATATATAGGAGGTGGGTGTCATTTCTTTTATGCATCATCAATTGCATGAGTTCATAATTCTTGTGTAAAATAAAGAGCCTTCCATAGTGAGTTTGTGAGGAAGAAAATGTCCGGTCTAGCGGCGGAGTTTTTTCTCGATAGCAATCCAGGAGGATTCCGGCAAGGGGTTCGTGTGAATTAGCGATAGAGGCCGGACGCGTGGACGGCTTGCGCATTGAACTACTCTCCGTTGGCGGTCAAAACGACGATCTTAAAGATCATCTAAGGATAACCGTCAAACTACTTAACGTGTTTATTACATTAAACGAAGAACGATCTAGTGCGAAAAATCAAATTTTAAATTCACGCGTTAAAACTAGTGATTTCCTAACACGTCGAACTAGGATCGACACTGAGAATGACGAATGTTGGCTATAGATTCGATTTTCAAAAGTCCTATCAGTAAGCGTGTATGTAATATGATACACCTAGTAGAAATGGCCATGTACAAATAAAGACCAAATTCTTAAAAAAAAACATAAATTATGGATTCCACTAAAAATAAATAAATGTATATACTTTTAAAAAAAATTGGGACCTTAAACAATGTATTCGTGCAGGTTGAGCTCCAAGCTATTTGGGAGGAAACCTTACGGAAGGGTTAAAATAGCAACAGACGTTACCTGAATGTTTTGGGAGAAGAGGGATTATTGCTGTTCATCATCATCTCTTCTAACCAAATTACCGGTCAAACACCTCAAATCTTTACCCATACGAAAAAAAAAGGGGGAAAAACAAACTACCAAGCAGTTATATATATATATACAATAAATTCCCTTCAAAATCTTCAATGGGAGAAGAGAAAGAGCCAAAGCCACTTCAAGTATCAGATCAAGACGAATCTTCAACTTCTGTTGACGTGTCCAAGGATAATCACATGGCATTGTCTACTATTCCGTCCCTCTCAGCTCCCAATCCTTCTTGGTTTACCCCTAAAAGGTGAGTTATTTATTTATTTATAAATCTGTATCGTATTTTTCACAGGCCCTTCTAAGGAATTTGCAAAACATTGATTTTATTTTGTGTGTGTGCGTGTGTAAGCCTCCATGTTTGCTTAAGAAAGTGATTGCGCTTGTTCAGCAGTTTTTTTGAAAGATAAAGATCTTTCCTTTATATCACACGATGTTGTTTATTTGTAAAGAACAGATGAAAACAAAACTTTGAATTGTATTTTTGGATTTGTTACTTTTTTATTTTGTTAACAAAAGTAAATGATTTTCTTTTTTTTTTTTTTTTTTAGGGATTAGGTGTACATGTTGTGCTTGTTTTTGGGAGTATTTTGTAATGTGCGAAATGAGATAGATTATTGAGTGCTCTTCTGTTCACTGTTATTTGTTGCTAGTCCATGTTATCAATTTTTCATTAACTGGATGAATAAGTCTCTAGTTGGAGTCGGATATGAGTCTGCTTATTTGTTGTGTACTTTTTTTCATTTATGGTTTATCCTTGTTTAGGTTGCTGGTGATTTTTTGCTTGATCAACTTGATAAATTATGTGGATCGTGGAGCCATAGCAAGCAATGGTGTGAATGGGACTCGTGGTTCTTGCACTAAGGGCGGCACCTGCTCTGCGGGAAGTGGAATTCAGTACGTTTTGTTTTGCTGTGATATATATTTTCCAAATACTTATGGGACACCGCACATTAGGTAGTGTTCTTGGTTCAATGTCATTTTCTGTTCCCACCAACTTACTAAAATGGGGTTGCCACATGATATATCAATACACTACTATCATGCTGGTGCCGGACATTGAAGTTTTTCTGGTCTTTCCTTTTGTGAATTAGAACTCTGCAGACGCAGATGAGGTTCCACGTGGTAGCTGTTATCTGGTGCCGCATCTACATGCTGCTTTACCATGGCCATTCCTGAACTCTCTATTTTTTGAACAGGGGTGATTTTAAATTGAACAACTTTGAGGATGGTGTTATATCATCAGCTTTCATGGTTGGGCTCCTCATTGCATCTCCGATTTTTGCTTCCTTGGCTAAAAGGTATATGGGATATTATATACCTAAATTTGTCTAACTTATTGGAAATTTTCTGATACTACACATGTTGGGGAGCAAACCTTTGGATTAAGAAAAGATAGCAATGAATATAGTCAGTCTAATGTGTGCGTTCAAATAACAAAGGAAAGATGAAATTCTAGGGTTAGGGTTGCCTGAGGAAGTCAAAGACAAGATTTTGGATCGTCATTAGTGCTGCTATTACTAAACCTTTGTGGATCAATTTTCAAAAAATACCTTAACAGGACTTGTGGACATCGTATTCCAGTTCTTTAATTTACACGTTAGCAGGGTATAATGAAGGAAACAGTCTTTGTGGGTCAAAATAAAAATGCATATTGCATACTCAAGCTCCTTCAGTCCTTCTCCTTCACTTTGTCCGTGTTTTTTCTTTCACATGAGATTGTGAGCCTTTTGTTATAACAAAAAAGGATCTTCCTTGTTAAACGAGGAAATCTTGATTTTATTGATATGATGTGTTATTCGAGAACTCAAATCTTTGATATGATGTTTCTGTGTATCACTGCCAAGAGGTGGCTTTCTTTCTCTGCTGTAATTAAAATGTTTTTTTCTCCATGATAATTGTTCCTTTTTTGTCAAACACTTGCAGCATCAATCCTTTTAGACTCATTGGGGTTGGCTTGTCCGTATGGGTCGTTGCTACAGCTGGCTGTGGGTTGTCGATTGATTTTTGGTCGATCTCCATCTGTCGAATGTGAGTAGTGGGCTTCTACTAGTAATGGTTGTTGCTTCTCATTATGTTTTTTTATTCCTCAAAGTATTGTGATGCCATTTAAGTTTGTGTGACCTAGTGAGGACGTGACTTGAGAGTTTTTGTTATATATAGGTTTGTCGGTGTTGGTGAGGCTTCTTTTATCAGTCTTGCAGCTCCTTTTATTGATGACAATGCTCCAGTTGCTCAGGTGCCATTTGTTTTTATCTTTTCTGTGAAAGGTGTTTGTTATTCCCCTAGAGGTTTCCTTTGGGATCATTATATTCATTCTTTTTTCTGTGAGACGTATAAAAAGAGAAATCATGGAATCCTCTGTGGAAGTATTTCTGAAAAACTTCTATTTTTCCTAAGCTATGACTTCTGAGCATAGTTAAACAGCATTTTTAAAAGTGTAGTCTTAATGATATTTATGTTGTACAATGAGTGAGGCCTTTTGTCTTGCAACCATCATAACTATGTTTAATTGGTTAAAGTTCAGAAGACAGCCTGGCTTGGCATATTCTACATGTGCATACCGTGCGGGGTGGCGCTTGGCTATGTCTATGGTGGAGTGGTAAGCATGTGTCTGTCTAACTATAGAGTTGCCTGCCATAGACCATCTTTACGTCATTCACAGATTAGCTTACATCCAATCTATTGCAGGTTGGGGGCAGTTTGAACTGGCGTTACGCATTCTGGGGTGAGGCAATATTGATGCTTCCTTTTGCCATTCTAGGTTTTGTGGCAAAACCATTGAAACTTAAAGGTGAATGCTTCCTCGAAATACCATTTATTTCGATGCTTTGGTCTCTTGAGTTTTTGTTTATTCTCAAGGTTAAAGGATGCAGGTTTCGGGCCGGCTGGATCCACAAAAACAGTGATTTCTGGGGAAGCAGACAGCTTAGACAATCAAGGTAATGATGTTATGGTTGTGCTGTGAATCATTATCTTTTTCAAGTTTATTTATCTAAATTATCAATATTTTGAGTACAAATATATAATACAATATTGCTTTCTTATGACTTTCTTACTATTGAAATGATTAATTCTTGCTTTTTACAAAACAAAATTACTCATACATCTGCATCAAGATTTGGCTCGTAGGATATTTCCATCCGCATGATTGTCAAGTTCTAGCGGTGTTTTACTTGGTGAACAAATCGTTGACAATTTTGTGAACATGATTCACTTTGATTTGGAGTGTTTGAATGCTACTTATGAAACTATTCGGATCAAATGGGTTTAACTATTCCCCTTCCACCTCCTCTTTCCCCACCATCCCACGCCCAAAAATAGAAGAAAGTTCTTAACTTTTCCATCTATATGTTTCAAAGTGCGGTTCCTTTGATTGGTACAGGTGATGATTCATCTGTCACTGTAGAGTCTGTGGATCAGAAATCAAAGACTTGCAAGTAAGAATTTTGTCTATCTTGTGTGTATTAATTTATGAATCTGGAAGTCCCTGCTTTTTCGGGGGGATCTAAGTATTGGGTTATATTTCTTTTACAGGTCAAGTCTAATTCCTCATTCACACCAATTGACAAGATTTTTCCGAGATATGAAAATCCTTTTGTCCGAGCGGGTGTATGTTGTGAATGTTCTAGGTAAAGCTTACCTTCTGTTGCATTCTGAATTTGTCGGTGTTTAGGCTGCTGCTGTAGATTTAATATCAGAACAAAGGTGGGACTCGATAAGCTTTTTAAAAATGATAATTTTAGTTACTTGCTGTTTCAGGGTACATAGCATATAACTTTGTCATAGGAGCATATTCATACTGGGGACCAAAGGCCGGTTATAACATTTATCATATGGTAAGCCCCTAGACGCTTTTATTATACAGCATAATCTATACATTCTTGACCGTGGATTTTTCTTGTAAGCTTGAACTTCATATTATTCTTCTTTTTGTGGTTTGTAAATTGGTGACAGAACTTAAAAAAAATTCAAAAGCTTTACTTAACCGTATTTCTTATTGAATTTTCTTTCATGGCAGAGCAACGCAGATATGACATTTGGAGGTATAACCGTCATATCCGGAATATTTGGAACTATCGCAGGAGGTTACGTTTTGGATTATGTGACTTCCACAATACCCAATGCTTTTAAGGTAATAACGGTTGCTATTTAACACGTTCTACATTCGTAAGTTCTGTGATTGATGCTTTCCGTGTTTGGGTACGTGTTGAGCATATGCCTGTAGGCCAGACAGTAGAGAAATGCAGAAAAAAGCGCCTACTTTCCTAAACGAGGTCTATTGACGAAAAATATGGCATATGCATTGAGATGGACATGTATATTTATTCTTGGGGGCTTTAAGGACACCACACTAAATTTACCATTGTCTTTAAGGACACCCCGTACATGCTTATTTTTAAACCTTGTTGTGGTGCCCTGGGTAGATTTAATGAGGTGCCCTTAAAGGCCCACTTCTTCTTTAGATTCTTCTTTCCGGTTTTAATCGATCTTTTTGGTTAACTTATTTTCCTGTTTTGCAGCTTCTTTCAGCAGCAACCTTTTTTCGGCTATATTTTGCTTGGCTGCATTTTGTTTTAGGAACCTGTACGCTTTCATAGCTCTTTTCTCAATCGGAGAATTTCTAGTATTTGCTACTCAGGTAAAATTTCTCTCCTTTTTATCCTTTTTGATTTTTCCCATCATCTTCTTGCAGTCGGTTCACACCGTGTGCTTCGTATAAACATTTAAAACAAAGTCATGATATTGCAGGGTCCTGTTAATTTCGTATGTCTGCATTGCGTTAAGCCCAGTTTGAGGCCATTATCCCTCGCTATGTCTACTGTTGCAATTCACATCTTTGGTGACGTGCCTTCCTCTCCGCTAGTCGGTGTTCTTCAGGTAAACCTTTTGAATTTCATTCTGTCCCTACAAAGGACATCTTCGGGATCCGCTATATATATATATATATATTGAGGGATTCTTGTGGTATTTCTTATCTAAAAGAGGGTGTGTTTTTCTTGTGCAGGACCATGTCAACAATTGGAGGACTACAGCACTGATATTATCATCTGTTTTGTTTATTGCAGCTGGGATATGGTTTGCAGGTAATAATAGTAATTTAGAATGTTCAGTTTCTGACCCTCTACTACGAAAAGAATATAAGAAAAGTTGCAGCAACGGTTTATATTCCGATTTTTAGGAAAATTTTCGTATGAAAAGTCTCTATTGTGTCACACCATTGAATGTATTACGTGTGTGTATACTACACTCGCCTGACCGTCCCAATGCATTAAAGAAAACATTATGCTAAAGCCTTTTCGTGGACGGCAGGTATCTTTCTACACAGCGTTGACAGATTTGACGAGGAGAATGAACAACAACAACATCATCCGATCAAAAGTGATGGTTCCAACACAATACCTTTGCTTGAAGAAACTGCATCAACCACTAAACAACCTTCTGCAGAACCATAATAATGCAAGATGTTTTGCTACCAAGAAATGCAACTGTGGATATGTTTATTTCTGCATTCCCTTCATAAAACTTTGATATTGTTGTGTAAATATTGTTGCATTCTGTATCATTGTAACATTGATATTCTTTGATTGTTATTATTATTATCCGAAGAAACGTTATTTTAATACGAAAGAGGGCGTGTTTTTATACTTTTGAGTTGTCAATTGTTGCATCAAGACTTCTGCTCCACTTTGCATATGACAAGTAATAAAAAGCAGAGGTGTCCCTTGGGCCCCTCTTAAAATCCATATTTTAGGAGCCATTACCCTTTCTTTGCCTACCCTACAAATAACCGTTACAAGCAAGAGTAACGAGTAAGCACTCGAAAAGCTTACGAAACTCTTTGCAGAAGGCTTAGGGCCTACAAATAACCGTTACAAGCAAGAGTAACGAGTAAGCACTCGAAAAGCTTACGAAACTCTTTGCAGAAGGCTTAGGGTCCACGATTACACAAAAACGCCACATGATTACACAGGAAAAGCAGAGCATCTTTGATTTAGACTGAGCAAGTTACATGTAAAATATCATTACTTTGTGTAGAATCAGCTCTTTTTCGATCACATTTGCTGTATGTCTGTCTCAAAGTGCTGTTGCGGTGTAACATGCTTTAAAAATTGTTCTTGTGCTACTAATTAATCATAAAAGCTGTAAAAGTTGTAATTACAGTCTTCTGGTGGTGAGAAACAAAAGTTTCAAACAGAGAAGAAACATATATATAAGAAGACAAGAATTCCTTCATGTCTTCTAGATAAAAAATTATACAGAAAAATGTGAAGAAATTCATCTCGATTTTGAATATGGAGATCCGGATTGGAACTCAATAAATGTTGAAGAGCTAACAGCTCTAAAGTGCAATAAGATAGAGCCAGTTTTACACCAGGGATAGCTCACCAGAAGGAATACTTCTTTTGACAAGCTTTGCCCAAGCTTCATTCGTCTCGTTGATCACTTTTAACGCATAATCCTGTCACAACACATATAATAGTCAACAGTCATACTTTGTTTTTACACCAGCACAAGGGACTTGTTGCTTTAGGTTACACTACTACTACTCTGATGAGAAAGATGGAACTAGAGGTGTGCTACTCTGCAGTTCATGATATTGTAAACAGGAATCATGGCTAGATGGTTTGGAACCGCCAGTTGGACGGTTCGTCGCAGTACAGGTTCAGTGGTGCAGGACTGTGATAATTCAAGCCAGTTATGCATCGATTCAAGCAACCACCAGTTCACGGTTCGCAGAAGGGACGAACCGTAACTGGCCCGTTGACGGTTCCGAACCACCAATACAGCTAGTTCCAGTTCAATTTGGACAGGTCAAGATGGAACTACTAGTAAGTAATCAAGAAATGTTCCATTGAGGACAGATTGTGCAAGGCCTTGCCTACATGCAATCAGAATCAGACTATCGAGGAAGGAAAATCTTCAGAAATTAAGCCAGCAATTCAATTCAAACAATATATATATAACAGAAAATGCACAAAAAAGACTACCTTATCTGCAGGTTTGTTTCCAAGAGCAAACTTGTTGGCAGGTTTTCCATCAGGGATCTTGTAGTCTCTAAACCAGTCCCGGATTGCAGTAAGAGTGCCCTGAGACAAATATTGGTGCTCGGACTATGAGGACAAGTAAGAGTTCATAATCAAAAATCCATATTGCTAAGTCCATATTCAATTGTACAACTAGCTTATTCAAGGGACTGAAGGTTGATGTGTACATGCATGTACATATACACACATACACATACTGTAACATTTTCAAAATCATGTCCTTTTCCTGAACCTTTTTCAATTCCATATCCCAAAGGACTTTGCTACGAGAAAAACAACGATTCTTCATAACATACTGGAGTGCGTAGATGTAATTAGTGAATCAATCATTTAATATCCTATGGCACATCTAAAAGATGTTAAGCCAAAGACAACTTTTTGACCATTACACACCTACCAGTATTCCTGTTTCGAAACCATCTCCCTGCCTAAGCACAATTCCTCTAACTATTATAAATTAAGGCATCCATAACAAAAGTTTGTCAACATAGCTGAAGACAGCAGCAGGTAGACACAGCAAATCTGAAGAGAACCGAGTCACACCTACATATGAATTAACTACCCTTCTAGACCAGCATATTAGTTCTAATAGTTACTTAAGAAAGTAATAAAGATGACAGGAAAAGATTAACATTTTTGTAGCACAGGTAATGGTATACCGGAAAATGCTTCTCGACATCACCAACATCATTAACAAGTGAAGCTCTGGGATCATCCAATGAAATCGCGATTATCTTCCAGTCAAGTTCACCCTCATCAATCATTGCCAGAGCACCCAACGGTTTGACTTTCAGGACCTGGCCAATCTTAGCTCGCCTATCTCCTATCTCAACGACATCAACTGCAAGAAAGATTAGTCCAAAATATGCTAGTCAAAAGTTCATTATCACTCCTTGTTGGATAGACTAGATGTATAATGCATGATAATCGAATAACTTGTGAAGGTTGAAGATTACCAGGATCATTATCTCCAAATGCCCCATCAACTTCTGCATTTGCAAATGAAGGGTCTTCCCATGTTTGAGGAGCAGTCCGTAGTTCCAGTTTATGTTGTATCTGAATATTGTTAAGAAATATCTATCTCATGAGCAAACTTAATGACCGTGAAAGAAAGGATAAACTAAATATAACTTATAAAGCATATAACAGCTATAAATTTTCTCGGCGAAAACTATTCAAGTTCTGAATTTTTACTTCGATACAACATCACATCAGAATACTACTACACCTACGAGCCATTGGATAAGCACATATACAGCAAATGAACCTCGATAGATACAAAGAGTAGTTGTTGGATACTTGGATGAATGAAAGGTTAGATACACTATTAGCAACACTATACTGTTCGATGTTCTTGCAGTTTTATTTAAACTACTAAGAAGGTGAAATAAACATGAAAAAGAGATCCAATAGATTCAGAGAACTTATCAAGAACCACAAAACTACAAACAAGATGAACAGAATAAACAACATGGGGGGGTGCAAGCCTTACGGATAATATCTTAGCTTTCCTTTTTTGGTGTCCTGTTTTATAGGAGTGAATGGCTCATCGGTTGCAACCTCCATCTTTGCGCTCGACTCTTTGGGAATTTCAACAATATAGTTAAAGATACCGTCCCCCAAGTGTAAAGGGATGTCATGCCAAGGCGAAATCTACACTTCGCGAAAAACCCAAATCATCATTTGAATAAAATGCATAATCTATTTCACACATTCATTACTATTCCGGCCGATTACATTAACCTTCTTTGATATTTATTCCTAATTATTTACCACATATTATTAAAACGCATTTCTGCATTGTGCAAATTCTTGGAGCAGAGGAACATAGCCAAAAGTGAACGTCTCATGCTTGAATCTCATTTGGGCATTTTTGCTTCTGTTGTCTTGTACGCCAAAAGAACAAAAAAAAGACAGTAATAATTCAAAAAAAAGAAAAATAATTCAAATTAAGAAAGTCAAAACCTTTTTGCCAGAATTGTCGAGGAAAAAGACACGATAGTCGAGGGTTTCGGGCAGTCCTTCTTCTTTGATTTGCACTTGGGGATTGTAAATTGCACTGCAAGTGAAAATTCGCCTCTTTTGAGATAAAACAAGCTTACTATTGCCGCCATTCCTGAAGCAAAAATCGAAGCTTTTCAATTGGGGGAATGGACCCTTTTGTAGTAGAGAAGAAGTAACAGTGCTGCTTGCTGATACTATAACTCTAGTGGCCGCCATTGCTGCAAGATGAAAGCTTTGCTTTTACTTTTTGGTTTGTCGACTCTGAAATAGAAATGGCGGCTGCAGACAAACTCGTGCACCTAGTTATCCAAGTGGTGAGGCCTTAGTGGTTGAAGGACCCAAGCCCTTGTTTGGTTTGGGATTTAGGCTTGATCCATTTTGGATCCCAAACCAATATTTTATTCACCCCACTAACTTATTTATTATTATTTTATTAATTCTATTATTTTATTATAAATTCTTTCATCAATCAATCAACGTCAACAAATAAAATAATATTAATCCATCACTTTATACACTCATTCACTATTTAACCATTCTTTTTCAATATAATATTTCTCTCACCAATCATTTCTTCATCAACACAAACTTTAATAAAATATTTCAACCTTATAATCATTCTTTTTACATTATTTTATTTTATTTTTCTCTCATGACTAAATGGATCCAAATTCAGGTCAAACCAAACCAAAGCGGATGTGTGTTCTCTTAACGAGCGAGCCGAAGCGAGTTAAGTATTTCTTATTTAAATTAAGTGTTTTATTTAGGTCATTATCTTTGCGATTGTTTGTTTAATCAACTAACAGAAAATCATGTTGACACCCTATTTTAAATGACAAATTGTTCGATCGTGTGTTTGAATTCGGCTTGTTAAATGTATTTTTACCTTCCAAATCAAAGTCAACTCGTTAAGTTATAAAAATCAAGTCGAAATGTATAGATAATGCCGGGGTAGACCTAGCCACGTGTCACCCGAATAAATGCACTATAATAAATAAAGAGAGAAGCTGATAAAGATTACTCGGGCCAGAGGCCCTACGTTACTCAGGCTGACCCAGGTGGGAAGTGCGCCGCGCTTCTCCTGATTATACCACCGCGAGCGGGCTTGAGTCATAACGGAGGCGAAGCCATCTAACCAGTCGAGACGATCCTGAGGAGCCCGCACAGGACGTCTGGGCCTTTCCTTATGCTAATACTTCAAACACGTGCCTATATAATAGGATAACGATGAGAAGAATCCCGTGATTATAGGACACATATCTTATAGTTTAAACACAGTCTTAATTATCCCTTATCAAGGGGATTGAGACGTAATAATCCTTAGGGTTTAAGAATCCTATACGTGTCCAACAAGAAAAGGGGCGAGACGCCTCCCTATATAAACAACCCTAAAGAACTATGAAAGACTTGATTCTAATTACACATATTGGATACGTAGGCAACTTGAGAGAAACTAACTCTCAGGCTCAGTTTAAAACAAATCAAAACCACCATGTCCATTGTTAAAGATTCTTGATAAATCGTTCTAGAGTAATTTAGGCCCGGATTATATACTCGATCGATGTTGCGGCAACAACACCGATTTGCGGTAATGAGTGTTTATCTTGAGGATATAAAGGTCGATATGTGTGATTTCTACGGTGGGGGCGCGGTGGTGATAAAAAACAGTGGTGGCGGTTATGTGGTTGTGATGAATAAGTGAATTAGTCAACAAATTGGCAAAGTTTCTGCTTGTATGAGATTATAGCTTGAGGGTTTTTGATTGATCCCTTCTATTACATTGTGATCCCATTTATATAGGCTAAAAAGTAAGTCGGTCTACTGTTCATCGACAAGACAACTAGGAGTACATAGCTAAGTTAAGTATGCATGCAATACAAATGTCTGCCGGTTGTCGAGAGGCCAAATTGCTTTAGGCACCGGATCGATAAGGATGGCGAGCGGCGATCGGCGACCATCGATAAATCGGGCGAGCGGCGGACTCATCATCTGTGCCTTGAAATTAGCTTTGTCAATATGGGTAGAAATCACATGGAGAGAATGTGTCCGACTTACGATTGGCGGACAAGATCCGGCTTACTGTTGGCGGATAGGACCCGGCTTATAGCTTGCGGGTATAAGATGGTCATGGCGGCGACCGAGGAGACAGAGGCCCAATATCTATGTTGATGGGCCAAGATAATAGGCCCAATTTAGATGAACAGGGCCCATTCCGATCCGGGTATATCAATGGCCCTTTACTCTGTGCTGGCGTGTCCGCGAGGCGATAGAACTCGAAGAAGAACTTTAGGTAAAGCTCCTTTGTGTGGTCGCTCGTGATGAGTCATGCCGATACCGTTCTATCGGGCTTGAACCGGTGTTGGTGAAAACCACCGGTATATCTTTGTGCATTTGTAGCGAATCGAGGCTTGATCGCCGATAATGCTCTATCGGGCTTGAATCAGTGTTAGTATCGCATAGCGAATTACCGATTATATGCTGTGCATTGCAGCGGACAGGCTTGATCGCCGACAACGTTCTGTCGGACTTACTTAAGTGATAGCGCTCTATCAGAGAAGTTTTGTTGAACAAGCCACAGCAGGCATTGATTGATCTTTGGCGGCAAGTAATGTTTGGAGAATAATAATACGCTGAGGTCGCTTCTTCTGCGGATAAGTTGATGGTCGACAGGATGAATTTGAACGGTTGGAAAGGATAAACGGATGTATCGGTACACGAAACGTCACGTCAGTCACGTGCACTGACACGGCGGTTGGACCTGAACCGTCCCTTGCTCTGATTGGCGGAGAAAAATCGGTAACCGTTCCAGTCATCATTACATTTAAATTTTGAAAAGCCCAAACTTCATTCCCCCTCATTTTTCCCTCTATAAATAGCGGCATCACCCCCAATTCTTACACTTTTCTCCCTTTATTCTTTCTGATATTTTCCGGCAGCATAAACAGAGAGAATCCGGAAAGGGCAAGCAGGTTTCCGGCAAGCATTCACCCCAGTCAAAGATCAACACTTTACTCTTCTATCCTTTAATCAGGTATGAAATTGCAATCCTTTATTGTTTTCTGAATCGGTTATGCGTTTATTTCTCCAACTGTTCTTGCTAGATATATGAACGATGTGATTTTTGCCTCTGTAATTTTAATCTCCTCTGATGAACACCATGAGCCCTCATCTGTGTTTCTGCGATTTTATACCCTCTTTTACCCAGAAATACCCCCATCTGCATGTATGCTTTGATTGCTAGTTTTGTCGTTTGTTTGGTAGAAGTTTGAATGTGTATTGTTTGAAGTTTCTTCTGGTTTGAATTTAGGGTTTTTCTGGGGAATTGGGGGTTTTTCCTGGTAAAACGCATGGGTTTTTCTGGGCTTTCGTATTTGCTTAAGGAAGATGGAAGGGCGAGGTGTCGAGGTGTGATTGCTTTCACCTCGGCCCAATTTCCATGTCCGGGTGATAAACTGATCCACCTTGCCCTTTTCTTTTCCAGAATGTCATCAGAGCACACACAATCGGATGAAGAGGCCAGGGCCGCTGCGGGCTACGGGTCAGAAGAGGTGAGCATGGAGGACGCTACCTCTAGCGGCGCTGAGGAGGAGATGGAAGAAAATCCAAATCCAGAACCCATTAGTATAGAATCTGACCCAGAGGTCTCTGTTATTGCTGAGGGCGCTGTTGAGGGCGAGGTCGAGGACGACGACCAAATGGCATTAAGCGGTCTGCTCACCAGGATGGAGAAAGCTCTACACACTGGAGCCGCCAAGCGTAGCGGCAAGATCAAGGAAGCCGTGGAAATTGTTGAGCCGTCGGAGAAACCAAGGAAATCTCCAAAGGCTGTTGTGTCCAAGAGGAAAGCCGTAACCGTTGACGAGCCCGCCAAGAAGAAAAGGTCCGCCGCTGTCGAGAATGAGCTCACAGAGCAAAAGCGAGCAGACAGTGCTCTTGTATCTCGATGGAAGGAGTTCAAAGATCGGGAAGATTATACCTTGGCGTTGGGGGCGTATGATGTCTCTGCGGACTATCGATTTGTCAGTATGGGCGCGACTAACGTGTTATGGGTTTGTGACCGGGAGCAACAAGATTATCTGTGGTTGCATTATGATCACTTTGCAGCCGGACTCAGACCTCCCTTTGACCCGTTTTTCGTTAAGTTCATGGAGGAGCTGAAGGTGATGCCCTGCGACCTTAGTCTGGGAGTAGTCCGCGTGGTTATGTCCTTCATCATAATCAGTAGGCTAAGCGGACGTGAACCATCGATGGCGGCGCTCCTCTATTTTTATGGTTTTTCTAAGAAAGACGTGGCCGGTCAAATTCAGCCGCGTAGTAGATCAAGCCACGGCCGGCCCCGCTTATTGATCGATCTTCCTGATAAAGTGGCGGACTGGGACAAAAGATGCATGAAGGTAGAGTCCCGGGTAGGATGGCCATTTGAGAAGCTACCGGAGAATTCGGTCAAGACTGATCACTTGACCGACATAAAAACCCAATTTGATGATGATGAGTTTATAGCTGAGTTGAAAGACGACCTGGGTTATACCCGCAAAAATGAACCTCAGGCCAGGGAATTTAACTAGAGGTTGTTGCTTGACATCGGCCAGCCCTATCTCAGATAGGCCGGGCTCTCTGGAGCCGATGTTGGCGAACCTTTAGTCGTAGTCGACTCATTGCCGACTCACCCAGACTGGTATGGTGAGTGTCATCACGGCAAGCGCATGCCTTCCCAGTGTGTTATCTGCGTGGCGATCCTCTATCACGAGCTCGAGTAGGATTTTTACTTGTATTATTTTTGATTCTTTTCAAAATTTGTTTCTTTTCATAACTTCTGGTCGCTAATAAATCTTGTTCACCGCAGGTACCATGGATAAATTAGCTCAACGCAGCCAGCTGACAAAGAAGAAGACCATTGGCGAGGTGAGGAGGGCCGCTGAGCTAAAGGGGATCAAAACATCCCTCCCCATGGTCGACTTACAGACGACGGCGGCCAGAGCCTCTTGAGCTAAGGTCGTGTAATCATCCCAGCCGCCAGTAGTAGAGAAAGCCGCGGCGGGCAAAACCATGAAGCAAACCCTTCTGACAAAGCCGCCTGCGGGTGATAAGAAGAAGAGGGCTGCTGTTGAGGAGATTGAGCCCGCAGGAGATGGCAGCGGCAAGCAGGATGTGCCTCCTCCCAAGAAATCCAGAACCGATAAAGGCAAAGAACCGGCTGCTGACCAAGGCAAATCAGTGGCCGATGAGGTAGCTTCTGCGGGCACGAAGATAGTGGTGCCTGTTTGGATGGTTTTGCATCATTAAACGAAAACAATTTATAAACCCTAACCTATATGCAAAACTAACTCCTAACCGGCCGAATACCGGGTAATTGCTAGTAAGCGGGATAAGTAAGGGGTCGATCCACAGGGAATTGGGTTGTTGAATCTAGTTTTATTAATTCCTTTCAATTGTTACTTATGAAAACAAATAAACGAACGAACAAACATATAAACACATAGAACAGATGAAATAAATCTAAGCTATAACAAATAATAGAGAAACAAAACATAAAACAAAGATACATGGAATCAAACAATATACAAACCAAGTGATTTCAATCCAAGTTCATCTCATGATTTTAATTCGATATTGTGGTTTCACCTTTACACGAGATACGAACTCCTAATTCCTTAGTGAATCCGTTTCTCAAGCTATGAATTCTAATCTCTTAGTGAATTCAACTATCGATCTCTCCTCTCTCGAATGTTGAGACCAATTTCATACAAAAGCGAAGGTGTAGATTCAAGTTAACTCTCGTATTTTAGAATCTAGCAACCTAGATAATTAACCAATTAATTTGTCACGAATTAACGATTAAAGATCCTATCTTCCTATGGTGATCTAGCCTAACAACGATTCTCATCTACGTTAGACAACAATTAGCAACCAATCTCTCGATCTAGTCACACAATAGCATCATAAATCATAGAAAGATACAAAACAAATCAAAGATCACGAAAATAAACAAAGGATTGAATAAATTAAAAGATAAACTCACATAGTTTGGTACAATGGATGATCTCCATGAATCAACAAACGAAAATAAAACATCCTAATCTAACCCGGATCACCCGAGCACAAGGCTCGGGTGACCGGCCTTTGAACCCTCAAAAGTGCGGCTGCTGAGTAGTATTTGGTGTATGAAGAATTTTTGATATCTATTAGGGTTGGGGCGCAGCTGCTTTTATAGAGTTTTAAGTCGGCCAGGGCTAAGTCGGCGGACGGACGCCCGTCCGAAACACCTGAACGCCCGTCCAACTGCTTTGGACGCTAGGGCAGACGCTCGTTGATAAGTCCACCATATGTGGTTATTCTTGGATCATTTTGGCCTATTTCAATGCCTATTTTGTGATTTTCATATGATAAATTGCCTTTTTGGACTAGATTACTGCTGTGGATTTGATATTTTGCAGATATGATGAATCCGAGCATAAAAGGCAATGAAAACGAGCTAAAAAGAAGTCAAAATCATGAAGGCAAGAAGAATCACACCCAGGTGTGGAAGAATGGAACAGGGTGTGAAAAATGCGAAAACTATCCGTTTTTCTACAGCCAACGAAATGTTACGATTGGTTGACACAAATTCCAACGTGATTTTCATGTTGATGGCGCAAATTTAGATGGATTTACACGCCATATTAGTCCTATTTTCTAGGAATTTTATTTTAGGAGATAAATTACACAATTTAAATTAAGGAAAATTCATATTTATCAAAAAATAATTTCCTTAAATTGCAAAAAATCATCATTCACGCCATTCATGAAGTTTTAAGCGACTCTTCCTCCTCTTTTCATGATCATCATCTCCCATCCCCAAGAACAAGGATTTTAGGTTTTAAGAATTCAAGAACGAGGCTTTTTCCGAGGTTTGATTATTTATGCAATACTTTGACGGTTTCTTTCATCTCTTTTCTCCTTTATTCTATTTATTTATTTTTCTTGTCAAAGTATGAATTATATGGTTGAATCTTGGAATCTTGATATGTTACGAGTAAATATTGGTTTCTTGGATTAGGAAAAGCCGCGATGATTATATAGTTTTAAAGATGCAATCTTTTCATTGATAGGATTTTTGTCATGTTTATGAATTTGATCTTGTATGCTTATTCATGTAATTTTCGGAAATAATATCTCGAAGGAGTGAATGATTATAAGATTGCATGAGAAACTCCATTCGATTAATTGATGACGAGAAAAAGTATTAATTAATCGATAACCTAGAAACCAAGATCGAATCTTTAGGGATTTCTTGAATGAAAATTAGGTTAAACCTAAAGTGGCCCTTTAATTATGGTAATTCAATGGACCTAATTTTATTCATCATTGTAGAAAGCCGAATGTTGGATAAAACTAGGTACAATCACGATAATAGTTCGAAAGAATGTTTACGTGTAATATTTGATAATTGGTCTTCATAAATGGAAGATTCATATTGATAGAAAGATTGTTGAAATTCTATGTAAACAACGCCGTGGTGGATCCGAAATCCAAGAAATGCCTCTAAACCTTGAATCCTATTACCTAAATCTTGAAGTTCTTGTCTTGTAGTTATATTTTCTTTATTTTATTTATTTTTAGGATTTTAGAGAAAACCTACAAATATTTGATTTGTCTAGCTAATATAAATCGGGAATTGTTTGGTGATTGACTACAAGTCCCTGTGGGATCGACATCCTAAGTACTACTCGATAAGCCGTGCGCTTGCGGTAGCATTTAGTGATTATCTATTGAAAATCACACAACAAGTATTCTGGCGCCGTTGCCGGGGACTTCGGTGTCAACATCGAACGTGTTTTTGATTTTGTTAGACTAGACTTTTTTTTCCTCACCATAGCAAGCTGCACCTTGCTACGGTGAGACCTTTTTGCTTTTGATTTTTTTCTTTGCTTGTGCAGAAATTTGAAGTGCCAGGCTTTCATGGATTCATTTTACTCTAGATTCAGTGCTCAAGTGACACCAACTGATGAGAGGATGTATGGAAATAGACTTAACCAATTTAAAGTGAGATGTTCATATTGTGGTGGAAGCCATTGTGAAGCTCAGTGCAATGGAGGTTATTCATCCCACCAATGGAATACTTATGACAATTATGGTGCAAGTAATGAGAATCAATTCCAATATAGCCACAACTATGCCTCAACATACAATGGTGGGAGGAGTAACTGTCCTTATTCTCCGTGGGGTCAAGGTCAAAGCAATTGGAAAGAAGAACCATTCCCTCAATCAGAACTTGAGTCTAGACTTGAGGTTATAACGGAGAGTCCTATTCAAGAATGGGAACAGTTCAAAGACAGATCGAATGATTCACATCCCATAGCTTCGACTAATAAGAGAGAGCTAACAATTGGAGAATTGATTGCACGGAATCGCCATGTTACTGAAGAGATTGAAAAAGAAAAGCATATGATGGAGATTCAAGATCAGAACGCCGTGCTTGAAAGTTGTGGGGATGAAATAAACTATGATCCTTATGAAATCCCACCAGTGTCTTGATATGAATGTTTTCGGTGATTCTTTCTCAATGATTGCAGAGTGTTTGGGCCTTCGTATTAACAAGAGTGAAGCCACATGGAAATTCGAACCATCTCCACAAGATAACGGTGCAATAATTCCAGATTCAACATTGATGAGCCAAGAAAAGGATGAAAATGGAGGTAACAATATTGCGTTTGATTTGAATGCATTTGATAATGATAACCGCCTTCATTGTATAATGATGTTGAATTTATGGATGTTGAGCATGTAGAGTATATAGATGTTGTACCTCTAGTAGTCCATAATTCTCTTAGATTTGTCATGAGCATTGATAAAGAGTTTTATAAATTGTTAAGAGGCACTTCATATTTTAGAGCTAAAATGATTAATCACTCTTTAAGAAGGCATGATTATAGGCTCCCAATGCTATATTTGAAAATCCTTGTTAATATCCTTGATATGTGGAGAAAAATGCAAAGGGATGCCCTTCATTGGTTTAGTCCTCCTTGACAATGATGTTTAAAGATAGTCCAACTGAAGACTATAAATTCAGAATGTTTTTTTTTTTTAATTTTTTTATTTTTTTCTTTCTTGCTTAATGAATAAATAAAGGAAGAGAGTTGTCCTCTCGGTCCTTTAGTCTTGGTTTGTTTTGTTTTTGGTGTCGGTTTGCAGCCAGATAACTTTGCACAAGAGGAACTTGCGGATTTTGATGCCATGGTGTGGAATATTTAGTATGGAGAAAACCACGATCGAGGTGAAAGGAAATTTCGAGGTGCAATTTGAGGCCATCTCTTAAAGCGAAACGGGGGAGACGGTTTCAAAAAAAAAAAAAAAAAAAAAAAAAAAAAAAAAAGGCCTGAAAATGACGCAGATATCACACCCAGATGTGATTTTTATCACACCCAGGTGTGATTCTTCCGTCCACAAAAAAAAAAAAAAAAAAAAAAAAAGTGCCTAGATTTGACGCAGGTATCACACCCAGGTGTGATTTTTATCACACCCTGTGATTCTCTTGTCCAAAAAAAAAAAAAAAAAAAAAAAAAAGGGAATCACACCAGGGTGTGATTATTTTCACACCCTGTATTTCTCTTGTCCAAAAAAAAAAAAAAAAAAAAAAACTTTTTCTTTTTAATTCTTTCCCTCTTCCTCACCTTTCACTTCAACTTTCATACCCATAGACCACCATCTCCTACCACCATCACCCTGCCTTTCCGACCACCACCTCTTGCCGGAGTCCGGCGAATGACCATCATTAACACAGATTCTTTAAGAGCCGAACAGCGTGCTTGCCCCCACGATTGCTCGTGCTCTCTCCTGATCCATCGACCTTCCAAAGATCATGATTCGGTGAGTTTCATTCTTACCCTCACTTGCTTTTCATTTATTTACATTGGGGACAATGTAATATTTACGTGTGGGGGAGGGTCCCTTGTGTAGTTTCCTTGGTTGTTATTCGAGTCTTTTGTCTTAGGGTCAATAAAAGTCACTTAGGTAGAGTTTATGAGTCGAGTCATTTTGAGTCCGTGTCTTGCTTGGATTACACATAGTCATCTCGAGTATGATTCGAAATGCATGAAAATTGTTGGAGACTACTTTGATATGAAAGATGCATGATATAATATGTTTGATTCCACTTGATAAACCACATGTAAATGTGCATTGATTTTGTTGAGAATGATTGAGATTAAGTGAGTAGACAAACCGTCCCGTGAGATGTTCCGATATAATGACTGACTACTTGATCTCACCCAAAAATGAGCGTTTATTTTTCTCTTCCATGATTTTGTTCCTTTAGAACTTGTGTTGCATCTTATTGATATTACCAGGGTACTTGCATCTATACTAAAATGACTAAGGCACTCGTTTCTTCCTTTACCCACACTTAACACCCTTACTAGCCATATATTATGCCCTCACCCCACAAAAAAAACAAGAAAAAAAAAATTGAATAGCCCAAATTCTATTTTGCCCGGCCTTAAGATTAATGGGATGTTGACTATTAAATTCTGAAAACTCGATTGCAAAGAAATTAAGCTTGGGGGAGTCCGTTTTGTGTCTTGAATATTATTTCAAATACAAAAAAAAAATAAAAAAAAAATAAAAAAATTCAAGAAAAATCAAGAAAAAAAAGAGTCAATAAAGGAGTGCAATCCAAAAATAGCCTCCTATGTTGTTTTAGTTTTTGTTGTGTAATAAAAAGGGAGTGACGTCTTTATCCTCCCAAAGTATAAAGTCATGTTAGTAGCTCGTTGTTAAAGAATTGTGTAGTTGTTGGACAAACCCCCCTGAGATCTCACGAGTTGATGAATTAGTAGTCACATGTTTCACTAGTTTTAATGGCCTTGAACCACCTACCATGATATATATCCTACACTTACCATTTTTACCACCATTTCAGTCATTTTCCTACCTTTCCGGACTATTCTCTACCATACCTTCTTCTAAGTCCTTATGATTTGTGTGGTGCATGTTGCTTTGGCGGTTGACATGAGATAATATACAAGCATATAGTAGGGCAATTTCATTGGAATGAGCTTGAGAGATTAACCACCTCACAAATATGAGTGTAGAGCGATTTTATCCCATGAGGGTCTACTTGTTTGGTTGATCTCATTCTTAGTGGAAGTCTTTGTCCATGTTTAAGTGTGGTATTTTGAAAGAGGTTGACCATGTTTATATTATGCATTTGAACTATTGAAGTATAATCTATCGAGGCTCGTGTACTTTGCATCCTACTTGAGACTGTTCTATGTGTGTTCTAAGTTCTTCGTCTTGAGTTGATATTTTGACTTGCTTGGGGACAAGCAAGGGTTAAGCTTGGGGGAGTTTGATAAGTCCACCATATGTGGTTATTCTTGGATCATTTTGGCCTATTTCAATGCCTATTTTGTGATTTTCATATGATAAATTGCCTTTTTGGACTAGATTACTGCTGTGGATTTGATATTTTGCGCGATATGATGAATCCGAGCATAAAAGGCAATGAAAACGAGCTAAAAGAAGTCAAAATCATGAAGGCAAGAAGAATCACACCCAGTGTGTGGAAGAATGGAACAGGGTGTGAAAAATGCGAGAAACTATCCAGATTTTCTACAGGCCAACGAAATGTTCTGATTGGTTGACACAAATTCCAACGTGATTTTCATGTTGATGGCGCAAATTTAGATGGATTTACACGCCATATTAGTCCTATTTTCTAGGAATTTTATTTTAGGAGATAAATTACACAATTTAAATTAAGGAAAATTCATATTTATCAAAAAATAATTTCCTTAAATTGCAAAAAATCATCATTCACGCCATTCATGAAGTTTTAAGCGACTCTTCCTCCTCTTTTCATGATCATCATCTCCCATCCCCAAGAACAAGGATTTTAGGTTTTAAGAATTCAAGAACGAGGCTTTTTCCGAGGTTTGATTATTTATGCAATACTTTGTGGTTTCTTTCTATCTCCTTTCTCCTTTATTCTATTTATTTATTTTTCTTGTCAAAGTATGAATTATATGGTTGAATCTTGGAATCTTGATATGTTACGAGAGTAAATATTGGTTTCTTGGATTAGGAAAAGCCCGGCGATGATTATATAGTTTTAAAGATGCAATCTTTTCATTGATAGGATTTTGTCATGTTTATGAATTTGATCTTGTATGCTTATTCATGTAATTTTCCGAAATAATATCTCGAAGGAGTGAATGATTGTAAGATTGCATGAGAAACTCCATTCGATTAATTGATGACGAAAAAGTATTAATTAATCGATAACCTAGAAACCAAGATCGAATCTTTAGGGATTTCTTGAATGAAAATTAGGTTAAACCTAAAGTGGCCCTTTAATTATGGTAATTCAATGGACCTAATTTTATTCATCATTGTAGGAAATCAATGTTGGATAAAACTAGGTACAATCACGATAATAGTTCGAAAGAATGTTTACGTGTAATATTTGATAATTGGTCTTCATAAATGGAAGATTCATATTGATAGAAAGATTGTTGAAATTCTATGTAAACAACGCCGTGGTGGATCCGAAATCCAAGAAATGCCTCTAAACCTTGAATCCTATTACCTAAATCTTGAAGTTCTTGGCTTGTAGTTATATTTTCTTTATTTTATTTATTTTTAGGATTTTAGAGAAAAACCTACAAATATTTGATTTGTCTAGCTAATATAAATCGGGAATTGTTTGGTGATTGACTACAAGTCCCTGTGGGATCGACATCCTAAGTACTACTCGATAAGCCGTGCGCTTGCGGTAGCATTTAGTGATTATCTATTGAAAATCACACAACACTCGTCCATACAACGTCCAAACTCTCTGTTCTGATTTCTTCTCCTGGACGCCAGTTGATTTAATGGACGCTGATTTCTTCATCTTTATCCTTTCCTTCTCATCCCTATCTCTTCTCTTAATCAGAAAATCCGAATGCAGCCTCTTCCAATCCTCTTTTAGCTCGAGAACATGTATCTAAAAGATAAATAAAACATACCAAAGCGTAACATAACTCCAAAATAATATAAAATCACAATTTAAGCACATAATTCGTTACGTTTTGCAATTTAACTATTGAAAACACCACTTGCTCAATATTTCAATTATAAAGCTCGATTTCTATGAAAAACATCCACATATGGGGGAAATTGATATAAAACATATCGTTAAAAACACTATAAATTCACCCTAAACAATGCCTTTTTGCTTGAGTTCCCACTGGGGCTGTAGAGGATGTCCCGCCGCTGGTTGGATAAAGAGTTCATGAGGCAACAACCCCTCGACACGCCCCAAGGCGCGCACAATTTCAAGGGTATCGCCGGCGTGCCCCGAGAGGCATTTTAGATGGGGTATTCCCAATGATATTCAACCGAGATAGGCCGAGGATAGCGGACGGGGTTGTGATAAGCGGACCAAACTGATCCCCGCCGTGCCTTTCTCGGGAGTATTGACGATTTGTGGGGCTTATACGGCGCCACGGTGAGCATGGTAAACCTCCTTCTTGTTTCATTCTTTTTACTGCCATTTTTCTTAAGTCAATATTGACCCCGCTGTTTATTTTTCTTCCATTAAGTTGGCACTGGCTTGGCGCAGTTCGTCAATGATTATAGAAACACCATAGCTGAGAGTGCCAACGTCGGAAAAGAGCTGGTCGACACCAAGAAAGCTCTCGGCGCCGCAAATGCAGTGTCGGCTGGTCTTCGTGGTCGGTTAAGCGCGGCTGAGGCGGAGAATGAGAAGCTGAGAGCACAGCTTGCTGAGGCTAATAAGATTAACTCTGACCTCGTGGAGCAGGGTAAATCCGTTGATCGAACCAAGAAGGAGATGACGCAGAAAGTAACTGAGGCTCTAGCTCATTGGGAAGCCGAGAAAGCAGTGTGCGTGGACCTGCGAAAGCAATTGGAGGATCTGGGCTCAAGTGTCCAAGGTCAGATTGAGGCCGCGAGCAAGGCCGCTGGTGATGAAAACTTCATGATGGGATATGACCAAGGGTTTTATCACATTGCGAGTTGCGTCCTGGCCCATGACGGTGGTACTCCCGACCTTGACGTCTTGGAAGAATGGATTCTCACTCATCCCTTCTCCGATCATCTAAGAGACTTTCATCCTCGCATACCTTTCTCCGATATTGAGCTTCAGCGCTATGTCCTTATGTATGATCCAGATTGGGTGGTTCCCGCTGTGGATGAGACGAACTTAAGGGAGCGCGTGCGGCGGGCTACTGAAGCGAGAGAGGCGGCTGCTGAAGATGGCGAGCAGGCTGGGGGAGAGGTAGAGCAGATAGTTGAGCCGATTGTAGAGCCTACCGAATCTGAGACTAATGCTGATCAGATGCTGCACCATTCTCTCCGCGAAGAGAATGTCCATAATGAAGAGATGCGGCCTGAGAATTCTTAGATTTGTGCCTCTTGTTTGTAAAACATCATTTTGATTCCGTATTTGTATAACTCTTTTCTTTTCCGCACTTTTGTCCGCACATTTGTTTCTGTAATAACTAGTATGCACTTTTGTCCAACTTATAATTTTTATTCCCAAGTTTGTTTTCTTCATCCACTTGATGTATGTTTGCTTTTTTGCTCGAATTTATTGACTAAATTGAGTCCGATGATAATAGCATCCGGCCCCCTTGTTTTAGATAAGATTCCAGGTCGATCTTGTGCGGACTCATCTTTGAGATATGCCCCCCTTGAATCTTATCTGAAATAACTTGTTCGCTAGATACTCGTGGACGCTTTAAATTTTCCCAAATTTTCCCCCATTTTTAACAAGTCTGAAGTCTAGCCGAAGTTTTTGTTGAAAATTTTTCGAACACAATTTTTTTCTACCCGCGCATACTCATAATAATTTATGCAAAGAAAAAATGTAAAATCGGGCTTTATTAATTTCAACTCATCCCGCTAGATGAGTGAAGATTACAAGCAAATAAAAAAGCCTAACCACTCACGTTGTAAACGAGAGGATAGCCATAACCCTAACCGATTTATTACATATAGTACCTTTTGAGGTTGTCCGCATGCCAAGGTCTATTGAGTTCGTAGCCTTGATGATTTCTGAGAACATAAGTCCCTTTTTTGATCTCCCTCGCGACTTGATAAGGGCCTTCCCAATTTGCTGTTAGCTTGCCTTTATCTGGCTCCATACCAGTGGCCTTTCTATTTCAAAGAACAAAATCCCCGACTTTAAATGAATGGTCGCGGATTAAGCTGTCGTGTTGTTGTTTGGCGAGTTGCTTGTAGTTCGCGAGTCGATGGTATGTCGCTAGTCTTTTTTCTCCACTAGATCCAAGCCGATTTGTTAGTTTAAAAGATTATCCATTTGGGTCATATAAAGCGACCACGATGTTGGGTAGAGCCATTTCGGCGGGAGTCATGGCCTCTGATCCATATGTAAGAGCAAGCGGTGTTTCTCCGTTGGTGTTTTGATCGTGGTGCGGAGTGCCCAAAGTATATCGGGCAATTCGTCAACACACCCTCCTCTTTTACCTTGTCATCCATGCTTTTCTTCAACATCTTGATTATTTGTTTATTGCCGGCCTCGGCTTGGCGTTTCGCGAGATAAGCCACGGATGATTTGCCAGTGTTTAACCTTGAATTCCTCACAAAGATTTGAGAAATATTTCTGAATTGTGGGCCGTGGTCCGATACAACAAATACTTGGGATGCCAAAACGTGAAAAGATCTCGATCGTGTAAGAAATAACCCATTGCTAACTTTCGGCGGTTATATTGACCATAGGTTTTGCTTCAATCCATTTTGTGAAATAATCCACAGCTACTATGATAAATTTGCATCCGCCTCTTCCTGGTGGAAAAGGTCCGATGAGATCGAGTCCCCACATGTCGAAAGGCCATGGTGCGGCTACGATGCTCTGTTCGACAGATGGTATCCGAGGGATGTCCGCATGCTTTTGACACTCTGGACATTCTCTAACCAATTTTTCTGAGTCTTTGAGGATTTTCGGCCAGTAATACCCTGCGGTTATGACCTTCAGGCTAGCGCGCTAAGCGGGATGGCCCCCGCATACCCCTTGATGAAGCTCGATAAGGATTGTTTTGCTTTCTTCTTCTCGAACACATCGCAATAGAGGCTTTGTCGCAGACCTTCTGTACGTAATTCCATTGTTTATAATATACCTGGCCGCACTTTTCTTAAGTGCGCGAGCTATGTCCGCCCCATCGGGTAATATGCCTGTTTCAATGTAAGCCTGGACCTCATCGATCCAACATGTAGTCGGTCTTTGGTGTGTCGATTTCCATGATTTGTGTTTCCTCTATAAGCGAGTGCAAGACAAGATATTCTATCATTATTGAAGAGTGCATAAGCTCTTTCTTTGAGTGATAGTTTAGAGATAGTCTGCTCGCTCATTGACCTCTCTCCGAATCCTGATGAACTCGCAATAGTTGAAGCCAGTTTTTAATCGTTGAACAATCTCACCATATTTTTCGAGAATACCACAGTGCGTGTCATAGTCCCCTGAGATTTGGTTGACGATGAGTTGGGAATCACAAAAGACTTCAAAATTTTCTACGTTTAACTCCTTGGCTAGTTTGAGCCCGGCTATAACTGCTTCATACTCGGCTTGATTATTCGTGGCCGGGAATTCGAACCTCAAAGGCTTTCTCATTCTTTCTCAAAATGTTTAACAGTTTCATCTCTTCCAACCGGGATAGCTTGGCAGAAATAATCAACGGAAGCTTGTCACCTTCTCTTAAGAAAACGTATTTCAGGTGCTTAGGTAACGGCTTCAATACCAAATCCTTGGGTGGTTCTTCCAAACTAGATTTAAGGTCCCCACTTTTCAACTCAACATCACTGAGTTTACTCAGTGGTCCCACTGCCAAAGCTTCTCCTTTCAACGAACCTTCATCAATTTCAGCTCCTAGTTGTTCTAGATTCACCCAACCATGATTATCTACTAATCGCTCATACTCAGTCTCAACAGCCATGACTTGCTTTTCCATGTAGTCGTTAAAGTCATCTGACATGTCTTCAATGGAGAAGCCGGTTGGGTAATCAGAGGGTCTCTGAATAGCTTTAGAAACACTGTAGCTCACCTCCTGATCACCAACTCGTATAGTAACTTTGCCACCATCACAATCAATGAGGGCTCTGGCTGTAGAAAGGAAAGGTCTGCCGAGTATTAAAGGAACATTCTCATCCTTCTCTATGTCTAGGACGTACCAGCAAACCGGAAAAGTGAATCTATCTATTTAGACTAAAACATCCTTTAATATCCCCGCAGCTTTCTTGGAGGATCTATCAGCGAATTGGAGATTCATGGTTGTGGGTTCTAAAAGATCATTCAATCCAAGCTGTTTACATACAGACAATGGCATCAGACTTATGGATGCACCCAGGTCACATAAAGAATTTGGAAAGACTAAGCCTCCCATCAACAATGTGAGCACAAATTTCCGAGGGTCACTTCTCTTGATTGGTAATTCATCATAACCAATCAGAGCAATTCTCACCAATTAAGCGATCCATGTCTTGAGCTTCTTTTTGGAGGACACAACATCCTTGATGAACTTTGTATACTTAGGCATCTCAACCAAAACATCAGATAATGGAAGATTTACCTGAGTATTTTTAAGAAGATTGAGCACTTTCTCATACTTCTTGTCCTCATGCAAGGAGATGTTGCTTTTTCTAGGTGGAAATGGTAGTTTCTTTAAATCACTCTCAGAAAAGACTTTCTTCGAGGATGAACTCGCGACTTTATCTTCCAAATCTTTCCACCTCACCACTTTCTCACATCTTTTACTAGTCGGGGATCCATGCACCGACTCTCACTTGATTCTTCATTTCTCGAGGATCGACTACAGTACTCTCTTGCGAAAGGGAACATGGGTGCTCGATTTCTCTCTGCCTCATCAACTTGGCGGGGAGGGGTTAGTGGTTTCCTGGTTCGGGGACCACTAAGTTGAGTACCGATATAAGATTCATGGCACCGCCTCTTCTTTACCACGAGGAATTGAAGGAACTAGGTCGGTGCAGCGTATGATTCAAATCGGTTAAGAGCTACTGACCACCCTTAGGATTTTCTCCGTAAAAGTCGGGCAAGCCGCCTGAGGCTCTGGAAGCTAGTTGGCGACCATTTGCCCGATCTGCCTCTCAAGACTCTTTATTGTGCTCTGGGGATTGGATATTATTATTACGCTCCTCCAGGTTTAGCTTCAAGATCATTAGAGTGAGAGGGGCCTTGAGAGTTCGAAAGTTACTGCGGGAAGGATTGGTGGAGCGATTAAAGCAGATTTGAATTGTTTGGCCAATTTTGATTGAACCTCTCGATTTGTATTGGAAAAATTAGTGTTCGGAGTTACGATTGAATCTTGGGTTTCGATTGAAATTACGATTACGGTTAAAATTAATTTTGATTGAGATTTTGATTACGATGGAAACCCTGTTTTGAAGATTGCTTTGGCGGCGAAGCGATTGTTAAATCTCGATTTTCTTTGGCCAAGGAAAGCATTAACCATCGATGTCCATTCATAGGACGAAGCGAGAGAGTGCCTACATTATCACATGCACTGCATGTGTGGCGAATTATCTTGTCCCCGATTACGGGCGGCATTGACTTGATAGGTCGAAGGGGAAATAAATTGACACTGGCCAACCATATGGCCAGTTTGACAACAATTTTCACAATACAGAACTTGAGAGTTCTGCGGAAATGATATTCGTTGGATTTAGAGACCTTGTAAGAGCAGCCACCTGCTGTTGCAGAATGGCAATTTGATTTTGATTGTTCACCTCCTCGATCCTAGGAGGAGGAGGAGGTGCCTGAATAGCTTGAGAGGAGGGGGCATAATTATATTTGGCAATATCCTCGAATAATGCCCACCCTTCTGCAGGTGTTTTCCTCAGGAATGCCCCACCAGAAGAACTATTGACCATACCCTTAGTGAGCTCGGTCAATCCACTGAAAAATGTGTTGACTTGCCTCTGCAAGTCCAAACCGTGGTGAGGGTATTTACGAAGAAGAGCTTTGAATCTCTTCCATGCATCAAAGAACGATTCGTTTTCCCTTTTGATAAAAGTGAAAATTTCACTTAAGCATTAGGGTCATCTTGGATGGTGGGAAATATTGACTTAGAAACTCTTTTCGAGTCCAAATTTGTGGTGATAGATTCGGCAGCGAGAGATTTGTACCACTCTTTTGCCTCCTTTTCAAGGAAAACGGGAATAACTTCAACTTTATCACATCCTCACTTACACCTTGAATGCGAGTCGTACCCACATATCTCCAAAAATGTGTGTGCGTGAGTATGAGGATTTTCATATTGAAAACCATGGAAGATTGATGCATGTTGCATCATTTGGATGAGCCCAGTTTTGAGTTTGAAGGTTGGTGCATTTATGGCGGGTAGAACGATGGCGGGTTGACTTTGACTTCACCAGGCATGGCGTAGTCGACCAACGTCGTCTATCTTCTGCGACCATAATGACTATGTCTTCGATCTCTCAATGAAACGTTCTCAAGGTCTTGATCGGCCTTATCGGAAAAGAACCGCGGGACGGATTCTCTCTTTGTTTGGTCGGACTATAGTCCGCTCGAGGTCGAGGGTATAGAGTAGTGGCCCTTTGACTTGAGTTTGCATAAACCGAAACCAAAATCAAGTTGTCTAAACTAAAAACTAGAAGTTAAAACCTATGAAAAGAAAATAAAAGCAGAGGGCCAGACGGGCGTCCAATTAATCCGACGGGCGTGCTCTGAAGAACTAGACGGCCGTTTAGGGCAAGCCAGGCGCCATCCCGATTTCCTCCAAACGGTGCGAGTTGGCTCTTTTTATATGGGCGGGCATCCACTTACTCGACGCCCGTTTGGAAACCAACACGAAAGCGAAATGCGAAAACTTAGTAAAAACTAGACAACCGTACGATTCCCCGACAGCGGCGCCAAAAACTTGTCTCGGATTTTATCTAATGAAAAATAAACAAGTAATAAAAATAAATCCGGTTTACCCCAAGTGCGAGGATCGTAGTATAGAGGTTAATACCGGAGTCGAGTCCACAGGAATCGAGGTTGTTTACCTAGTTTTTATCTAACTAACCTAAAGATGTCACAACTACTATTACTAAAATTATAAGAAAATAAAAGCGATTAACACGTAACAAACTAAAAGCGAAAATAACAAAAGTAAAGCGAATGAAGATTAGAAATCTAAAGCCAGAAACGTGATTACTGAACAAATTATCTAAAATAATCTATTCTAAAACCTAAACATGCAGTAAAAAGTGTTAGGTGTGATGCCCGAAAGACAATTTTTGTAATTGTTTTATTTAATAAATGAATTGACGTTATTATTCATATTTATTATTCTCATAATCACCGATGTGACAATAGTATTTACACTACAGAAAACCCTAAGTATATCGTTTATGTAATCACTTAACTCAGTGTATGGTATATACACATGAGGATTGAGTTAGTGAAGATGTACTTAAAATACAATTAGCCCGTAGTGAAGTTAATCGAGAGTATCGGGTCTCTCCTTTAACGTGCTATTAATGCGCCCAGAACACAGTTGGTGTGATTGTCTTATCCGGACTTTCGGTTAAGAGAACCTAATGGGGCATTTATATATGATATATATATCATATAGGGCTGGACCGATTTGATTAGAGTTCATGATATAATTCCGTAATCGAGAAGTCTTATTGAATCAATGGATGATCATATTTATGGATATATCTTAATCCTGAGGTGATCACGATCAAGCGCTTGAATCGATGTGAAGTTTGACTTGGCGGTTAAGGATTACACCGAGTGATGGTCCGAATTACCCCATCTTGGCATTGTATCTTGGATTGAGTGAGTAGTCCGTGTTATCACGGATCACGAATCCATTCCTTCCATTTATGGAAGTAGATAGACGATTCCTTTTATTTGTTAATCCTAGAAAGCTGATCGATCGCGAGTTCATATCACACCGATTGATCACCAAACAGGTTGTATGAATTAATTGATCACTGTAGGGGTTAATGGTAAATAAGGATAAGAGGTTCTAAAAGGGTTAACGGTAACTTCCCGATTTAGAATGAGCGATCTATGAGGATTAATCCATATGTAATGATTATATCAATGGACGCTTATTATTATTCTCGTGAGAGATAAATATAATCTCATAATCGGAGGAGTGCGATCACGGGATTATGGTGGCATATTCTGTGATTGATTTATCGAATATAATTATTCTATAATTATTTATTTGATTTATCGGTGCGGCGATTATTAGTCCATGGTCCCCGACGTGCCTCCTAATATAGCATAGCTATTCTCGGACGTCGAATCCTAATAATATTAATTTAGTTCTTGTTGGACTTTATTAAAACGATATGTGAATTAATTGTTTAGTGGACTATTAAATTAGTTGGGCTAAATAATTAAATATGTGGAAAAGACATTTTCCATAATCTTGCCCAATTATTGTGTGTGTGAAATAAATCATATTGACTAGGTCAATGATGATGATTTTCGACCCCAAGCATGTTTAATGAACAAGAAATTAGTTTTCTTGTGGATTAATAAGATTATGTCATAAAATATTTATTAGATAAATATTTATGGAATGAAATAAAGATAAAGATTATTCTAGATTTGTTCTAGAATATTTTGGGATTAT